>CM066222.1:2870105-3470105 GCA_033675125.1 Athetis lepigone | reverse complement strand
GTTCGTACAGGACCGCGCCGTAGCTCCAGTAGTCGCACACGCGGTCCAGCTCGAGGCTCTCGTGTGTGTTGTAGAGCTCTGGATATCTGTGCAACGTTACATGTTACAAGTAACTCACCACGCCACACATAAGTTCGTACAGGACCGCGCCGTAGCTCCAGTAGTCGCACACGCGGTCCAGCTCGAGGCTCTCGTGTGTGTTGTAGAGCTCTGGATATCTGTGCAACGTTACATGTTACAAGTAACTCACCACGCCACACATAAGTTCGTACAGGACCGCGCCGTAGCTCCAGTAGTCGCACACGCGGTCCAGCTCGAGGCTCTCGTGTGTGTTGTAGAGCTCTGGATATCTGTGCAACGTTACATGTTACAAGTAACTCACCACGCCACACATAAGTTCGTACAGGACCGCGCCGTAGCTCCAGTAGTCGCACACGCGGTCCAGCTCGAGGCTCTCGTGTGTGTTGTAGAGCTCTGGATATCTGTGCAACGTTACATGTTACAAGTAACTCACCACGCCACACATAAGTTCGTACAGGACCGCGCCGTAGCTCCAGTAGTCGCACACGCGGTCCAGCTCGAGGCTCTCGTGTGTGTTGTAGAGCTCTGGATATCTGTGCAACGTTACATGTTACAAGTAACTCACCACGCCACACATAAGTTCGTACAGGACCGCGCCGTAGCTCCAGTAGTCGCACACGCGGTCCAGCTCGAGGCTCTCGTGTGTGTTGTAGAGCTCTGGATATCTGTGCAACGTTACATGTTACAAGTAACTCACCACGCCACACATAAGTTCGTACAGGACCGCGCCGTAGCTCCAGTAGTCGCACACGCGGTCCAGCTCGAGGCTCTCGTGTGTGTTGTAGAGCTCTGGATATCTGTGCAACGTTACATGTTACAAGTAACTCACCACGCCACACATAAGTTCGTACAGGACCGCGCCGTAGCTCCAGTAGTCGCACACGCGGTCCAGCTCGAGGCTCTCGTGTGTGTTGTAGAGCTCTGGATATCTGTGCAACGTTACATGTTACAAGTAACTCACCACGCCACACATAAGTTCGTACAGGACCGCGCCGTAGCTCCAGTAGTCGCACACGCGGTCCAGCTCGAGGCTCTCGTGTGTGTTGTAGAGCTCTGGATATCTGTGCAACGTTACATGTTACAAGTAACTCACCACGCCACACATAAGTTCGTACAGGACCGCGCCGTAGCTCCAGTAGTCGCACACGCGGTCCAGCTCGAGGCTCTCGTGTGTGTTGTAGAGCTCTGGATATCTGTGCAACGTTACATGTTACAAGTAACTCACCACGCCACACATAAGTTCGTACAGGACCGCGCCGTAGCTCCAGTAGTCGCACACGCGGTCCAGCTCGAGGCTCTCGTGTGTGTTGTAGAGCTCTGGATATCTGTGCAACGTTACATGTTACAAGTAACTCACCACGCCACACATAAGTTCGTACAGGACCGCGCCGTAGCTCCAGTAGTCGCACACGCGGTCCAGCTCGAGGCTCTCGTGTGTGTTGTAGAGCTCTGGATATCTGTGCAACGTTACATGTTACAAGTAACTCACCACGCCACACATAAGTTCGTACAGGACCGCGCCGTAGCTCCAGTAGTCGCACACGCGGTCCAGCTCGAGGCTCTCGTGTGTGTTGTAGAGCTCTGGATATCTGTGCAACGTTACATGTTACAAGTAACTCACCACGCCACACATAAGTTCGTACAGGACCGCGCCGTAGCTCCAGTAATCGCACACGCGGTCCAGCTCGAGGCTCTCGTGTGTGTGTTGTGGAGCTCTGGATATCTGTGCAACGTTACATGTTACAAGTAACTCACCACGCCACACATAAGTTCGTACAGGACCGCGCCGTAGCTCCAGTAGTCGCACACGCGGTCCAGCTCGAGGCTCTCGTGTGTGTTGTAGAGCTCTGGATATCTGTGCAACGTTACATGTTACAAGTAACTCACCACGCCACACATAAGTTCGTACAGGACCGCGCCGTAGCTCCAGTAGTCGCACACGCGGTCCAGCTCGAGGCTCTCGTGTGTGTTGTAGAGCTCTGGATATCTGTGCAACGTTACATGTTACAAGTAACTCACCACGCCACACATAAGTTCGTACAGGACCGCGCCGTAGCTCCAGTAGTCGCACACGCGGTCCAGCTCGAGGCTCTCGTGTGTGTTGTAGAGCTCTGGATATCTGTGCAACGTTACATGTTACAAGTAACTCACCACGCCACACATAAGTTCGTACAGGACCGCGCCGTAGCTCCAGTAGTCGCACACGCGGTCCAGCTCGAGGCTCTCGTGTGTGTTGTAGAGCTCTGGATATCTGTGCAACGTTACATGTTACAAGTAACTCACCACGCCACACATAAGTTCGTACAGGACCGCGCCGTAGCTCCAGTAGTCGCACACGCGGTCCAGCTCGAGGCTCTCGTGTGTGTTGTAGAGCTCTGGATATCTGTGCAACGTTACATGTTACAAGTAACTCACCACGCCACACATAAGTTCGTACAGGACCGCGCCGTAGCTCCAGTAGTCGCACACGCGGTCCAGCTCGAGGCTCTCGTGTGTGTTGTAGAGCTCTGGATATCTGTGCAACGTTACATGTTACAAGTAACTCACCACGCCACACATAAGTTCGTACAGGACCGCGCCGTAGCTCCAGTAGTCGCACACGCGGTCCAGCTCGAGGCTCTCGTGTGTGTTGTACAGTTCTGGTGCGACGTACATGTCGGTACGTTTGCGTAGCTTCGCTAGACGCATGTCAGTGCCGGGGTAGTGTGTGAAGTATGTCAGGATGACCTGTCCACGCTCGCCTAGTAGAATGTTTGTAGGGTTTAGGTCTCTGTGGAAAAAGAAAGAAAGTATTACGGCGAGATAAATAGACGTTACTAAGCACTGGCTTCGGCTTAGCACTTTAACTGTCACTGTTACACAACTGCCAAACGTCAAGTGCACGATAGAGACGGGAACATGGCTAAGCCGAAGTCCGTGCTTAGTAACGTCTATTAATCTCGCCATTAGTGTTAGATATGTCTCTTTAGATGTAATGTTTTTTAAAAGATTTCTATCACAATGGAATCTACTCTGTTTCTGGCAATAGTGAAGTGGGTTAAAATTGTATTTTACTAGCTGTTCCTCGCAGTTTAACGCGTTACGTAAGGTTTTTGGTTACTGTTTCAATCCTGTGGGACATAGCGTGATTTTTTATAGCCTATGTTACTAAGGGATAATGTAGCTTTCGAATGGAAAAAGATTTTTTGAAATAGGTCCACTTGTTTTTGAGTTTATTCGTTACTCTTTATATAGGTATATTAGTATAGATTTTCAAGAAGTCGATTTAAGAGCAATTCTTTATAGCAATTTTTTTTTAAATTACAAAGTGGATGTAACAGAACAAAAGTGCAAACAAACTGAATTTGTTGTTACCTGCAAATAACCCCGCTGTTGTGCAAGCTCTCGATAGCGGTGAGTATCTCAGCGCACCACTTGCACACCGCGGACGGAGGAAGCACGTCTCGACCGCGGAGTGCAGGCTGGGGGAGTTAATTAATTAATTAATATAATAACACCAGGCTCGAATTGCCGCCTAGGCACGCAAGGCACAGGGGCCCAGCAAGCATAGGGGCTCTACCACCTAACAGTATTTTGTATTAAATAATAATCTGAGTAAATTAACTATTTCTCCGTTCACTTGATTTAAGGTTCAGTTGGAAACCAGCGTCAGGTAACGTAGTTGTCTGGCATTTTTGCTGAACTGGACCTATTTGGTGCAGCTGCGAGCCACGCAGTGTCTTTTTAGGGTTCCGTAGCAAAATGGCAAAAACGGAACCCTTATAGATTCGTCATGTCTGTCTGTCTGTCCGTCTGTCTGTCCGTCCGTATGTCACAGCCATTTTTTTCCGAAACTATAAGAGCTATACTGTTGAAACTTGCTGAGTGGATGTATTCTGTGAACCGCATTAAGATTCTGATACAAAAATAGAAAATAAATAAAAAATTTTGGGGGTACACATAGAACACAATACATAGAACTTAAACTCAAAAATTTTTTTTTCAATATACCTATATGTGTGGGGTATCTATGGATAGGACTTCAAAAATGATATTGAGGTTTCTAATATCATTTTTTTCTAAACTGAATAGTTTGCGCGAGAGACACTTTCAAAGTGGTAAAATGTTGGTCCCCCCCCCTGTAACTTCCAAAATAAGAGTATGATAAATCAAAAAAAATATATGATGTACATTACCATGTAAACTTCCACCGAAAATTGGTTTGAACGAGATCTAGTAAATAGTTGTTTTTTAATACGTCATAAACCGTATATCGGAACGGAACCCTTCATGAGCGAGTCCGACTCGCACTTGGCCGGTTTTTTTCTTTAATATTGTTTTTATTTTATTTAATGTTTAACGTGTGGTTTTCTGCACTGTGTGGTTTTCTGCACTGTGTGTGCCAAAAAATAATATTTTTCTTTCTTTTCTTTTTTTCCCTACCTCGCTACCCCAACCAGTTAGCTTTTTTTAGATATCAAAGTCAAATAAAAATTAGTTTTAAAAAGATAGTAATTTTTGAAATTCCGTCTAAATGGGGGGTGGGGATAATCGAAGTGCTTAGGGGCCCCGGACCTCTAAGTCCGAGCCTGAACAACACACAGAACAAACAATCATGCTCATCACACAAATGGGAAAACCAATAGACCAAGAGGCTAGTGGATTTAGTTCGAATATTTATGTGATGAGAACTCTTTGTACTTCTTTTTAAGTATATTGTGCGCAAGAAAGAGTAAAGGATACTGCCAGTTTTATATGGCAAGAGCAGAAAAATAAAAGAAAGTCGGTTGAATTTCGACCATTGCAGACAATTTGCCCATGGTTTTTTAATAATGTCATCAAAATTCTCAATTCCCAAGAAAGCCATCAAAAGCGTCCTATCACCGTTTAATGATAATATAAGAAAAAAATATAAATCATAATAATAAATTACTGAACTAAGCAGTCTAAATTTTGTAAGGGACAAATACTAATTTGTCTCAGGTTAGAACTCACTACCTGGGTATCTTGTCACGACAGTCGTAATCTTTTGAACGCTATTGTCACATATACGTGACACGCATGTCTTGTAAACAAATTTGTCTCCAAAAAATTAAGCATTGAAACTCGGCAAAAAATATTGATTTTATTAACGACGATGTTTTGGGAATCCCAATTTTACTTTATATAATGTGAATTTGCTCTTGGCGTAAATATATTTTTAAAACAATGAAAACCAAGCTGATACGAATCTATTTTTTCACACTTGAAATAATAATTTGTTTCCCTTCAAATAGCGACATGAAATCATTGACACTTAAGATTTTATCTAATCTATAAACCGTATCTAAATCGATCGGTCAGTCGCTATACAGATAAATGGGAACATACGTTTACACACAAACGTCACAGATAATTTTCAGAACACGGATTAGATAACTTTGTTCGTACTTTCGTAGTACAAATGTACTACCAATATCACTATTCCATATATAGGGAACATTTGAACTTTAAAATCAGCTTAAAATGTGCAACAAATCTTTTTCTAAATTTGTTAGTTGTTCTTTTCCATAGAGATCTACGTTTTGGAACAAGCAACTAGCTTCAACTTTCTGACACTTTGACAATTCACAAGTGCCTGTATATGATCAAAGTCATAGTTTCTCAATCTTATTTTGCTCACCAACTACTTTGAGAATATGTTTTTTTCTAGAGTCCATTTTCTTTTTTTGCCTTTTTAGACTATATTTTTAATCTACCCACGCCCCCTATGCGCCATCTCAATGCCCCCTAATTTTCTCGGGGTCTTCTACTGCCCCCCCGAAAGTCTCACACGTTCGCAGGGAGGCGTTATCACCCACGTTGAAAACCTATGGTCTATGTGAAATAAATGGTTTGAATTTTGAATTGAATTTTGTTACGATACGATCGCATTTTATTACCATTGGGCAAAATGTTATTCGTAGGTTGTCTACGAATAACAATTTGCCCTAACCGGGAATAAATCCTAAGGTAGTTTGTCCACCACCGTCACCGTCACCGTCACGTCAACGAGAACGAGATTATTTCGGGCAGAATTTATTTTTGAAGGTGACGTCACGTGCGACGGACACGCGGCTTTAGTAAATGTCGCTTTCTACGCCGTCATCTGGTTCTCGGTGACGAGACAATGACGGCGGTGGAGGACAAACGGTCTAAGACTCGTTCGGCAGGCGACCACAAGACTGACGCATTTTTTTTTGGCGAGTGAGAAATCATCAAATGACTGCTCCCGTCTTGGGTGCGGCGAGAGGGCGTGTCAGACATTTACTGACTAAAACCCACTCATGTTCCTTCGGTTGACCTTTATGTTCCAGGGTCACGGAAACTATTATAAAAATTCCGCAACTCCGGCAGGCGTTGGCCCTGTTTGGCTCCTTCCTGTGCTGACTTCTCTTTGAGGCGCGCGTGGAACACTAACGCGCCGTCGAAAGACTGACGCGTAACAGTCCAATCCACTACAAAACTTTCAAAGAAACATTTCTAAAACAAACCTTATCACACACTTCAAAAATTACTACGAAAATCACTCACCCTTTTTAAACTGGTATCACAGGCATTATCAACTTGGCAATCAGTCGGCTTATCAGTCAGCGTCTCAGGCACTTCGCACAACACCTTATCAACATTCAACAACAACTTTTGTGAGTTCAACACCAACTCGTTGACGGATAGATCCTCGTTGTTGTTAGAAGGGTTATTCTCCAACACATTTGTGGTACCAAAATTATCATTTTGTTCAACATTTTTGTTTTTCGGCTCTGTGAAAACATTTTCTAAGTTCACTTCCCTTGCTGGAGTACTAGGTAGAGATTTCGTATAATTTTTTATGTATTCGAACAATTTCTTCCCCGGTGCGTATGAGAGGATTAGGAAGATTAGGTTGGTAGTTTCTATGTACGCTTGGAGAGGCACCATATAGGGTATTACGGTTGGTAGCACTGGTTGTCGTGTTTCGTTCGTTCTTTGGAGAAAGAATTCGTCGAACTCTGTCAGGTTGTTCGGTACTTTTTGGATGACCTGTTGGTGGAAAATTGTTTGGTTAATAAGTGTGGAAAGTACTTAAAAGAATCACTTAAGATCGTGAATATGTTAAAAGATAAAACTATTGCCTACTAACTAATACTAAAACTATAAATATGAAACACTAGCTGTGCCCCGAGGTTTTGCCCGCGTTATGTTAGACTGCTCTGCTCCCGTGGGTTATAGCGTGATGTTATGTAGCCTATGTGTTAATCTGATGTATAAGCTATTTTACTGTAAAGTTTTATCGAAATCCGTTTGAAGATTTTGCGTCAAAGAGTAAAAAACATCAATACAAACTTTCACATTTATAATATTAAGTAAGATCTGGAGAGTTTGAGAGAGGATGCGAAAAACATTGATTGGTCTCCTGTTTATGACAGCAATAACTTGGACACTAAGGTGTCTGCTTTTACTAAAATCATATTAGATCTTTTTGATGTGCACGCTCCAGTGAAGAAGGTCAGAGTAAAATATGCTCCTGCCCCCTGGCTATCAGATGCAATTAAAAATGCGATGGCTAGAAGGGATAAGGCGAAGAGGCAGTACAAAAGGGACCCTTCCGATGAAAACTGGACCTTCTACAAGAAACTACGAAATCGCTGCGGTCGTTTGTGTAGGGATGCCAAAAGGCGCCACATACATGAGTCAGTTCAAAATTCTAACACAGCACAAGTATGGCAATTCCTCAGATCCCTCGGAATCGGAAAAGCTGCAAATGATAGCACGCCTGATTTTAACTTGAATACAATAAATTTACATTTTTCTAAATCTCCAGTGATTCTGGATGATTCCATTAAATCTTCTACTCTCAATGTTCTCTCTAGTCTTCCTTTGCCAATATGTACTTCTTTCTCTTTTCACCCAGTCACAGAAGGGGATATTAAGCGGGCCATCACATCTATTTCTACAAAAGCAGTAGGTGATGATGGTCTGCATCTTAAAATGTTTCTTCCTATCCTTGATGTCCTGATTCCTATAATCTCTCACATAGTTAATTATTCCTTATACACTGGTTCTTTTCCATCAGCTTGGAAGAAGGCCCACGTTTTGCCTCTCCCTAAAGTCTCTAATCCCTCCTCAGTGTCCCAGTTTCGTCCAATTTCAATACTTCCAATTCTGTCCAAAGTCCTTGAGAGTGTTGTTAATAATCAACTTTCACATTACCTTTCCTCTAACAGCCTGCTTAGTCCATACCAGTCTGGGTTTCGCCCTGGCCATAGTACGGTGTCGGCCTTACTTAAAATAACTGACGACATTCGATTGGCTATGGAAAACCGACTCCTTACCGTGTTGGTATTATTGGACTTTAGTAGTGCTTTTAATTCAGTTGATTTTGACATACTATTGGGTATCCTAGCTGCTTTAAATATATCTCCCTCTGTGATCACTTGGTTTAATTCATATCTTCGTGGTCGCTCGCAGTCGGTACACCTAAATGAAGCTTGCTCCGATTGGTGCGATCTTTCTGCGGGTGTTCCCCAAGGTGGCGTTCTTTCTCCTCTCCTTTTCTCCGTTTTTATAGACGCTGTCACTAAAGTATTAACTTCGCATTACCATCTTTATGCGGACGACCTGCAGCTTTATCGCCATTTTAAATATGAAGAACTTCTTGAAGCCATTGATGCCATCAATAATGATCTTGTTAACGTCAGTCAGTGGGCCAAAAGTTTTGGATTGTTAGTTAACCCGTCTAAATCACAAGCAATCATTATTGGTGGCAGACACTTTACCAATTTATTGAATAACCTGCCTCTCCCAATGGTTACCTACGAAGGTACCGCTATAGTCTACTCCAAGAAAGTTAAAGACCTTGGTGTTTTCTTGGACTGCAACCTTTCTTGGCAAGTTCACATTGCTGAAGTAAGCAGGAGGGTTTTCTGTTCGTATAAATCTCTTAAGCGTCTTCAGAAGTTCCTGCCTTTTCAAACTAAAATTACCCTTGCTCAGACTCTTCTTCTACCACTTATAGACTATGCTGATATTTGTTTTCTTGATGCGACTGAGGAACTCCTTAATAAGCTTGAACGTCTGCAGAATTTGTGTATCCGCTTCATTTTCGGCCTCCGAAAGTACGACCACGTGTCGGAGTTTCGGCGGCAGCTGAGGTGGCTACCTATTCGGCAGCGTCGAGACTGTCACATTCTTTCTTTCCTCTTTTCTATTCTTCACAATAGTAAGTCTTCTTCGTATCTGCGTGAACGCTTTGAGTTTCTTGTCCCTAGAGGTAAACCTTGTCGTTCGTCATCATCTCTTCTACTTCGTTTTCCTTCTCACTCTTCGAGTCGGTATGATGGATCTTTTACTGTTAGTGCTGTGCGTCTTTGGAATGCTTTGCCGCATTCATTGCGAGATAGCCCTTCCTTAGAAGTGTTCAGGAGAGGAATTAGGGAACATTTCCTGTCTGTTGATTGATAATATATATGTATATATGTATGTATATATATTTATATATATTTTTATTTATTGTTGTATTTAATTTTGTATTACGTATTTAATATTATGTATTTAATATTACAATTATATATTAGTTAAGAGTTAATAATTATGTTATATTCGTGCACATAAGCACATTGCCCGTTGCAAATCTCACTATAGCATTTTGGTTTGCTGGTAGAAAACTCATTTCTGGGTTAAGCTCGCCATTGTACATAAGTTTTTATTTTAGTTTTGCTGATGTTTGTACTTTATTTTTTTATGTGCAATAAAGAATATGAATATGAATAAGATTTAGTAAGAATCTATTGAAAATACGGTATTTGACACCATCATCAATTGACGTACTTTTTATGAGCTGTCAAAATTCGATTCTCGCATAGATTTTGTATGGCAATGTCACCTTATGACGTCACAAGCTAGGAACTCAATTGACTAACTATTTACTTATTTCAAGGCAACTAAAAATCAAATTTTAAAGTATCCATACCATGAAGCAGCAAACCAGTGGAGTGCGTATAGGCATGTTTTTGTTCTAAATCAAAGTCACCAGATAACGAAGGGGTGGAGCTAAGCTTCGCCCGCTGTGATTGGTCGATGAATTTGACAACTGATTTTTTAGGGATTGCAAAAGGGTGATTAAAAAAATATCGATATCGATAATTATTCAAATTATTAGTTGTATTTGTATCTTGTATAAGACCCGATTTTGTAATAAAACAGGGTTTTATAAAAATTTGTTTTATATACAGGGTGAAAAGTTTCAATGGACCCTGAAAGAAAACTACCTTAAATCTTTGAGATAGATTATTTTACTTAAAGGAAACATTCATTTATTTTATAAAAGGACTAAATCTTTCTAAGAAACATGGTAAATTAAATTAGAGGAAAACCATGAAATTTCAAAATTTCAAATCAAAGGACGACTTTAACTTTCGAAATTTTCGTTCAATTAAAATAAATTTCTTAAGATTTATGGTTTTCCTTTTATTTATATAACCATGTTTGTTAAAGAGATTAGGTCCTTATGAAATGCCCTAACGTTTGACACCATTAAAATAGAAAGTGTAACTTTTTTGGATTTTAACCGGTTCGATTCCCGGGAGTGGGAAGCGGATTTTCGAAAATCTTTGAATGCAGTTTTATTTGTTGTAAAAAATAAAGGAATGTTTCCTTTAAGTAAAACAATCTATCTTAATGATTTAAGGTAGTTTTCTTCCAGGGCCCATTGAAACTTTTCATCCTGTATATAAAACAAATCTTAACAAAACAGGCAAAAATAGGGTCGGCGTTGCCGAACTAAATAAACGGCGTCGCACGGTGGGCTGAAAATCGGCTTTCATAGACTTAGGGATTTCAATTTGCAAGTGCTTGTTTTTATGCCGGATATCGCTTCTATTAGTCATTACTATGTACAAAAATGACACCCGAGTTAATTCTACCCAAAAACGAAGGAAATATAATTTTTTCACGAAAAATTTGTATGAAGCTAGTATGAAAAATCGAATTATCTCCTAAACGGCATGTTTAACCGTAATATCCTTGGAGATGGTCATAGTGCTAATTATTTATGATTTTTTGGTTGGCGATAGGACGAAAAATTTAATGCCGTTTTTTTTTAAAAAATCGTCAAAATATTTTTATTTATTTTTACATGTAAAACGATCCCTTTTAGTGTCTAAGTTAAAAAGTTCGATATGTTATTAACCCAAATATTAAGAACACACGAAACAAGAAAAATAAAATAAAAAAATTGCTGTTTTTGACACATTTATATTAATTTAAATAAAAAAAGATTTATATTGAAGTAACATTATGAAGTTATATTTTATACAAAATAAGTTAATTTAAGGAATTAATACTAAGCATTCGTAAAATAAAGTAAAATAAATAAAAAAAATAAAACATATCATTAAATATTACAAAAAAACCCAAACACACTCAAATACAAAAGAGATTGCTCAAAATGGCCTACGAATTGGCTGGCATGAAACCTTTACAGTAATTACTAATTTTTTTTATAAAGTGCATTACGACATTACAGTACAATGGACAGGTGCTAATTTCGAAAACATTATAAAAAGTAACTCAATTTAGTTTCAATCTCCGGTGTCTGATATTTTTGTTTAATTTAAAGTTAGTAGTAGACTAAGGTATCGTAGCTCATGCAGCCTAGTATTACAATAAGTATGTATAGCGAAATTAAAAAACTCAATATTCTCGGTGCTTGATCTATGAATAAGGTTTTAATACGAATATATTAAAGCGACAGAAAGTGCTGTGTGAAATGAGCAAGCCATTTATTAAAAAAAAAGATCAACATATTAGTCTATTGTATTCCGTCAATTGAATTGACAGATGCCAACATTTGACCAGGTTCTGGGTAATCCTGTTGTTTGTGCTCGTTTGAATTTTATTATTATTCCTTTCCGATTTTAAGTAACAACTTGGAATATATAATATATAATCTTGAAATATCGACCCCTAGCTGTGATTGACTGATTTACGGACCTACTAAGAACGACCTGGCATGTCGGTGGGTGTCAAGAGGTTAAACGGACTTTGCGGATTTAACATGGAATCCCAAAATGATTCTATATTTTGTGTAAACTGCGGATCAGCTTCTGACTACATGTTACTAGAAGGTGAGCAAATTCTTTATTGTATACAACAGTGGACTGCTTCTCGATTGGTTAGTAAAATCTCTCTTTTTCTCGAGTCTCGAGAAATGCTGACGATTCGTAAACTTATTTATCAAATCACCCTGCATCACTCCAGCTTAGTGTGGGACCATCAAGAAGTTTATGAAAGATGATAGGTATATAGTGTCGTATCCATGGTGACAGTTAAACAAAGTAAAAAATAATGCCATATCTTGTGTTGTTTTAAATAAAAGTATTTTCTGGTTAAAACGATATATATTATATTAGAGGCTCTTGCAGCACATATAAAATACTAAAGGTAGCGATGGTTAGTGGTGGCTGTTTAGTAATTCCAATCTTTTTTCAGGTTCATACACATGATCTTCTTTGTCGGAAGCCAAGAATATAGGTAGAACACCAAATGTAAGTCACTTTGGTGAAGAATGTGCTCTGCGTTACATTGCCACCATATCGTGCACGCTCTCATCAAGTAATTGCATTGAGGATAGACTGATACCATGTGAATATAATAAACATTGTCTTGGAAAGACTTCTGCCACTGCAATTATATTGGTCGAACATATATATGATACCTGGGATGTGACATGATGTTGTTATTAAATAAACATTTTGTGAAGCAAAACATGTTGTTTTAATCTATGATGTATGTTTGTAATGGCATAATTATAACCTCAAAATCCGAAAGTATTTTGATGGCTTTTAGAAGTCTCAAGTGTCCGTAGTTTTAATTTAGTTTCAATCGAATATATATATCATTTAGAACTCAAAATGTTAAAACACCTCCCTGTCGGTTCTTAGGCCAACAATGTACGGATGCGTAGCAATGTCCTTTACAAATATGTACATATATATCTTTTTTACAAATTTTCCTTATCACTCTCGTTGTCAGACTCCAATTCTGAGTCAGCATCCAGATTGGATATATCCAAAAATTCGAACTCAGTTTCCTGAAATTGAATTAAGTCGAGAGTTTCAGCAAAAAAGCTCTGCTTTTTCTTGGCATCTAACTTAGGCCTTTGTGCACTTAGCAAAGGGTCCGAAGAAACAACAAGCATATTTAAAATGTCTTGATTGGAATCCTGCCTGCTTCTTTTCCGCGAATGATGTTCTCGAAACCTCCTAAAATCTTTGTTTCGAGACTCTGAGGCTTCTTCCGAGAGAGTCCCAATCGGCACAATATTATTTTTCTCGATTATGTCAGCCCCATGGATTAGTAACTTATGAACGGTTGACGACATGTAGAACCAGTCGTATAGTAATACGTACTTTTCTGCTGTTTTGCGAGCATAATCTCTAAATTTTATTATATCGATCTGCTCTCCAGATGTAATTGCTTGTAAAATTACAGCAAATCTTTTGATGAGGTCTTCATCCAAACCGGTTATAGCTGCGGTTTTATTAGAAAACTCAAAGAATTTTCTTGCAGTATTCCCGTCATTGGTGGTTCCCGAGCCTTGTTTTACTATATCAATCAACAGATTGAGCTCATCTTTGAATTTATTTTGAATTATTTTCTTTCTTGTCTGTAGCATTTCTTTGTGCTCATCACTTCTCGCTGCCCACCGTTTGAAGTCCAGTTTGTATGCAATGTGTAACAGACATTCCATACAATTTATACGGGCGTGTAGGGATGACAAGCCAAACTCATACAGGTCCGAACACACAATTTTTGATGTTACAGCATCTAAGCGGTTCATTTCTGTAGGCTTTGCTAAGCACAGGTAGCACGATGCATTTGATCTAGCTTCAGAAAGGTAAGTACAGACTTTAGCGTCGATCATCGTCATCATTAGTTGATGAGTCACCCTATTATTATTATTGCACTCTGTGGGGATAAGGGCCTCAATTTCTTCATCTATTTGTTTTTTCAGCCCAAGGACAACTGCTTCACTCTCCTTTACAAAAGTAAACTGAACTGGACGACAATACAAAACTGAGCATGGTTTTGGGTTCGTCCATAAAATGTTGTCTCCATCTGTCAGTTTTAGTGGCACCAAGGAGGTCATGAAAATGCTTGAATCATCTTCCTCACCCTCAATTTTCTGCTTGTATCGGCTTTGGTTAGAAGCACCGTCAAATCCCCACTTGGATATCAGCTTCAACTGCTTGTTATGCTCTTCGTTAGAAAGGCTTTGAAGGATTCTTGTAACCGTGATATCAAGTAAAGCTTGAAGTGTAATCCTAGCCGATGAATCAGTAACTGTCACTGATTGCTTCGGAGGGTAGCAATCAAGCTTAGTTTGTTGCACTTTATAGTAAGATGGATAAATATCTTTAGCACCTTCTCGAATGGCAGCCTCACGCAACGTAATATATTGCCACTTTGAGAGTTTTAGCGAAAGAAGCAATCCAAGCGCCTTTTCTGGCGTAAATATGATTGTTTTCGCTGGTTTCTTAAGCGTTTCATTTAATTTAGCGGCTGCTTCAGGATTTTTCATCATGTATTCGATGACAGAGGCGATATCTCCATGCCCTTCTTCTTTTAAACGTGCTGCAGCTGCATATGCCAATTCACTGGAACCTTCGCCTGTGTGTTCATCAGATCTTCTCTTTTTTTGTTTACTTCCCAGGTCTTCGAATGGTTTACGGGATCTTTTCGTCATTGTTCCAATGGACGTTGATGTCGACGGTTCTGGAGAGACTGAGGGCGCTCTTGGTATCTCATCAACACTTGGTTCTTGATTAACTAAAGTTTGCACAAAACTCGGCCAATCAATATTTGCTCCCAACCAATTCTCGTACTTTCTCCTGAAATTATCAAGGAATCGGTTGGATTTCCCCCACCTTTGTAAAGCGGCTCGCGTAAATCTCCGACAAAATTCTTTGAGAACAATAAATCTTCGTCAGACAGGCAATCGCCTATGCGGGATACAACTGCACTAAACAATACTTCATGATCAAATGAAGTACTCTCACTTCGTAGAAGAACAAACAAGTCTAAATTGGTGATTAAACTTTCCATTTTAAGATTTTATAGTCGCAGATTTAGTGTTAGCAGTTACACAGTTGTGAACAAATTAAATTATAAAACAAAACTTTAGCCCTTTTATTGCAAAACGACAATAATTAGGTAACTAATGAAAATCTATAATTGTCACTAACTATTCTTAGAACTCATAGCACTGCTAATTAACAAATTAGCTTACTTATCAGGAAATGTTAAATATAATCCATTGTCGTGAGATATTGAAAATCATTAAATCACCTATTAAGACTCATTAGAAGACCTAATCAGTGTAGTTACTTAATCACTTCTTTTTGGACTCATTAGAAGACAATTGGTAATTTGGTTGTATGAAAAGTTTTAAAACTCATTTTGTGCTGATAAATATCTAGCTCAAACATAGTTGGCTACGTGTGGGTGTACTATAAACCTCTGCCAACTCCTTCGGAAATATAGGAGTGATGCTATTTTATGTTATGTGTAGTTAAAAGTCCGTGTTCTTCAACATAAACACCAAAAGGAATCGTTTCATACGTAAAAACAAATAAAAATATTTTGACGATTTTTTAAAAAAAAACGGCATTAAATTTTTCGTCCAATTGCCAACCAAAAAATCATAAATAATTAGCACTATGACCATCTCCAAGGATATTACGGTTAAACATGCCGTTTAGGAGATAATTCGATTTTTCATACTAGCTTCATACAAATTTTTCGTAAAAAAATTATATTTCCTTCGTTTTTGGGTAGAATTAACTCGGGTGTCATTTTTGTACATAGTAATGACTAATAGAAGCGATATCCGGCATAAAAACAAGCACTTGCAAATTGAAATCCCTAAGTCTATGAAAGCCGATTTTCAGCCCACCGTGCGTCGGTCCTTTAAAACTTCAAAGCAATCAGCTGTAAAATGTCTTGAACAAATGACGCTATAATATTTTGGAAGCCAGTTTTCCCTGTTAGTGGCATTAACCCATTTTTCTTTAACTTCCGGAATATTTGGAAATCTAAAATGAAAACATTAAAACGAAACATTATTTTTATTTTACCATTAAAAATTATCGATAAAATAATTTATCTACTGTGTTTTGTGAAGTCACATCACTTCAGGACACAGTACGAAGTACTTGCGAATAGAAAGGGATAGACTTATCTAATATTCTAGTGAAAGTAAAGGACTTTTTCAAAAGACATCAACGCGGTATGATTTTTTTCGAAACCAACCAGTTTAGCTTGAGCTCTCTAATTACCAAAAATGTAGATAAATATAAACATATTTTACTTACCGATGAAAACTTATGCCATCTTTTTTATAACTAGATGTTTTAGAACATTTTCCGCACCATTTTATTGCACATGTACTCATTTTTGCTTCGGTTTTATACGATAAATGTATTTTTAGGTACCGAAATTAGGAAGTGTGCACGGATCCAACAACTGGTCAGTACTAAAAATTGCACTCATACCTGCGTCTCTTATAAGTGATATTCCATTTAAGTGTCGTAAGCCCGAATCACCCGTATGAGCGGTCAAGTGGTTGTATAGTCTTTGATCCATACTAATATTATAAATGGGAAAGTGTGTCTGTCTGTCTGTTTGTCTTTCTTTCACGGCAAAACGGAGCGACGGATTGACGTGATTTTTTAAGTGGAGATAGTTGAAGGGATGGAGAGTAACATAGGCTACTTTTTGTCTCTTTCTAACGCGAGCGAAGCCGCGGGCAAAAGCTAGTATTGAAAATAAAGTGGATTTTTAGAGCTAAAAGTAAGAGAGGTTTTATAAAAATTGTGCCTTACATTTATTTGTTAACGGTGTCAAATACCGTATTGAACTACTTTTGTTTAATTTTTCTTGTGCGTGGGAAATCATCAAATGACTCCTCCCGCTCTGAGCGGAGCGGAAGGGAGTATCAGACTTCTCCTGACTAAAACCCACCCTTGTTCCTCTTAGCCTTTTGTGTCCGAGCAAGCCGTATCTCTTTCGAACCTAATGAGTTAATATTGGGATGAAAGTTAGCAATTATATTATAAGTAAAAAGGTGTAGATAGGTTACCCAAACGAAATTCTATCTACAAAAACGGCACACTAACGCACACATACATTACACGTCAAAGTAGGATGAAATGATTGAAGTAGTGCGAGTGAAAAAGAGATAAACGTCAAATGTCAACGCGATACTCAGTATCATGCTTGTCAATTGGCAAACTTTTAATGTGCCACTTTTTGACTGCATATAACCTATCTACACTTTTTTACTTATAACATCATTGAAAGTTTGTATGAAAATGAGCGGGTGAAGCCGCAAGAAACAGATAGTATTTTACAGTTATAACTGATGTAATTATGAAAGGACTCTTTACAGATAGATAATGTTCAACTTTGTTGCAGTAACAACAAAGTCGTTATTCTACTGTAGATAAGTCTGTGTTGGGCTTTATTTGCTAACTTTGTGTTGTATTGCATCATGTTACCAACAAAGGCATTCATTACACACATTTTTTCTTGGTACTCTGACGAATATTGTTATTGTTATCGGAAATATGTATTTACATTTTTAAAGTTTTCTCAACCTAAGATATAATATTTATCATTGTAAATAATAATACATTTTACTGCAATGTACTCATGACTGTTCTAAGATATAGAACCCTTTTAAGAAACGATAAATATAACAATACTAGTATTAAATGACGTAATTACTAATGCGCTTACTAATAATCACTGTGTAGAGTTATGCAATGAATAAAGCCTGTGTAACCATACATTTGATGTGATTGGACGTATAAACCTGTCATAACTTTATGCAGCGATTATTAGTAAAACGCTAAGTGTGTAAAAATTTAAAACGGAATATAACAAAATTCGAGAGCGCATTTAGCTACTCTGCTTAGTGTGTGTGTGAGTGTTTCTGTGTGTGTGTGTTTGTGCGTGTAGATGTGTGTTACTCTTTCATTCAAAAACTGTTAAATGTTTTTTTATAAAACTTCACATACAGGAGCGGAGCAGTATTCAAAAACATAATGTAAAGCGGATGAAACCGCGGGAACAGCTAGTATGTGTTAAATAAGACTCAAACATGACAAAATATAAAAACAGCTGTTAATAAAACAGTATGCTAAAAGCAGTCCGTGGTTTTACTAGCCTCCTGCAAAATACATAAAAATGCGCTTCTACGTTATTGAAAGAAACTATTGGTCAATAATGCATTGCACTTTTTGTTTACGCCTTTCATGTAGTATGAAGTACCTTCATAGCATAATAAGCCTGTTCCTTCCGATGCAGCACCAGCATGATGCTGGAAGCGAGGATGTCCAGCACCCGGTACAGCGCCAGCTCCTCGTAGGGCCTCTTCAGCATCGAGAGAGGGATGGGGCAGTGCAGCGGACGTAGGTTGTCGTCCCGGTCGGGCAATAGCTGTAAGCGTTGTTTGTTTATAGAAACTGAATATATCTGAGATAAACCATTGGTGTGTCATTCTCTTGTTCACAAGCTTAACCCTTCGAACACAGGTGATTCGAGACACAACAGAAATACAATAGCAGTCCGACAGCCCGCTGACGCTTCGTCGTTGAAAGGTTAACTAAATTTAAGTTAATTGCATCTTCCTTTTTTAGTTTAGCCCTATCAAATTAGGCAGCGCCTGAAGCATTTAATTGCGTCTAAATAATCTAAACAAATATTTTATTTTCTGTCCTTATCTTAAGGAAAAGAAAGAAAAGGATGCACTGAACTTAAATTACGTTTAGTTTGTGAACAAGGGAATCCGCACCATTGTCGGGTCAATTGTTAAGACGATGGACAGAATGTTGAAGCTAAAATTCGTATATTTATTTGCATAAATGAGGGGCTAAAATGTCACTTTGAGTGATTCATCTAAAAGGAATAATTTCCTGATTTTCTATCTGTGATAAATGAAGAGTAAGGAGTCTCTGTCACTCAAAGGGATAAACTAAGAACAGCAATAGATTTGAGAGCGCCTAAAATTAAGCGACGTTCCAGTATTCGGCCACGAATGTACCATGTAAATTTTAATTACTTTAGCAAAGTAAGAAAATTATAAAAATATGCAAAAATGGGAAAATTGCGAAAATAGCTTCTTCTATTTTACTATGACAAGATAACAGACAAACATACATTCAGACGTACAACAATGTAAGTGTGTATGAACACTCACACTCTGTTCAGCATCACACAGATGGTTCTTGTATATCTCCTCTGCGTACGACAAGTACTTGTTCGTCTTCTCCTTGATAAGGGCACGCCGTTGCGGGTCTGTGTCGCCTGGAAAAAAATCAAAATATCTAATCTTTAGCAGATTCACTACCTTACCCTATCATCTCCCAGGCCTTTTCCCAACTTTGTAAGGGTTTTTTTCGCCCAGGGCGGGGCGGGAGAGCTTGTCAGACTTTTACTGACTAAAACCCACCCTTGTTCCTTCGAAGTAAAGAACTATTCCGCAAGAAAGAACTATCCCGGCAGGCATTGGCCCTAAAGGGCCCCTTAACGTGCTGACAACTTTGTTAAGGTCGGCTTCCAGCCTAACCGGATTCAACTGGATACCAGTGTTTTACGTGAAGCGACTGCCTATCAGACCTCCACAACCCAGTAACTGGGAGACACGTTACCCCTTATTATACTTTACCCCTTGGTTAGACTGGTTAGAGTTTCTGGCTTCTAACGAAATGTCCACAAATGCCAAAGTTCTACGAGTTACGTCTAGCCTACTTATACTCTATTTGGTACAGAAATCGATGTTATTTATACATATGAACTATTTTGTCCTGTGACAGTCAATCAAAGATAGTCTTACTTTAATAGATAAGCGTGTAAAAATAATAACACACGATAAGTAACTCATAAGATCCTTAACTAAGATAACGATGCGATATAAATAACACCTTTATATTGTTAAATAAATGAGACATGGTAATAAATAATGATAACAATATATTTGTTATAAGCACCGGTCACATTGCTGGAGGGCCAATAACGGTTTTCTCAATATGCCAAAATTCACCAAAAAACTCTCTCTGGTTTATCCATTTTTTTGATATTACTAGCTGACCCCCGCGGATGCACTAGCGTATTTTTGATAACTGCTCCGTAGGTCATACTCATAGCATCACAATATAGATAAATACAAATAGTCTTTCTGTACGCTATGTATTTTCAGGTTGTATTTTTCTTGACGGTGTAAACGGGTCTAAGTCACACTTGGTACAATCACGTGACTTGTACAAAATTTTAATTATCGATCAATTAATCTTAACAGTAAATGTTTGTTTGTTTGATTCCGGAAACGTGTATTACCAATAAGTTCTTTCGACGTATTTGTGTGACAAGTCAATTAGTGTTTTGTAAGTCAAATCTTATCCTATAACATAATATAAACTAAATTGATAAATGTAAAAAGAAAGGGTTACAAACAATCCGGTATTTGACACCATCATCAATTGACATACTTTTTATGAACTGTCAAACCGTGATTCTCATAAAGATTTTGTATGGCAATATCGCCTTGTGACGTCACAAGCTAGCAAACCTAATGACTAACTATTTATTGATTACAAAGCAATTAAAAATCCAATTTTACAGTAAATTAAAAACTAATCCGATGCTTAGGACTAATAAAAAGATAGGTTTTATAAAAATTATGTCTTAGATTTATCGGTTAATAGTGTCAAATACCGTATTGTTACTCTTTCTCGGAATGCCTGTCAGGAATTTGACGAAATTTAACTAGGAATTTCTCTTGTGTGTAATATCACAAGAGAAATTCCAAGTTAAGGGCAAAATTTAAGAAAAAAAACAGCATTCACTGTGACGAATGTCATGACAGCATAACATTAGCCAAGAGGCACGACCAACATACCGAGGAACCTCGCGCAAATTTCTGGAAACCGCTTCTTTACCATCGGTAACTCAGACCATTCCTTATACCGGTGGGCTACTATTTTTAACCGACTTCTAAAAAAAGGAGGAGGTTCTCAATTCGAATGTTTGTATGTTTTTTTTTATGTTTGTTCGCGCATATCTCCGTCGGTTGCCAACCGATTTGAACAATTCTTTTTTTGTTTGAAAGGGTAGACTTCCCAAATGGTCCCATTGTCATCAGGTCCAGGATCTGATGATGGTATCATGCCGAAATCGAGGGAACTCCTCAATTTTTTTATAGAAAAACGTACATTTTTTTTTTGAAAGTTACTCTAAAACGTAGTTGAGACTAACTAAAAAGTAAAAAATAAAAAACTTTTTCCAAAAAAAAGATAACCGACTTCAAAAACGAAAAGCTCAAAAATAACTATTTCGGAAGTCGGTGGCAAGGCAACACAATTCGACCGGCAGAAGAGAAGCCACCGACTTCCGAAATAGTTATTTTTGAGCTTTTCGTTTTTGAAGTCGGTTATCTTTTTTTTGGAAAAAGTTTTTGGTGTTTAAATGCTTGTATGTACTTTTATTCCCAAGATACAAATGAACGGATCATAATAATGTGAAACCAGACGTTGGGGAACAACGCGTTTCTCTTCCTTAGACCTAACTTATGGCAAGATAAATAGACTTTACTAAGCACTGAGTTTGGCTTAGCTATGTTCCCATCTCTATCGTACACTTGACGTTTGGCAGTTGTGGATCAGTGACAGGTATAGTGCTAAGCCAAAGTCAGTGCTTAGTAACATTTATTTCTCTCGCTATTAGTGTGTAGGACCTACATAAATACTAACCGCATACATATGATACTCCCAGAATATCTGTGTCCTCAGACTCATCAGTAGCACATTTCTCGATCTCGTAACTCCTCAAATAATGGCACAAATGCAAGAAGTCCATATTTATCACTTTGCTGTTACACACACACACACACTAGCAATTTATGTGAATTTCACTAGTTTATTTTATATCACTTGTACAAATTTTAGTCACTTTTATTGGTTTTAAATCTCGCGTCTTTATGTGAAAAAGCATTGTTTATTTTTGTATAAATTTTATTTGAGATTAAGTTAGTATTTCAGGAAACCAATTTAAACTGTTTTTCTTTTTTTTCTATTTATAAAGAGACGATTTTTTCGTTAAAAACAACGCGCAACCGAAACTACTGCATCTAGAAACATTAATTTTGCAGAATAGTTTATTCTGATGTTGAGGCGCCCTAAATTTTTTGGACATTGATCCCGTGAGTACTGGTGTATACCTTTTTATTCCTTTAGCTAAATAAGACTGGAAGCCGTCACAACGATATTAAATTTTATAAACGTATGAACTTGGCTAGTACTAAGGTATTGTACTCAACAATCTATACTGATTAACTGTTATCATTGTTTTGTTTTTATTGTTGATAGGTACTGTATTGTTACAACCCGATATGGCGAACAATAAGCAGGTAAAACCAAGTCTTAGCTGGATCATTAGTTCTGCTTAATTCAGCCAATACACAATAGACGAGACGACAAAAAAAAATTAAATTAGTCCGTCAGATAGATTATCAAAAAATTTTGGACACGTATTTTTTCTTTTTTCTTGTAAACGAAGAATGACGATGATACATTGCGTTGAAGTTGCGCATGACGTCACGATCTGATACAATTTTTGCAGGACGGTGACGTCAAAAGCCTTTGGAACTTGTTGTTCTTTCTCTTTGTATTTTTTTATTAATTTGATCAAGCAAAAAATACGTGTCCCGTATTTTTTTTTAGACGGACTAAACAGAATGTCATTTTTTAATGTTGTCGTCGTCCCTATTACTGAATATTTTAATTACTTCAAAGAAGTTTAATATGTTCAAAATATGTTTCACTACATGTTTTCTTTGTTGCCTGTCCATTTTTACACAAACTTTCATGCCCTGTTTTTCCCTCGAATATTAAATTTCCGAAAAAATGCTTTTTAATACGTTTCTACGTCATAAAAACATAATCTTGGGTTTTCATGTTTCTACCTCCAGTAATTTCAGCTCTGCGTCGATTACCAAATTACCAAAAAAACTTGACTCTTTAAATAAAAAGATAAATATGAGTTGTTGAAGAGGCCATTAATCACTAGTCACCATGTACCTATTATTATATATTAGAACTTTAGAAGTCACCGCGTTTGTAAGAAACTTTTCTCACAACAATATTCCGAAATCGCGTAAATAATTAAAGATTATCGTGCAATACGTGTGCTTTCGACGCAAGTAAGGGCAGTACTAGCACGATTTGATATCAGAGTGGAGCTTATCACTTCCTAACAATGTAATCTAAGTTATGAAACTTCCCGTAAAACTGTTCGGATAAGCTGAGACCAATGATGTCATAAGTAAAAAAGTGTAGATAGGTTTTTATGCACTTAAAAAGTGGCACATTAAAAGTTTGCCAATTAGCAAACATGATACTGAGTATCGCGTTGACATTTGACGTTTATCTCTTTTTCTCTCGCACTACTTCAATCATGTCATCCTACTTTGACGTGTAATGTATGTGTGCGTTAGTGTGCCGTTTTTGAAGATAGAATTTCGTTTGGTTAACCTATCTACACTTTTTTACTTATAACATCATTGGCTGAGACTAAATAAACTGCGATTGTGACATTATTTGAACTAGCAAGTTTGGGTTATGTCAACAGGAAAAATGTTGTAAGTGGTTCGTTTACCAAAGATCCTTTTTAGAAGATTAGGTGGAGGTATCAAAATTGGTACAGCTGTTTTTAAGGCATAAAAATGTTACAAAAAAACATAGAGACGGACAGATATTTTCGCATTTATAATATTAACCTTTCAACGATCAATTGTGTCTGAAATCACGTGTGTTCGAATGTTCAAACGGACAAAAAAAAACTCAATTTAGGCAATAATTGCACAATTAAAATTGTGAAATTGAAATTGAAATTGTCTCTAACAATGTGATTGAGTTATGAGCTTTTTAAAGTACGATTTTTAATTCGAGTCAGAAAAATGACAGTTCCAGTGTTGCAGGTTTTTAGTCCCAAATAAATAGTGATGTGGTACAATCGAGTTTTTACAATTAAATCTTAATCGAGAATATTTATTTATTCAATATCAAATTGCCTTTGATTATACAAAAATATTAACGGTAATTAAATAGAAGACATACACGGTAGGTAATTTAATATTACATAAAACACTGTTATATTATTTATTTTTGGTAAAGTCCATATTTCTAAAATTGTTTTATTTAAGATGGTATGTATTCAATATTTACAATAAAAAAACGCTTTGGTACTTAATAAAATAAAGCATGGCTAAATGTCTAAGTCTATCGATTGCGGAACATCACTATTGTAGCGGGTCACCCTTTTTGGTATCAGTGACAGTTGCACTTGTCATTTTTCTGACTCGAATTAAAAATCGTACTATAGATAACGCAGCTTCAATGCTTTTTTTGACTTTGGGTAGGAAAATGTCGTTATCCATGAGGATTTTTTACCCCGAGATTTGAGCAGAAGATTCTGTCAGACTTTTACTAACTGACCATACAATTTTTATGCCTATATCTATTTATAATATAAAAATGAACAACTAAATGTGTGCATGCACATTGCACTAATCTCGAGAACATCTGAACCGCTTTCGCTAATTCTATTTTTAGAATATCCCTTGAAGAACGAGTATAGTTCTTACGCAGAGAGTAAAATATTGCCTGAAAATTAAAAGTTAATTTTCGGATGAAAAACTTGAAGGATTTTTAGAAATCCCACCCATATAACGGGGGGTGAAATTCGAACATCCACGCGAGCGAAGCCGCGGGCAAAAGCTAGTAGGGATAAGTCTGGGAGTCATTTGATGATTTCCCATTCATAAAAAAAAGAGACGAGATCGAGATGATAGCGTGCCGAGTTTGGTATGATGTGAAGTGACGTGCGGTGGAAAATTCCTAGTAAGCTGATTTTTTGCATACACCTTTATTACGGCGCTATAATGAAGATGTGAAAAAATTACATTGGTTAACGTACCAGCAAAAAAGTTAAGTTAAAAAGGTCACGAAAAACTGTATTTCGCAAATATCTCGCAACCTATTTGCTCAGTTCGTTATAAAATTGTTTGTCATGAAATTATCTTTAAGAAAATGCCTTTTGCTTTTTTTTAATTAAGAGTGAATACTTTTATACGACTACTGTAAAATAGATATAAAATTTTCACATTGCTACTCCAGGAATTTTTCCGTAGACAAAGCCTAAAATGCCTGGTCAATAATCAATCAAGAGCGCGTTGGTACCATTAACTAATCGTAACAAAATATTATAAAATCTTTGAAGGCGAATTGACTATCAATGGCATGTACTCACTTTGAACTCCAATAAGCATCTTCTCAATACCAGACTTGTAACACTCGAAGGCACGTTGATAATCCCCCATGTCTTCACACCGCGCCGCTAGATTCAACATATACCCTGCTTCAAACACATAACTATCTTCCGTCTTTGTCTTACACTCCGCGTTAGACAAAGACAAAACACTTTTACTGTACAACGACACACGCGAACTACTCCGCCTAGAATCAACTTCGTTCGAAGTCGACGAACAAACATTTGAATTTAGAGACACTGTATCCGACTCAACCTTTTTACGCATAGTGTGGTAATCATCGAATTTTGACGTTGACGGCGCGTCAAAGTTTATTAAGTCTGGCAACACTGATTTTGTTTTGACACTAGGCTTTTCGTCCACTGATAGTTTGTTTAGTTCGTCGTAGAGGTCACTGTCGATGCTTTCTATGGAGTTTATTGATTCGAAGCTGTCGGCGGGGGAGGCCTTTTTAGGGGATTGTCGTATTTCTACGTCGGCGGCCTCGTAGATGGGTATTTGTGAGATGAAGTCGGTTTCGTCGCGACTCGTGAGGGATGCGTGCGATGACTCTGTGGCGGCTCGTGCTGAAAACGTATGATAGCTAGGTGAAAAACGTGCATAAGTACTATTTAAACTAAAGATCACATCTGGGCTGGCGGAATAGTTCGAATAGTTACCGCGGCCCCGGAACATAAAGTGCAAGCGAAGGAACATGGGTGGGTCTTAGTCAGTAAAAGTTTGACACTTCCTCCTGCCCCGCCCAGGGCGGGAGAAGTCATTTGATGATTTGCCATCCGTAAAAAAAACTAAAGATCACATAGTGACAAAATGAGTTATATACAGAACAAGTTGGTATAACTTCTATCAAAAATCTAAAAGCATTTTTTAATAGATACGACAAATGAATCCATGAAATAATTATGACTAACTTAAACCATGACATCTATTTAGAAAACCGTCGAGAGTAGAGAAGGACTACGGGCCGCTGTTCTAAACAATAAGGCTCAATTTACACTGATGCGAAATGGAATATATGCAACTTTTTGCTAAGTAAAGGGCGAGACGACAAAAAAAAAAGTAATTAGTCCGTCATATAGATTATCAAAAAATTTTGGACACGTATTTTTTCTTTTCTCTTCAACGAAGAATGACGACGATACAGTGCGTTGAAATTGCGCATGACGTCAAGATTTGATACAATTTTTGCAAGGCGGTGACGTCAAAAAGCCCCCACTCCGGAACATTGTTGCTCTATATCTTTGTATTATTTTATTAATTTGATCAAGCAAAAAATACGCGTCCCGTATTTTCGGTCGATCTATCAGACGGACTAAACAGAATGCCATTTCTTTAATGCTGTCGTCATCGCTATTGTACGTGGTAACTTTATGTCAATTGTATCACACAAACTAAATACAAGCCAAAAACAAGCGAATTTGCGCGTCTCCACGCGTCGTGATGCGAAATTGATGCTTTTTTCCATTTCGATGCAGTGTAAATTAAGCCTAAACATTTCCACAAACAAAAGAAAACAACTATTTTTGAACACTACGTTTTCACGCTAAAAATACAGTGCTTTTCTTAATGAGTTGGTTAATTAAAACGACAGTTAATTGGACTAATTTGGCCTTGGCTGTAATTTAGGAGTTGTTAACTAATATACGCAATAAATTGTACCATGAAATCATTAGGATAATAAAATAATCATTTAGAAGACATTAAAAACCAATCAATTGATGATTAAGATACCTTTGTAATTAAGGTTAGTTCTGCTATAAGCAGCTTACTCAGAATTACTTAATCTTTACATATAAATTAATGAGTTTTATTACAAGCAACAACACTTCAAGGAATCAATATACTTACCTCTAAAACATGCATAGAATAGAGGAAAATTAAATAAAAAAAAATATATCAAATCCAGGATGGTTCCTATTAGCAAAATTAAACTCAAACAGGGTAGTGGACATTACGTTTATTAATAGACTAAAAGCAGTGAAATAATGAATTTGAATGACTCTATGGACCATCGACTTTGAAAAACCCATTAACAAAAATGCTTTTTTCAAAAAAAAACACATTCGAAAATGAAAAATACAGAACAATAACTAAAATTTCGGAAGTCGAATTGAGAACCTCCTTATCTTGAAGTCGATTAAAAATAGTGACACAATGTTCTTACTCCTCCGAAACGGCTTTACCGATTTTTACCAAATTTTATATTAGGCATATTCAGTAGGTCTGAGAATCGGCTACTATCTATTTTTCATACCCCTAAGTGATAAGGGTTGTTCACCCTTAACATTTTTAACGCGTGTGAAACCGCAGGAGGCAGCTAGTATGCTATAATATTATAATTGCAAAAGTAACTCTGTCTGTCTGTCAGTCTGTCTCTTCTTCACGCCTAAACCAATGAACCGATTTGAATGAAATTTGGTACAGGTATAGTTTGGGACCCTAGAAAGGACTTAGGATAGTCTTCATCCCGGAAATCCCCCGAGAACTGAAACTATTATTCCACGCGGACGAAGTCGCGGGCAAAAGCTAGTATTATAAATGCGAAAGTAACTCTGTCTGTCTGTTTCTTCTTTACGCCTAAACCAATTTGATTTGAATGAAAGAACAATGGCAAAATCTTATCTGAATTAAATTTGAGTGTCTAGAAATGAAATATATACGAACGAAATATATTTTTTTTTGTTTATTTAAAGTTTTACATTAATTAAATAAAGCCGGACAAAAAAGTAATACAAAATGAAAAGTTTATTGACTATTTTTTTAGACTTTCATTGATTTAGTGTTGCCACTTTGAAAAAATAAATAATTTCTCGTTGCGATAATTAAATCTTTATTACAGTTTTCAATTAATCACTTCTTATTTGTAAATAGCTATGCTTATTTTAGCACCGTGGGAATAAATAAACAGCACAAAATAATAATTCTGAGCTTTTCACGAAGTGTTTGGTAAAAAGACTTGTGTCTAAAATCGCCCTTGATTGAAAAAAATATATTGATTCGATCCTTGATTTATAGTTTATGTTGTGCCTCAGATAAAAAAAAACAAAGTGACAGGGATCATAAGGGTCAATTTCGCGTGGTAGTAATATGATACCTGATATTAATGACAGCTTTTCGATTGACATACACACACATTGACCAGATCAGGGGGTTAGTGTCATTTTTTACGTACCTAAAAAGTAAAACTTCATGTTGGAATATCTTTTTTCCCCGGCCTTCTCTAAACAAAATTCTTGGATATATGGTTTCAGGGGCTGAAACTCAGTTGAACAGAATATTTTTCAATTGAAGACATAGACTTTTAATGACAACTAAAACAATGTATGGGAACCTGCCATTGTTCTTTGGTACAGATATAGTCTCTGGGACCAGAGAAAGGACATAGGATAGTTTTCATTCCGGAAATCCCCGGGAACAGAAACTATTATTCCACGCGGACAAAGTCGCGGGCAAAGCTAGTATTATAAATGCGAAAGTAACTCTGTCTGTCTGTCTCTTCTTCACGCCTAAACCAATTTGATTTGAATGAAATTTGGTACAGATATAGTCTGGGACCCGAGAAAGGACATAGAATTTTCATCCCAGAAATATCTCGGGAACGGGAACTATTTTTAACCTGACTTCTAAAAAAAGGGGGAGATTTTCAATTCGGATGTTTATATTATTTTTTTTATGTTTGTTTGCGCATATCTCCGTCGTTTACCAACCGATTTAAACAATTCTTTTTTTGTTTGAAAGGGTACACTTCCCAAATGGTCCCATTGTCATCAGGTCCAGGATCTGATGATGGTATCATGCCGAAATTGAGGGAACTCCTCAATTTTTATAGAAAAACGTAAATTTTTATTTTGAAAGTTACTCTAAAACGTAGTCAGACATTGGTGCCGATTCTCTTGTGCACAAATTATCGTAAATTTAAGTTAAATGCATCTTTCTCTTTACGTTTAATTAAGAAAAGGACAGAAGATCAAATATTAGTTAAGTCCTGTCAAATTTAGACACTCCATAGATAATTTAGAAGCAATTTAAAAACATGGCGTCTAAATATACGTCAATTGTCATCAGGCGCTGTCTAATTTGACAGGATTAAACTAAAATGTATCTTCTGTCCTTTTCTTTAAGAAATGGAAAGAGAAAGATGCACTTAACTTAAATTTAAGATAGTTTGTGCACAAGAGAATCGGCACCATTGAGACTCCAACTAAAAGGTAAAAAATAAAAAGCTTTTTACAAAAAAAAGATAACTGACTTCAAAAACTAATAATACCAGCCTATAACTGTCCCACTGCTGGGCAAAGGCCTCTTCTCATACAGAGAAGGCACGAGCATTGATCACCACGCTTGCTCAAGACGGGTTGGCGATTTCGGACTTATATTAACTACAAGTCCAGGTTTCCTCACGATGTTTTCCTTCACCGATGTCTGTGATGTCTAAGATAAACTTTAGAAAGTACATATGAATTGAAAAAGTCACAGTGGTACTTGCCCGGATTCGAACCCGCAACCTCTTGCATGAGAGGCGGGCGCCTTAACCACTAGGCCATCACGACATAATTCTGCCGTTACCACCGACTTCCAAAATAGTTATTTAGCTCAAAGCTAGTTAACAATAGTTACCAGTATGTGTAGGGCTGGCGGTGTCGTCGTCATCAGTCTGGTACTCGAGGGGCGGTGTCTCTTCGATGGGCAGATGCAGTGACGAGCGGATCGCGTTGATCACGCCGCCTGCCTGCGGTTCAGGCTCGGGGTAGCCCGTCTGAAAGAAAATTTTATTGTTTTTTATGTAACTAGGATATTAAATATATTAAAAAAACCGGCCAAGTGCGAGTCGGATTCGCGCACGAAGGGTTCCGTACTATCATCTCAAAAAAATACGAAACAAACACGTTTATTGTATTAGTATTTAATTTTTGTAAATTTTTAGTATTTGTTGTTATAGCGGCAACGGAAATACATGATTTGTGAATATTTCAGCTTTCTAGCTATCACGGTTTATGAAATACAGCCTGGAGACAGACAGACAGCGGAGGCTTGGTAATAAGGTCCCGTTTTACCCTTTGGGTACGGAACCCAAAAAAGCATAAATGAGATCTTAATTTTGTCTTAGGGAAAACGAAGATGTCTATAGGCGTATTTTTATTTACTAGTTGTCCCCCGCGGTCACACCCGCGTTATAATATTAGGTTTTTGGTAGGTCAATGCGTGCTGTTATGTAGCTTATGTCCTATTCTGATGTATAAGCTATATTACAGTAACGTTTCAGCAAAATCCGTTCAGTAGTTTTTGCATGATAGAGTAACAAACATCCACACACAGTCACCCACGCACATATACTAATATTTTAAATGAAAAAGCATGTGTGTTTGTTTGGCAAAACGGAGGAAAGAATTTGATTGTTTAAGTGGACATAGTTGGAGGTATCTATACCTCCAATCCCTCCTCCAATCCTAATGCGTTCGAAGCCGCGGGCGCGGGAAGCTAGTTAAATGTATTAGGTACCTGTAGAAAATTGACAAAATCAGTGCTTGTGAAGAGCAGCTGGTGTTCTGCAATGAACTCTAACAGTGTCTTCATTGTTTTAGCTCTCTCTGTGATCACCTGCAACATGACAACGCCTTAATTTAAGACGTGCTTTGGCTAAGCACTAAATCTACCACTGTTTCAAAACTGTCAAACATCAAGTGTGCAATAGAGACGGAACATAGCTAACCCAAAGTATGTGTTAAGTAACGTCAAATTAATTAGCACATACTTTGGCACACAAGGGCTAAGTACTTCAGTAATCCAGGTATGGCCCGAGAAATCACCGGTAGCGTAACCAGCTTGCTGGGGTTTTTCAATGAGTTAGGGTGGATCGGATAAATTACCCACCCACACGCAAAAACTGCGCCTTGACGTTAAGTTGCGGAAACAAGCCCGTCATACCTTATACAATGTCTAATTATCTCACCTAAAGTATTTTATAGGTAAGGGATTCTTACAAGTTGTATCCCTATAAAAATATAAAAATAAATGGATTATATTTTTGTGTTCACCAAAAATCTTAAGGTACATCTATGTATGCATTTCTAAAATATTGATCTTAAACCCGTTTAATTGTTTTACTATAATTAAACTACTCGGTTCAAATATTCTATTGTAACAATAACTATTTTGTTCTTCCCCGAAAAATACTGATCGTGCACCAAATATTTCTGAATGTTACACAAAATTTTTAGGACAAACTAGTTTTGACACTCCGACTCAGAGCACCCCGATTCGGACAGGTTAGGTTAGAAGGCTAAGGCGGGGGCGATGCGGAGCGGAGCTCCCCGCCTTAGCCTTCGTGGTTATTTTTTTTTAAACCACCCAGAAATAGGAGCCCCGCAGCGGGGCTCCGTCGACCTATCTTAGTTAGTTTTTGCAGTGCATTATCTGAAGTAAAACTAAAAAAATAAATGCTTGTTTTTAAAATTAGGTGTAGTACCTACTATTTTTACAAATTTGCAACAGTTGTTATATAGATGCTTGTTATGACATATTTTAATTAACATAATATTTTGTTGCACATTCAGTATATTTGGTGGAACACAGGCAAAATTAGGTAAATGAAATGGGAATAAATTTTTTTTTTTTTTTCTTTTCCTCTTTATATCTGCAATCGGCTTTTTCAGCCATAATCAGATGTGTTCTAGGTTGGAGTAATTTTAGGTGTTATTCCACTGAATAACACCCACCATCTATTATTAAGAATCTGCTCTTTTATCTAAGGCAAGTATGTGCCACCTTTTCAGGCGTTTTATATTCTCCTGGACCTTAAGCAAGTCTTTAGCTAATATGTTGCTGTGTTCATTTAGCCTTTGCTTGTACTTTTTGCTGTAGTTTGTGACTTCTTCCCTAACGGTCGACATCTCAAGGTATTCGTGTATTTCCGAGTTTCTCACAAACCAGTGTGCGCTGGAAATTGATCTTAGTGCGATATTTTGAAATCTTTGTAGTATCTCCAGGTTAGAGTTGCTAGCCGATCCCCACAACTCTATTCCATAGGTCCAGATTGGTTTAATTATTGTTTTGTAAACAAGCAATTTGTTGTTAAGCGACAGGCGTGACTGGCGTCCTAGAAGCCAGGATAGACTTTTAAATTGAAGGTTTGCTTCTGTTCTCTTAGCTTTGATATGGTTTGCCCAAGTTAGTCTTCTGTCCAGGTGCAAGCCCAGGTACTTCACTGTGTTGTTCGTTGGTAATGTTTTGCCTTCCATGCAAACAGGTGCGCAGTTTCCTTTCCGGAGAGTAAATGTTACTTGTGTGGACTTGGTAACACTGGGCTTGATTCTCCATTTTTCAAGCCATGTGTCTATTTTATCCAGCTGTGTTTGCAATTTGGCAGAAGCCTGGTTAGGGTCCATATCGCTAGCAAGGCAGGCAGTGTCATCTGCATAAGTTGCTGTTACAACATTGGGTGTCTCAGGCAAGTCCGCCGTATATATGGAGTACAATACTGGACCCATCACCGATCCTTGTGATACTGAGGCTTTCATGCGATAAAGTTTTGAGAAGTCTTCTTCATATTTTACTTGAAATCTCCTTTCTTCTAAGTAGGATTTTAGCACCATGTAGAAAGAGTTTGGTATTAGAGTTTTTATTTTATATAGCAAGCCTTTATGCCAGACTCTGTCGAATGCTTGTTGTATGTCTATGAATACGGCACAGCAATATTCCTTCTTTTCAAGGGCTTGCCTGATTGCCTGAACTACTCTATGCACTTGTTCTACTGTTGAGTGTTTCTCCCTAAACCCGAACTGGTGATCTGGGATAGTCTTGTTCTCTTCTAATACTGGTTTAAGTCTGGACAGGAAGCTCTTCTCAAAGACCTTTGATAGAATAGGAAGCAAGCTAATTGGCCTATACGAACTAGGTTCAGTGGGTGGTTTTCCCGGCTTTGCAATCATACATATTTGTGAAATCTTCCACAAATTTGGGTAGTGGTGTACTCTAAAGATTGCGTTGAATAATACTGTCAGAAATACAATACACTTTTTGGGTAGTTGTTTTAGAACTTCCCCAGTAATAAGGTCAAAGCCAGGTGCTTTCTTGTTCTCTAAGTTTTGAATTATTTTTGCTAACTCTCGTGGAGTTACGGGTGAAAGAGGCGGCGATAGTTGCTGATCAGTGGAAAGCATTCTGTCGATTTCTTCCTCAAACTCTATCATAGTTGACTCATTTGGAGTAAACACTTCGCATAAGTGCTTGGCGAATAACTCTGCTTTATCTTTTCCACTTCTAGCCCAGGGCTCGTCAGGATGTTTTCTTATAGGCGGAATGTGGATGTGTGGTCTTTTGAACTGTTTTGTTATTTTCCATAACGAGTAGTTATCTTTTTTATGGGTGGAGAGTGTTGATAGCTTATGTTGAAAGCTTTCATTCTGATTATCTTTTATTAGTTCCTTTAGTTCTCTGGAAGCTCTGTTAAAATTTTTCCTATCTGTGGCGGTTCTACTTGAGTGTAATTGTCGCCGCAGTTTCCGCTTTTCTGCCAACTTGTTCCGAATTTCTAGTGGAATATTATTTTGGTGGACAGGATAGTCTAGTGTCGGTGTAGCACGCCATGCAGCAACTTGTATAAGGTTTGTGATGTAGAATGTGGCCTCTTCTATATCCTCACCTGTTTTAAGTTTAACCTTTAGATCTATTTCATTGTCTAGGTATCTTGCGAATGATTCCCAATCTGTTTTATGGTTGTATAAAGTTGACACACGTGATTTATTAATTGCTGAGACACTAATTGTTGTTATTACTGGTGTATGATCAGATACTGAGTCAAGGGAGGATTCTACAGAGAAGTACATGTCTGAAAAACCTTTAGCTATGAAGAAATCCACAAGATCAGGAGTTTTGTTGATGTCAGTTGGCCAGTAGGTGGGTTGGTCTGTTCCAATAGTTGTGAGTTTATATTTATCTATGCTCTTTTTTAGTTCTCGTCCCTTTGTAGTTGTCAGTCTTGATCCCCAATAAGTGTGTTTGCAATTCCAGTCTCCACCGCTTATAAAGCGATTTCCGAGACTTTGAAAGTAGTTGTCGAACATGTGCTGTTTTGGGTTATGCTTAGGTGGACAATAGACAGCGCTTACATTTATGGGGCCCATCTTTTCATTGATTGTTACTGTGGTCGCTTGGATCCAATCTTCTTTAAATTCACTGTGAAAAAAGTGTTTTATATTTTTTTTAATGATTATGGCTGAAATGGGAATAAATTGAAGTACTTTTAAATACCATCCAAAATAAATATCCTTGGACAACTCACACACTCAATCCTTGTTACATTAAAGTCACAAGATACAATACAATGCTAAACCAATAAAAAAAAATGTAATGAAGTTGTGTATTTTACACCAAATAAAAAATCCATTTCTGTCTCTATGCTATACATGGTGGCAATACGACGGAAGGACAAGCTAAAACGAATTCGTAAAAAGTCACAAATTATTTTGAATTTATCCTTAGCATTTATAAATAGTTTTACCTTATTCCCACTGATCCTGTTTTATTTCTATTTGTGGAATTTCCTTAAATTAATTTTATTCTCTTCTTGCTTATATAAAAAACTTGCAAAAGTTGACTGATGAAATAAACTACTTTTTGTATGCAACATAATGTATAAACAGATGACAATAATATACAGTTTGTTATCAGATTAGTGAGGTATTTATGATAATTAATAGACACATAACATTCTAGTATTAAAATTGAAAAGGATTAAAACACTGATTGAGATCTAAAAAAAATTGCTAATATTCCTGCGAAGGCAGACCCAAACTCGTACTTTCTATCTCGTCCCAATAATGATTGGTTTTATGTTCTAATTCAATGCTGAGAACATAAACAAAATAAGTGAGAGTTCTTGCAAAATTGTTATACAGTAAATGTGTCAATACTGACCTCTTGCTGAAATCTTTTAAAAAAACTATATCTGGGCAGCGACGGGAAGGTCCCTCGTAGATGCAGCCCAGAGTGCAGGGATCGCATGCTCTTGTGGAGTCGCTGCACATCGCTGTACCGCTTCCACACCGACACTACCGTCAGGGCTTCTGGTGATTGTATGGGAAACAGCTGGAATTGTGATAGAATGGAATATGAGGATTGTTCCATTGCCAAATAGTCCTGTATTTATTATGCTAATCTATTGTTGGTAAAGCATATTTGGTGGATTAATGTGTCTTATGGTAGTCGTGCATTTTTTTAAATATAGAATTTACTGGTGCACTGCTAATATAATGCTATACAATAGTATTTTTTTTAATTTTCCGGATTTTTTCCAAAACTCAATCAATTATTGTGCAATAGATGAATCACGAACCTGTACCTAAATACTTATACTTATTAAAAAAACATTGACTTCCTCAATCATCATAATAATATCTTTTAGTTCCCACATACAAAATTAGCATTTGCTCACTCACTTTGACCTAGATATTTAATCAAAGTAAAAAGTAAATAAGTATGTAATGGTCAATATTTTGGATTTCATATTTACTTACACAAGAAATTAGCGTCACCAAGACCTACAGGAATAAATGAATAAAATATTACTCTAAGGATATATACTGGAATATTTACCACTGAAGTTATCTTGTAAATAGTAAATCCATTCTTGTGTTTTGCAGTTTCGTCGACCGAAAACCGGCGAACCCACTTGTCTTTCGCCGACATTGCAAAATGCACCAGATAAACTTATTTTTACACTATCACATCACAATTTTGCACAAACTTCAAGCTTACACCATAAATATCATTTTCAATCACTGAAATCTTGTGAAATTAGCTATAAAACTTCACAAAACCGGATTCCTAATCAATTAATGTGGAAACTGTAAGTAGTACCTACACAAAAATGACAAGAAGTGGCATTATTTTTGCATGTCGCGTTCCAGAATTCCAGCTGGGGACAGGGACAAGCTGACACTTCATGTCATACACAATAAAGTCAAACCACACAGTCACTTTTGGTCTCTTTTCTTCTCATAGGTAAATGTGTATAATGATGATCATGTCTCTTTCTAAATGCATCTTATGTCAAACAGAAAACCTGTTTTGTTTGTTTGTTTTCATTTCACGTCACCAAGTTTACTTCACATTAAAAAAATCGAAGGTTGAAAATTGGCAGCTGCGTGGAAAGGAAAATTGAGTAGGAGTTGTATTATAAAAAGGACTCGATTTGTTTTATTACAGGAACGGGAGAATTAATCCGTTAGGGTATATAATTATGTTCTGTGGAATTATTAAATCAACTTTATATAATACGATAATAAAATTTTATTCACTTAAAAAAGTAGCTTGTTGACGTTATGATATTTTTAATCTTATTTGTGTAGGTAGTAGAGTTGGATTCAGAATGAACTAAGTAGGTACTACTTCCCCATTTTTAATTTCATCTCTAATGAAAATGATTTCCTATTTAGCTACCCATTAAGCGAGCCCAGCCCAGACCAAGAAGGTACACGTACACCTGTACCTGTTATTTATTTATTACTGATAGATAGTAATAAAATTCTACGATAGGTGTCGCGATTGTCGAATGCTTCAAGCTTTGTGTGTGATATTTAATTCCACAGCCTAGATGTCGCTTTCGATATAATTATTTTACTACGAATACTATAGTGCATTTTGAAATTTTATGCAGTTTGGAATCTTAGAAAAATAATAATAATGATTTTTCATATAATTTAACACACGTTTGAGTTGTAACTGAGACAAAAAACAATAAAAATAAAACTACTACAACACGATGGCGATGGCGGTTGCGGCGGCGGCGGTGATAGGTCAAACTTGCAGCTTCATTACTTATCCCCACTCCCTCACTTAACCGAATGGCGCGCGGCGAGAGGTTGTGCCAACTTGACTTGTGTTTCGTCCGTTCCGTGTCGTGTTTCTCGCGTCCTCGAGTAGTTTGCAATAATACTTTTCCTTTGAGATATGAATGAAGTTAGTGCTACGCAAACAGACAAGCCTTAAGAACTGTTGCACAAGAACCATATTCGAAAAATGTGTTATCAGTAACGTGTGATTTGTTTTTTGTGAAGTGTTTGAAAAAAGTTAAGTAAACAACCGGATATCAACAAGATGGGTTCAAAAATCGAGTACGTGGATTCATCACATTTATACGCGACCAACTATGTCCGCAATTCGAAAGCTATCGGTGTGCTTTGGGCAATATTCACCATTTGCTATGCGATAATAAGCGTTGTAGCTTTTGTGACCCCAGAGTGGATTGGTGATTTAGAGACTGAATACCCACGAAAGTTCGGATTGTGGCAGACATGTAGAGCGGATGAGGCTTTGGAGGACTGTAAAGGAAGGCTTGATGATTTCCTATCGATAAATGGGCTCGTGTTTAAGATTGCGACCGTGTTAGTAGGCGCAGCGGTCGCGCTGGCCCTGTTTACAATCTGTGCAATGTTGTTATTCTTCTTTTGTCAATCGACGACGGTGTTTCACATCTGCGGCTGGTTGCAGCTGTTGTCTGGTGAGTTTTAATGGAAATAAACTTTAAAGCCTTTTATATCTAACACAGTTTTTACTAACCTCGAACTTTACGAAACAAAGAAGGACCTATTTACAATCTCAACATTTTACAAAAGTTTAAAACTCATAAACCAGTTAAAATTGAGGGAACTGGCACATGAGACACCAATATTTTTGTCGACTTCAGAATCAGTCATAAACTGTCCTGAGTGAAAGTTTTGCATATAGCCGACTTCGATTGACCTTGCTCCAAGTTGGTCGTTAAACAAGTCTGTCTTGAGTGGAACAGATGATATACTTACCTACGGTATGTGATCTAAGTCCCTACCACACATCCGGGCGAGACAGGTGCTAGATTCCAACAAGCTTTTTATCCTGGAACTACCTGCTAACGGCAAAAATGAAAGGCGTTTAAAATGCCAAAGTTGACGTGACTAACAAGTGAGGACATTCAACAATGCACCTATTTTATAGCTTGTTAAACAGTGGGTATTCGAAAATGTGAACTTTGTATTGACATTTTATGGTGATTTCATTAATAGTCTGCAGTTTAGTTATCTTGTATTCATCAATAACAAAGAATTGAAGAGTACGAAAAAAAAAACACTGCTGTGTATAGGGAAATTCTTGAATCAACTAGCTTTTTCCCAAATATGCTAGAGCCTAATCAGAGAAATATGAAGTTATTGGTTAACGGTTTGTCAGATTATATGACTTCTTCTGACTACTCGTAACGACTGTATAAACTTTTCGAAGCGCGAGGATGTCACACTTCCAACCCTCGAGCCGCAGTGGAGAAATTATAGAAACACCCCAATGATGTTATAAGTAAAAAAGTGTAGATAGGTTACCCAAACGAAATTCTATCTTCAAAAACGGTACACTTACGCACACATACATTACACGTCAAAGTAGGATGACATGATTGAAGTAGTGCGAGTGAAAAAGAGATAAACGTCAAATGTCAACGCAATACTTAGTATCATGTTTGTCAATTGGCAAACTTTTAATGTGCCACTTTTTGACTGCATATAACCTATCTACGCTTTTTTACTTATAACATCATTGAAACACCCAAGTAAAGTCTGTAGAGCATAGAATATAAGCATTATATGTACATATGAATACAGCACTTAAATTGATGGCTTAGAAAAATGTTAACTACAATAAAACACTCTTCCTGAATCCAAAATCTAAAATCTTGAAACCTACCATCCCGAAAGTTCAATTTTATCAAGTTCTAGATCTGCCTGATCCGGATTTGATTGAGTGGTTATCCAATTCCATATTTCATTCCTACCATAGATCGTTCAGAACAAATTGGATTAGACAATACCAATTTATCCGAAACGGTATGAGTAATAAACTGCGGGCGAAAACCGGTAAAACGCCTTTGTCACGCAGCAAAAATTTTACGAAAAAAAATTGAACGGGTCTCGTAATATTATTGAAGACTCTCAACTTCAACTGTGTTTATTTGAGTGGAAAAACAAGTTTCTACATAACCAAATTATCTAATATTCTGAATTGAAAATTAACAAAAAGCAAAATTTGCCAAAACCTTTGGAATCTAAGCTTCCAATTTTGTAAATATACCTTTGTATGGAATCTAATTGCATGGTTTCATGTAGTCTAATAAATAAATCAAAACAAACGCCAGATATCAATCAAACCAATGACGATTATAGCTGGATCCAATATTCCAGTCTTCAAATCAAAGAATAATAACATAGTCCGAGTTCAAGCCATTCATTGGGGAAATGGGGAGTCACTTTGTCGAAGTACAGTCTAGTGCGGTCCGATTACAAAGCGATCCGTAATCGACTTAGACCTTGGCCCTTGTCTATTAGATCCGCCCTTAATACAAAGAGGTCTTAAGAGGTACTTAAAAGAGTTAGTTTAACCTAATTTTCACACGTGATTCGAGACACAATAAAGAGAGAAAGAGAAGAGAATAGCAGCGCGACAACCGGCTCTCGCTTGGCCATTGAAAGGTAAGGAAGATGTAAGGTAAAGAATGAAAACTACATTCAATAATACCCGTAAACTCTAAAGCCATTGTAAGCAGCCATTGATGCGGACGACCGGTGTTACCATAATATCGCACAATCGCGAACGAAACCCCTGTCTGACCTCATCAAGTTACATACGAGTTCACGACTGGTGAACCGCTACGTGACCGGAAAAAATGTTCTATACAATATACCTACGAGGAGTGGAGAACTAGATTACTGTTAAGTGTTAATTGGAAACTCAGTTTAGCATCTTTTCTAAAATACTAGTAGAGGCCTTTTATCCCGTGTCGGTTTATAGTTAGGGATAGAAGACGTTTAGTAGGCTGTGGCACCTGCGGTTTTGGTAACTTCTCTGCTCTCGTTGGTCTTATCGTAATGCTATACTATAATAACAATTATAGCCTTCCTCGATAAATAGGCTATTCAACACAAAAGTATTTTATTTAATCGGACCAGTATCTCCTGAGATTTGCGCGTTCAATCAAACTCTTCAGCTTTAGATATAATCTTCAGAAAATCTACTCCTAGACATAACAATTATGCTTGACCGTTTCTCTGCCGTCACATGGGCAGAAGATGAAACAATAATTATCTCCTCTCCTGTCATTACTATTCTATAATGTAGATTGCTTTTCTTTGAACTAGAGCTATACTTACTTGTAGTAACAAAACGCCTTGGTGTAAAAAGGCCCCCAGAGTAAGAAATGCAAATTAAAGCGCTAGTCAGATTAGCGAGAATATTTAATTTAAGAATAATTAAAATTGCCGTATCAAATTGAAAACAGCATTATAATAAAAACGGTATCTGTACATGCAATGCAAGTTTTAGCGAAGGCCACTAGTTATTGCAATAATAAAAGCTTATTTTTTTTATTCTGCCCCAGTTAACAGTTAAAAAAAGGTATTTTTCTCTCATTGTGTACCAAAGAAAAATGAATAAGTACCATAATAACAATAAAAAGTACAAATAAATTACTACGGACGTGCAACGATTTTGCCACTCTGTCCAATTTGGCATCATAAAAAGTAAAAGTTTACTGCGATTGTCTGTGATATAATGATGACGGACATTATAGTTCCGCGCCATGCGGCAATTTTAGAGAAAAAAAATGTAGATTTTTATAGCAGAGCATTACATAGGTGGTTATTTCACGGACATATGATTCGCGTAGTAATATTGTAAATTGGTATTTAAAACCAGATCTGTTATTAAAAATACATGAATGGGTTAATTTTGTAAACTTAACCAGTGATAATTGGTTACGCCACTACTCTACGTTACGTATAGTAGTCTATTATCTCTAATCTGTATACGTCACTAATATTTTTTTCTAATAATTGTATAAAAAATAGATTATGCTAATAATTGTATAAGGTAAAAACAACCATTAGACTTGTGAATTTGAATGTCGTTCAAAATAGTGTTATAATTGAAATAAATTACCTTTGAATTAAGTAATTAATTACATAATTATTCACTTTCCTACAATAGACCACTATACTTACACTAATTGCATCCACAACAATACCTACGATTATTAAATTGCAATGCTTAGTATCATTTATTGGAACTAAATCCTCTAAGGCTTATGAACCCGCTTCAGATTCAACATAAGTTGATGATAAACATTATCTTTTTGCAGAATTCGACTTGATCTCATTTTTAGTTAGCTACCGATTACGTGAAAGGGCTGTACCATTCGACCCGCCTTTTTACATAAGTCAGAGAAACCGTTTTCACCTGGTTCTCGCTCTGTCCCATAACGAATGATCATTCGAATATTGCGAATCGATTCCAAAGCAAAATCCATAACTAAAAGTTATCTGTTGATTGGGAAATTGTACTTTGGTTTAGATATCAGTTTATCTAATCGACTCGTCTATTTATTTTCTACTAAGAAACTCATAGTGACGTAACTATATAGAGGCAGGACTGGCAAAATGCCACGGGTTTCCGGACAATACGGCACACACATTGCCAACCGCGTTCTTAAATTTTTTTCTAAGAAGTTTCTAAAAGAAAGGATATTCACTTGTGTTCCTTTTCTGCCTGTCAATAACTTTTTTTTTCAAATAACTGTCATTAGCTTTAATTAACAAAGTCATTAGAAATGACGTTTCTGCAAGAAATTTAACGAATTTCGTTTTATATAGTTAGTGTTTTTAATAGCATTCATAATGGATTTAACCAGTTTTCCTGACGACAACACATGCCCAACTATAAAACAAATCGCAGCTTTTAAGAAAGCTGACAAGACTCCCGAAAAAGCATTGGAGGAAATTAGAGAGGCCAAGGTAGCGCACTTAGACACTACACTCCCTCATAATGTACTACCGTCTCAATCCCCTGCTCCACAGGCAACGCCTCAATCAAAACAAGTACAACCACAACCTACTGGTGGCGATAACTCTCAGTACCTGCCATCTTTAAAACCAGGTCCTGACGGTAAAGTTGACTGGACTCCTCTAGCCAAGATGACTGGTACAAGACCAAATGTTGAGAAGTATTCTTTAAGTAGATATTCCCTCAACGAATGGAGAAAATACAACGAACATATTTTAGACCCTACAGTAATAACGGAGTCTAACATCGTAGACTACAATGCTAAGACCTCTATGATGCAAGCATTTGGAACTATTGATAAACAGCAATTGGAAAACAATAAGAGGTTAAAGCAAAAGGCAAGAGATATATTCAGATGGAAAGTAGAAGTAGAGAAAGCTTGCAGGGCGATTACCGACGTTGAAAAACTAGATGTTACATACTCTTAATGTTATATACTCTTTGGTATTTTATGTACTAGCTGTGTGTCTATAGGTTGACATTTAAATTCAATATATTTGTTCCTTAGCAACTTGAACGATGTTGTTTAATTGTAATTTCATATTATATTAATTGGCGACGAGGAAAAACTAAAAAAAAAATGAACTCAGAACAATTTCAAGAGTTTCTCCGTATCCAGCAGGCACAACAGGAACAGCTCACACAGTTATTCCAACTGCTGGTAACGAACATGTCATGTCAAGGCCTGGAACCAACACCTACCCCTAGTTCCACAACGACACACTCCAACGACACAAAAAGTCGGTTAGCCATTTTTAAAAATTTTGATATGGGAAAATTTCAACCAGACAGTAGAGTTGAAGAATACGTAGAATGTTTTGAAGCAAAATGTGAAATGTTTGCTATTTCACAAGACATACGAAAAGATTTATTGCTCAATTGTTTAACACCTGATATCTTTCACGAAGTAAAGGTGGCACTAACGCCAAATTACGACAGCAGCACTTATGCAGACATCAAAACGAAACTTTTAGACCTATATCGAATTAAAAAAACAAGATACAGAGCTTTAACAGAATTCTGGAACTGTGTAAGAACAAATACAGAGTCCATGGAGAGTTACGCAAATAGACTGAAACAATTAAGCAAAGACTGTGGCTATAACAACGAGTTATTGGAACGTCAATTACGCGACCGTTTCGCAACCGGATTAAATCATACTGAACTAGAAACTGATTTAAAACAAAAATGGCCTGAGCTTCAAGAAACCTGTAACGGTGAGACAAAAGAAGTAACATTTGCACAAATCTTCGCCATAGCCCAGTCACGAGAGCAAGCAGAACAAGACACGCCTGGCACAAGTATTAAAAGGATTAAAAAACAGCCTTACTTTTCAAAACAGTCGACAAACCATCAGCAATCGCACAATAGCTCTCCTCGTAAGATAAATAGCACTCAGTGCCTACGCTGCGGTAAACATGAGAGACATCCTTTCGATAACTGCCCTGCAAAAAACAATATTTGTGATCACTGCAACATTGAGGGACATTTTGAAAGGTGTTGCATTAAAACTGGCAGAGCTTACATCGCCTCCGGAAGGAAAAAGACCACGAAAACATCACAAAATAAACAAAAATTACATAGAGTTAAGCACAGTGATAACTCTTCACAATCATCCCACTCAACCTCAAGTGAAAGCGAGGATGAAGACGGCATGGTCTGTAGCATAACTGGCAAGTGTAACAAAGACTGCAAGCGCATTGACGTGGTCATCAACGGCATTAATTGTACAATGGACTGGGATCCTGGCTCATCATTTTCAATTATTAACACTAAATTATGGAGGAAAATCGGTGCCCCGATTTTGACGACTGCACCAACATTGAAAGCTTATGGTGACTACAAATTGAAACCTAAGGGTCTGACAGACGTAATGGTTGAAGTCTGCAATAAAAAAAAGTTACTGCCGGTCGTAGTAATGAAGAACGCCACGCCAATGCTATTCGGATTGCATTGGAGCGAATCGTTTGGAATGGATTTTCCAAAACCAGTGTACTCAATTAAAAGTACTAGAGCAGCAACTGACCTAAAACAGATTTTAGAGAAATATACTACACTTTTTTGACGGAAAACTTGGCAAAGTAAAAGATTACAAGGTCAACATACACATCAAAGCAGGAGCGGAACCAAAACACTTACCTGCTCGACCAATTAAATTCAGCATGAAAAAGAACATCGAAGCAGAACTGGAGCGCCTAGTATCTGAAGGTATAATTTATCAAGTCGACCCAAACTTATCTCCTGTAGAATGGGCTACACCAACAGTTAACGTAATCAAACCAAATGGACAGATAAGGATTTGTGGTGACTACCGTAGTACTATAAATCCTGTGTTAATCAAACACTTACACCCGGTACCAATATTTGATCAGTTGCGACAAAACCTAGCGAACGGAAGGATATTTTCTAAGATAGATCTTAAAGATGCTTACCTTCAATTTGAAATTGCACCAGAATCCAAAAAATTCTTAACTCTGTCAACACATAAAGGATATTTTCAATACAACAGGATGCCTTTCGGTATCGCAACGGCACCATCCATATTTCAACATTACCTTGACAAATTACTTGGGGACCTCCCCAATGTAGCTATATATTTCGATGACATTGCCGTATCAGGAGAAAACCTTACAAAACATCTACAAACATTGTCTTCTGTTTTTAATCGACTGCAACAAGCAGGTCTTAAAGTGAACTTGAAGAAGTGTTCTTTTCTTCAGACAGAAATAGAATACCTTGGTCATACAATAGACGAAAAGGGAATACGTCCAACGAAAGCGAAAATTGACGCTATAACTAAAGCTACACCCCCTACGAACATAAAAGAATTACGATCCTTCCTAGGATTAGTGAATTTTTACGAACGTTTTATTCCGAATTTACATAGCCTATGTTCTGACCTGCATACCTTGACTGGCAAAAACCAGCCATGGAGATGGACCAAACATGAAAATACAGTTTTCGAACAAGCCAAAGCATGCATTACAACCTCGAAGACTTTGGTGGCTTTTAACGAGAAACGTCCACTTTACCTCGCCTGTGATGCTTCTGAAAAAGGAGTGGGGGCTGTACTTTTCCACAAGGATGGTGACCTTGAACAGCCCATTGCTTTCGCCTCTAGAAAACTTAGATCTGCTGAAAGTAAGTACTCAGTAATCGACCGTGAAGCATTAGGTATTTTATTTGGAATTAAAAAATTTGATCAATACCTCCGGGGAACTAAATTCTTTCTAATAACAGATCATAAACCTTTAATACACCTACTTGGTACACAACGTAATTTACCCAAACTGGTAAATAATCGGCTTGTTAGATGGGCTTTGTTAATTGGGAGCTATGATTACGACATATTGTACAGAAAGGGTGAAAATAATATACTTGCAGACTGTCTTTCAAGATTACCAAATAGTGACGAAAAACCATCTACAATAGAACGCGCTGTTCATAGAATAACTTTACGCCTACAAAGTGAGAGCATGGCAGATCTTGAACTAACTGAAGATTTAATTAAAGAGAAAACTTTGCGAGACTCTATTTTGACACAGGTAAAGCAATGTTTAAAAACTGGATGGAGAGAACTGGAATACAATAGTGATCTTAAACATTTTTTCCGGAAAAGAAATGAATTGTCTGTTGAAAATAACATTATTATGTGGCAAGGCAGAATTGTTATGCCTGACTCCTTGTGCGCTAAAACTTTAAATTACCTTCACCGAGGCCACCCTGGAATATCCGCAATGAGAGCATTAGCACGGTTTTACGTCTGGTGGCCGTCTCTTGAAGAAGACATAGACACATTTGTCAAGAAATGTCATAAATGCCAAGAGAACAGACCCTCCAATCCCGAACTGCCTGTGTTCTCCTGGTCTATTCCTGAAAGAGTCTGGGAAAGAATACATGTCGATTTTGCGGGACCCTTTGAAGGAACTTATTGGTTGATTTTATGCGACGCTCTTTCAAAATGGATCGAAATCAAACCCATGAAATACATCACATCTCAAAATCTATGTTCCATTCTGGACGATATATTTTGTACATTTGGTCTTCCAGAGATGATAGTGTCAGACAACGGGCCTCAGTTCACATCAAGTGAATTCAAAAAATATTGTAAAATTCAAGGAATTCACCATGTGACCTCTGCTCCTTATCACCCCCGCACAAACGGCCTAGCAGAACGTCTCGTAAGAACATTTAAGTCCAGAATGATGTCCAGTGATGGTAATATTAAACAGCGTCTACACGAATTTTTATTCTCCTATAGGAATACTCCACACACCACGACTGGTAAATCTCCGGCCCAAATTATGTTTGGCCGACAGTTAAACTGTTTATTATCCAACATTCGGCCCAACCGTAGAAAGATACTACAGTTTAAACAAGTTCAAGAAAATATAGTTGCATCTTCGCCTGACTACAAAGTTGGAGACAGCGTGTATATAAAGACTCGCATGGATAAAACCTGGCAACCAGCAACAGTTGCAACACGTACTCATAAGTACTCATATGTCGTCACCACTCCTGAGGGGATAGAGAAACGACGGCACGCTGACCACATTCGCCCGCGTGTAGGTGTAGTGGAGCTGCCACATGAGTCGTCACCCATGCCAGTTCGGAATTCACCTATAGCAGAACAGTCATTGCCAGCATCACCAGTGACTTTAACTCCAACACCCATAGCAGAACACTCATTGCCAGTAACACCTGTCACTTTATCTCCAACTGCATCCTCATCAAAAACTCCATCGTCATCAAACGGAACACTATTCGTGACCCCACATTCTGCCGTTGACGTGGAACCAATCGCATTACACCGTGCTCGACGCTCGATCAAACCACCGCGCCGACTTATAGAAGAAATGTAAATTATTAAGTAAAAGGGGGAGAAATGTTACATACTCTTAATGTTATATACTCTTTGGTATTTTATGTACTAGCTGTGTGTCTATAGGTTGACATTTAAATTCAATATATTTGTTCCTTAGCAACTTGAACGATGTTGTTTAATTGTAATTTCATATTATATTACTAGAAATCGATAGACAACGTCTAAAAGGTGCTTCCAGAGTATTGATGTTACCTGAATCGATTTCTAAAGAATGTTTGGATCTTCGCTCAAATCGATTTGAACCAGATTTGGTAGCCGACATTGCAGAACAAGAACTGATCAAAGAAATGAAACTTGTGAATGAAGTTAGAGCTACGTTAAAAAATACCCTGGATAATATAGAAGAACAAATGGCAATAAATAAAGCAGCTAAGCATAGGATAGAATTTGACTGGTGTGATAAAACTATGGCTTATAATACAGAATCTATCAATTTAAGTCTTAATACAAAGTCAAATACTATAATGTTTAGAGCTGGCTCTACGAAATTCGGTGACTATACCGCACCATTAGAATATTGGGAATATTTTTGCCGAGAAAATGTACAAAACGTAGAAGCAGCTCGACAAAAATCAGCCGACTTAAGAGGAAGTTTGGATGACATTTTAGTGAGTAATGGTAGAAAGTTGCGCAATCAAGCTGACAGAACCGACATGGCTTTAGCTGAAACTGTAGCTATTACTACCGAACTGTGCACTAAACTGGAGGAAGAACTTAGAACTACACTGCAAAGAACAGCTGATATGGAAGCTTTAATAGAAGACCTGAAAAGTTCTGTCAGAAAAATGGACTCAGCGATGAAATTAGCTCAAACTAGACTTGACAATAGGAATAATTGGAGACCCCATGGCGAAAGCGTTAGAGACCAGCCACATTTGGGTTTGATTGAAGAAGTAAAGAAGATTCATGAGACGGTGACGTCACTTCTTGGTCAACTGAACAATGCTGAGAGATTGAGACGTGATTTGATGCAAAAAAGGGCGGATTTGGAAAAAGCGATAGCAGCAAAGAGAAAAACTCTAAACATTGACCGGGACCGATGTGGAAAGGTTCGCTCGCACTACCCCTCTGCTTCAGAATTAGCTGGATACTGAATTAATGAAATGTTTTGTATGAGATTTAGTTTTCTATACGTTGATGTTATTTAGAATAATTATTTATTGTAGTCTTTTCGAATAAATATAGTTTTAATGATATTTGTACACGTTATGCTATAACACCGTATCTTGAATTTCTACTACCTTTTGCGCGTGAATGATGAAACAAATATAAATGCAAAAATAAATATTATATGCTACTACAAACTTTGAAGTCAACATTTTAAAAATATATTGAACCAATTTAAATTAAAACTGGTCCCTATTTGAAGGTAACGGAACTCAAAGGAATAAGTGGATTGAATTTGTAGCCATAGTTTAAAAATTAGAGGTGGCTTGAGCCATCACCTCTAAGCCGTGGCAAGATCTTATAATTTCATTTTACGAAATGTTCTGGAATGGTCACAACAACTCACAACTATTTATGAGTTGGACAACAAGCACTGATCGCACATTTCATTGTGAAATTATATAGATGCTGCGAGATTTATGACTTAGACCTTAAATTTGAGGTTTTTTATCGTCCTTATCCACCTATACCAGGACAAATAAATTAAAGCCGAGCTCATCACTAATTCCCAAAAAAGTCAAGGTTTTTACAATGATTGCAATAACTATCAAATAGCGGCTACTTGAACTTCCTATGTAATTGAAGAAAAAAAAAAAGAAATTCAGTGGGTGTGAAAACATTTGGGAGTTTATTGCTAAATATCGTTAATGCCCGGAATCGATCTTATATTATAACTAGCTTTTGCCTGCGGCTTCGCTCGCGTTAGAAAGAGACATAAAGTAGCCTATGTTACTCTCCATCCCTTCAACTATCTCCACTTAAAAAATCACGTCAATTCGTCGCTCCGTTTTGCCGTGAAAAAAAGACAAACATACGGACAGACAGACAGACAGACAGACAGACACACTTTCCCATTTATAATATTAGTATGGATAGTCGTATACTAATGTATATTGATAAATGTATACCTAGCCTTATGAGCATAAGCAAAATAAGCATATATCAGTACATTTATGACGTTGATTATAAGACTTTTATCCAAAAAGGTTCTAAAGAAAAAAACGTACTATATAGCCTTTTCAGTGTTGATCACTCGTCTATTATCTATGAATATTTTTGGAAATTGGTTTTAGATCTTTTTGACGTTTCTGACAGAAACTGAATTTCTCTCACTGTCCACTATTATATACACTATTTTATAATTTTATTTTAGTTATTTATATTCATTTTATATTTAGATTCTTTTAATATTTTTACGAGCCAAAATGATGGATTTAACAAGTTTTCCTGACGACGACACGTGTCCAACGGAGAGAGAAATCTTAGCTTTTAAGAAAGCTGAAAAGTCTCCTGAAAAAGTTTTAGAGGAAATTAAACAAGCCAAAGAAGCGAAATTAAAGACGACGCTTCCACAAGCTGCCCATCAAATTGCAGCTCCAGAAGCGACGCCTGAATTGAAACTAGCGCAGCCATTACCATCTGGAGGCGATAACTACCAGTACCTGCCAAACTTAAAACCAGGTCCAGATGGTAAAGTTGACTGGACTCCGTTAGGGAACATGACTGGTACAAGGCCAAATGTTGAGAAGTATTCTATTAGTAGATATTCCCTCAATGAATGGAGACAACATAACGAACATATTTTAGACCCTACCGTAATAACGGAGTCTAACATCGTAGACTACAATGCTAAGACCTCTATGATGCAAGCATTTGGAACTATTGATAAACAGCAATTGGAAAACAATAAGAGGTTAAAGCAAAAGGCAAGAGATATATTCAGATGGAAAGTAGAAGTAGAGAAAGCTTGTAAGGCCATCACCGAAGAAGTTGAAAAACTAGAAATCGACAGACAACGACTAAAAGGTGCTTCCAGAGTACTGATGTTACCTGAATCGATTTCGAAAGAATGTTTGGATCTTCGCTCAAATCGATTTCAACCTGATTTGGTGGCCGACATTGCAGAGCAAGAATTAATTAAAGAAATGAAACTTGTGAATGAAGTTAGAGCTACGTTAAAAAATACCCTGGACAATATAGAAGAACAAATGGCAATAAATAAAGCAGCGAAGCATAGGATAGAATTTGACTGGTGTGATAAAACTATGGCTTATAATACAGAAGCTACCAATTTAAGTCTCAATACAAAGTCGAATACTATAATGTTTCGACCAGGCTCTACGAAATTCGGTGACTATACCGCACCATTGGAATATTGGGAGTACTTTTGCCGAGAAAATGTACAAAACGTAGAAGCAGCTCGACAAAAATCAGCAGATTTAAGAGGAAGCTTGGACGACATTTTGGTGAGTAATGGTAGAAAGTTACGGAACCAAGCCGACAGAACCGACATGGCTTTAGCTGAAACTGTAGCTATTACTACAGAACTATGCACTAAACTGGAGGAAGAACTTAGAACTACACTGCAAAAAACAGCTGATATGGAAGCTTTGATAGAAGACCTAAAAAGCTCTGTTAGAAAAATGGACTCAGCGATGAAATTAGCTCAAACTAGACTTGACAATAGGAACAATTGGCGGCCTCATGGCGAAAGCGTTAGAGACCAGCCACATTTGGGTTTGATTGAAGAAGTAAAGAAGATTCATGAGACGGTGACGTCACTTCTAGGTCAACTGAACAATGCTGAGAGATTGAGACGTGATTTGATGCAAAAAAGGACGGACTTGGAAAAAGCGATAGCAGCAAAAAGAAAATCTCTAAACATAGACCGGGACCGATGTGGCATGGTGCGTTCGCACTACCCCTCGGCGTCAGAGTTAGCTGGATATTAAATTTTTGTTTTTTTTTTGGGTTTCAACTTTTACAATTTGATGTTATTTTTAATATTTTATTTTATGTTCAATTATAAAAACTATAATATAAACGAACTTTAGTATTTTTTTCGAGATCCGGTTTTGCTCTATCTAGCTGTCCGACTTGAATTACAGTAGCATTAAATCCATTATAGTGCTTACGATGGTTATGTCATTACAAGTTATGATGGACCATGGCATAACAATTGTGACGCTAGGCTTTTGCCACAACTCTTTGCTCTTTATTGTTATTGTGAGCTCGTAAGATGTTCTCATTGACTCCAGACAAGATTTTGTCATTATTTGACAACATTCGGACTTAGGGGCATTGCTGTAACTAGGCCTCTAAGTCTATCTTCAGCGGTATACCGCCGTTTACCCGAATTTTATTTGCCCTAATTTCATTTGCCATAATAGTCAACAGCCATAATATCATACGACATAATACTCATTTGCCCTACTCTCATTTGCCATAATAGTCACGTGCCAGAATCATTGTTTCCCATAAAGTCACTTACCATAACATCATTTGCCATAATCATTGTAAGCCATAATCATCACATGTCCTAATTATCACATGCCATAATTATGATATGCCATAACATAATTTGCCATCGACATCGGGTGTATAACGGTTGTTTATATCAAGAGAAATTGGATGCAATTGGGACTTTAGGGCACCCCGACTCGGACAGGTTAGGTTAGAAGGGGATGGCGGGGTCGTGTGAGCGAGCGAAGCGAGCGAATAGACCCCGCCATCCCCTTCGTGGTTATTTTTTTATAAACCACACAGAAGTAGGAGCCCCGCGAAGCGGGGCTCCGTCGACCTAGCCCACCATCAACCATGCACAGAAAAAAAAACAATTACGGGGCTTAAATATTTGTCTAATACTTGTTATGCCATTTAAATATTATGTCTAATAATTATTATGGCACATAAAATTATGGCAAACAATACTTATGGCATTCGTATCTAAAATTCGGGCAATTAAAAGTATGTCATGTGTCTTTTAGGGCAAATGAAACATTCGGGCAAATGAAATTCGGGTAAATGAAATTCGGGAAAATGATGATTATGGCATATAATCTTCGGGCAAACAATAGACAACCATCTTCAGCTAGTGGAGTTATGATAGCTGAAATGTAAAATTGTTTTATAATAAGGATTCGAAAGAAGAGTCTATCTGTAGACTAACTGAAACCGAGTTGTAGACTACTTAAGTTGCAGGACCCTATATCGACAGGACTGAACTTTACTCTGATGCAAGACAACAAAGTTTCTCACTCTTTAGTATAGTGTTCAATAGAACGAGCATATTTCCTTGGCGCCATAAACACGGAAACGGAACCTACCATACCACGGTACCTTCTTTAAACAAAAACCATTAGTCACAGTTATTATTACTAAACAAAGAGGAATCTCACGAGCAATGGGAACCTAAGAACAATGTGTACGTTATACTGACCTTTTGTATGAAGCAAGCGTTCTCCCATCACTTCAAGAGGAGATAGTGAATTCTATTATTTGATCATAGATACTGCTGAATTTACACACTAACATTTTATTATAAAAACCGTTCATTTTGACGCCTCGTCAAAAATATTGTGTTATTGATTTGCATGGAGTTAAAACGCAACAAATGGTTTTTTTTCGTGAACTATAAATAATTCAGTACATCATAGATGTGCACCTTCTATATCAGCTACTAAAGTACTAGATGTCTTTATAACTATACAAAACCTTTAAAAATTAAAATTTCCTGTACCTGTTCCCATACTAATTTATGTTATAAAACTGACGAGTACTTTGTTGGTTTAAAAGGGACAAGGTACTCCCAAAAATTACCTGTAGAGATTACTAGTCGGACTCGACTTTTATACGCCCAGATTTATGAAGCTAGATGAATATGCTATAGCATGATTTCTATAACATCACGCTACAACCCAGGGGGCGAAGCATATCCAAATAAACATAGGCACAGGGCACTCCCAACTGATTATAGACAGAATTATTCATAAAAGATCTGTTTTCTTCATAAAAGAGGTTGAAATGATTGTCTATTATAATAACATATCTGGTCGCATAGTTACATCGAATTCCAAGACAAATAATGACAGTAATGATGTCATAATAAAGAAATATTTTTACCTTAGCATACATATTTTCTTAGAATTTTTTAGATTAGGGAGTTTTCTGTAATTGCTTTCTTTAAATTCTCGTCAAAATGTCTAACCCAAAGGCCAATAACGCGATGTTAGATTGTCCGTATATATGTCCAACTTCTAATGAGCTGGGTGCGAAAGAGCAGCTCCAAACAACGACTAAGAAAGAATCGTATGGGAACCCTCATGCGGCCGCTTATGTTCCTGGCATTATACAACCACCAGAGAAGAAGATATATCCGAAGGATGCACCGCCTAGGTACCCTCCTCAGCCTACGGACAGTACTAGCGGTGATATCCTCGGCATGGGTCCTATTGGGCCGTGGGCGGCGGGCCACGTTGACTGGACGCCCCAAGCTGGCATGACAGGCGTCAGACCTGTTGTTGACAAGTATTCCATCACTCGATACTCTACTGGAGAATGGAGACTGAATAATGAATACACCTTGACTCCAAGAGCAACTGACAAAGCTAAAGCTTTAGAAGCATCTATTAAAAATGATTTGGAAAAAGCTTTCTCAGACATGGATAACAAGCAGGCTGAGTCTAACAAAGCGCTGAAAGAAAGAGTGAAATCATTGGCTCAATGGAAAAAAGAAGTTGAAAAAACTATTAATGCAATGAGTGCCGAAATTTTGGAATTAGATGATTATAGAGCTAAACTAAAAAGTGCGTCAAGAATTTTGAAGTTGCCTGAATCAATTTCAAGAGAATGTTTGGAACTACGTACATTCAGATATGAACCGGATTTGGTAAGAGATGATGCTGAACAAGAATTAATAAAAGAAGTTGCCATTGTTGGAGAGATAAGACGTGTGTTTCAGGACACTCTAGCGAGAGTAGATGCACAAATGAATGCTAATAAAGCGGCCAAATCAAGCCTTGAATTTGACTGGGGTGACAAAATGATAGCGTTAAAAGAAGATGTTATAAATTTGTATCTAACGCCAGAATCCAATCTGATACTTCATCACCCAGGTGTGGCTCGGTGGCCTGAAAACGCAACCACCCTAGAGTACTGGAAACATTTTTGCCAAGAAAGTATTGGAAATTGCGAGGAAGTTAGAGAGCAGTCTAAAAAATTGCGAGGAGAATTAATGAACGTTATAGTAAAAGGTTCGCAGGATATGAAACTACAAGCTGATAGAACTAACCAAGCACTCGGAGAAACTGTCGCAGCTACAGAACAGTTATGTGCGAAGTTAGAAGAGACATTAAAAGACAATTTGCAAACTATCGCCAACGTAGAAAAACTTATCGATCATCTGAAAGATTCCTTGAGAAAAGCAGATGAGCGGGATAAACTTTCGAACACGAGAATAAAAAGCAGAAATTATAACCGACCTAATGTAGAAAACTGTAGAGATGACGCACAGTATGCCTTGATGGGTGAAGCGAAGTTCATCAAAGAGACTGTAGAATCCTTGAAAGGCAAATTGAGAGAGGCAGAAGCGGTGAGAGCAGAACTGATGAAGTATAGAGGAGAGTTGGAGAAAGACATTGCGTGTAAAAGAAAGAGCCTGAATATTGACCAGGACAGACTTACTCGAGTGAGAGCACATTTACCTACTCCCGAGGAATTTGCAAATGCTTAACATTGCTTTTTCCTATGGGGATACACATTAAAATTTCTGTAAAGAGCAAATTGCCGTTTGATTTTCTTTAAATAAATAGGTACTTTTAAAACATACTCGTAATGCTACGTATACATTTGAAATCAATTATTTAATAATCTGACATCTTTGCTATTGTAAAATTTGTAACTATTATCTTTACGTAATTTGTTATTTGCCTTCATTGTCATATGAATTTCACGGTGCTTGCTGTGGCTTAGTGTGGCGTCTTAGAGCCTATGAAGCTTCGAAATAAAAATGTGCTTTTTGCCGAAACACAGCAAAATGTGAAAAAACTCAGTAGAATTAAGGATGGAGGAAACGAGCCTCGAGACGAGACATAGAGACAGATACTTGAGCCACCTAATTTAACTTGCATCTTTTCTTTTGATTGTTGGGAATCTAAATTATATCAGTCCAGTTCATGTACAGTAACAGTAAATTTAAATTCTGCATAAGACTTTGCACCACAACTTTTTTGCGACATCAAGGGACAATACATCCACTATTCGTCACTGTACGATGGTGTAACATTCCCATAAAGTGATCCATTCATTGTTGGTTTGAATTACTATATTTGTAGTTGGGCCACATCGACCCAGTTAGATGAGAAAATGATGTAACGCTAAACATTTGACAATGACGTAGCGCATTTTAAAGATTTAGCAACATCATAATAGTAAGTGGATTATCTCACTTGCAGTATATTACGTGTAGTAGAGGTACAATTTCATCTTGTGATTGACGGATGAACAGGCTCTAATAATTCATAAAGCTGCGTCTACGACGCAAGACGGGCAGGGTACAAGCGTAATACAAATTCGCGCTGTGTAAACATACTCAGCTTCAGATCTAAGGCAGAGAGGGCAAACGGACATTCGCCATGGCCGGCAGTTACGGGCGACAAAAACAGAAATAAAAATCTTAACAAAGCACCTAGCATATGGAAATCTAGTTGGCTCACCGTTGACTTGTAATAAAAGGCGCCAGGCCAAAAAGTCTCTCAAGGTTTCCTTCCGGGGTTCGTAAAATGACAACCGTTGTAAAAAAATGAGTTTTTAAGTATTTTATCCCAAACGCTCTGTAGAGAGGGGCGCAACTATCAAGTGTCTGTCCCGGTTATAATACCTTAGATCCGGGACAGAACACACTATTACTTAGAATGAACACACACGTCTCGAATCGTAGTCGTGTTGACTAGATGCAGCTTACAGAATGAACTGAATACCCCACGTGTCTTAAAGTACTCTCGGTTTAAAAATAATGACAAGAGCTTAAGTTGCAACGAACAAATTAACGCGGAAAGACTAAAATAGAAAGTATTACGGAAGTGTTCATTCATGTAGGCAGGTAATGAAGCATGCAACCGACCGGCTGGCAGATTTTGTTTTGGCAGGTAATATGATAATAGGAAGTGGGAGATGATGCATTATTGACGAGAATGTCCGTCGCGCAGTGCATTTTGTCACTGGTGAGAAAAAAGCAAATTCATGTAGATGTGAATACGACTGAAAGTTTAGAAAGCTGTATAACTAAGTAAACAAGAAGATAAATGTGACTTTAACAATAAAAGGAAGACAAATAAAAGATAAGTAGAAGAAAAAAGAAACATTTGCAAAATACGATCAATAGTTCCGAATATAAACAAGTTTAAAGCAAACAAACAAATTAATTAGCTTTATAATTTTAATAATATAGTTATTACATTGGTTTATAGAATTCATAAAGATTACGGGAAAGTGAAATCAATTAACAAATTGAAAATGATACGAAATTTGAGGTAATATCTTCTAGACATGTAAAAGACGAAAGCGAGCTGCCAAGTTAAGGCCAATCATTTGGAGATACAGTTAACTATCATAATAGACGAGATGACGACGCACACGCGAAGACACATAAACGCACGAATCACGTAAACTCGTACTGTCATGTAATTGAAACCACGTACGAATTACGAGATAAAATGGAAGAAATTGATCAAGATAACATCAATTCTTGCACACGATCTACATCCAAGGATACCTACATACAAGCAAGCAGTGTTGAAAATGTTAGCCAATCTGCAATTAATGTTGTGGAGATAAATAAAAAAAATATCCCACTAAAAGTTGTCCAACTCAATACAAATACGTGCCAATGTGAAATTGTGGATAATGACTAAGATATTGTGTCATCGTCAGAAATAAGTATTTAGTAGGAAAACGCGTTTTCTTGAAGACTATATTATATTAGATAAGGTCAAATAAGGTTCCCCTCAACTTATTCTAACGTAGGTCTAGGTAGGGTAAATAGTCTTGTCTATTCTGTGGTCTCAGCAAGACGGGACAGCCAGCAGAGGTCATGTCAAATATATTACAAACTTATGAAGCTACACAAAAGAAATGAAAAGAAATAATAGAACAAGATAGAATCAAGGAACTGCCGTATCGGAATCTGACAATGATTTAAGAATTTCCGAATTACAACGTAGTTTCCAAACAGTGGAGCAGGTAACATTAGTTAATTAGTGCATATTTCAACCAAAGCGTCTTCCATTAAAATTCTGTCAGAATGAATCATTGATACATTGCGATGTGTCGGATCGTGTAGCGGTTTCCTCGTTTACGAAAGACATGTGCGCACGCCGCTGAATGTAAACATGATCGTTTAGTGTACATTTATGTCTTCGCGCCCATTTCGTCTAACGGGGTGGCATGACAACCAGCTGTAAGTACTCTGGCCCTGATAGCTGTATGCACCCACATGCATTTACCTACTTGCTTAGTTTATCGAGTAGTTGCGAGAAGCATTTGGCAAGAAACACTAAATGAATTGATGTCAGTCTCATCACATTCTTAAATGATTACTTGCATAATATCTGGCAGGTGTCTGTGATTCATGTTCTTACTTGCTGGTAGATGGTTAGTATTTACATCATTTACCTAATTATTAATAATAATAATAAATCGTTTATTAAAAGCATCTCTTGGTATATTTCGAAGATGTTAACTGTCGTTGCACTCTTTCACATTGTTCTTTCATCTAAAACCTTAAACTTTATTCTGTTATTTAGTTATCAACAATTCATCTCTTGTCGCAGCTATTCTACCGTTATAATTTTCAATTATACGCGGTTCTAATGCGTAAACTGACGCTTTCTTAAAAGGTACTAATAATAAAGCTATATCAAAATAGTTGTACCTGTCGCAACAACCACAAAAAGACGCATTTTATGTAACACTTACAAAGAAACAAGGAAGTTTAAAGTAACTGCAGTTAGGTAGGTTGTATATTACGAGTATGTACATAAAGTTAAGTCTACAGATAATGTCATTGCATGCTCAGTGTATAAGCAGATAGTTCCGGGAGAACAAGTCATACTTGACTTGACTAACTTACTACTAAAACTAATCATATTAAGTATACTTAATCAGCACGCAACATAACTAATACAAAATCAATCGTATTTATTAAAACTAGAAGTAGTAGGATACAAGGAAGGAATTTTGATAGAATCAGATGCGTATTTATTGTAGAATCCAATGTTATATAAGAAACTATTAAAATTTAAATGAGTGCAGAAATCTAGACAACATTCTCTGACCAAATATGGAAATGGCATTAATATCGACATGACTTAAGATCAGGTAAGAGGATAAATCTAGCTTGAATTTCTAAGTGAAAACTTGGATTTACTCAAACTGAGTGGTCATTCCGTTTTATATTGAAAAGTACACTATCAGTCTGTTTATGTCTAGGAATTTCTCTTTTCTTATTAACCTTTTGATGACCAAGCGACAGCCGGCTGCCTGTGCTATTGTTTTTCTATTGTGTCTCTAATCACTTGTGTTTGAAGGTTTAAACAGCCAAACAGTCAGATTTCTTCAAAACCATTTCTCTTAAACAGTTCATTTAACTAAATGATGCTAAGTTAGCTGTAGCCGTTGTAGAAGAACTCTAACCAAGTAAAGTGACCGCAAGACGATAAATATCGAAAGTGGACTAGAAAGCAGGTAGCCACTTACTCATGTTAACTAGAAGCTTGCGAGGTAGACGTTATCTCGCTACTTTGTCCGTGTATTTAAAGATTAACAAGTGGCTTTTCAAAGAGAAAAGGCGACGAAGCAGGAGACTAACATGTAATGAACCTACGGGTTGCCAATTCTTGCTGTATTTCTTCATCTTATCATGATTACCTATTTAGTAGTCGTTATAGGCTCGAATAACACCCATGGACCTTTGGTAGTAGCATCAAAACACATATTTTTTTCCATATCTGCATCGTGACCATTCTTTCAATGATCCTCTTCCATTTTGACTTCTATAATAGTCTTTATATTAACGACAAAATTGTATTTCTTTAAGAATAATAGCATTATTATATAAATAAATTAAAAAATAAAAATATAAATAAATTTGTGAGATTTTCTCTTTTTTGCGTTACACGCTGCGGTAGTCAATCGTGCTAAGACCACCGAAGTTTACGTAAATATGCGTTCGATAATCCGATCCTTGATTATGAATTTATGTCATAAGTATTTAACATAACTTATGTAAGTGTTTACTTCTACAAACAGTTTACAGACTCCGTCTCGTCACTATATATAATAAATCCCGCTTAATGTAGTTAATCCAGTTGGAAAGCGAAGTTAATTTGTCATCGCTCTCCGCTTCAAAGCTATCAATATTAACTGCAGTCGGTGATGAAAGTTTCTCCAGTACATGCAGTTGGTAGTTTTGTAAAAACCGTGCCAAGTTTATGATACAGTAATTCATTTAACGTTGGTCCACTAGAAATCTGTAGTGTGGCTATAATTGCTAATGGTTATCGTCTGGCCTAAAAGTGTTAGATGAAACGGCATGTTGTTGATTATTATAGTTATTGCCAATCATTTTGCCATTTGTAATTTATGATTATGCGCAGTTTTTAATGTAGCTTAGGACGTCTTTGACCTTGAAAATCTAGAATCCTAGAGAAGACAAAATGTCAGATTTTTTTAAGGTACATGGCAGAACATCAAATTATCAGAGAATGGTCAAAAGCAATTGACCTTGGTTCTATTGCTTCAGTGACAAAATTAAAAATCTACAAAAAAATTGTCAGGTTGGAAGCAGCAGCTTGATGTAATATTGACTTGGTATATTGTGAGTTTCCAAAGTCCTAACTAAGTTCCCAAGCCTTTCGACGATCAAGCGACCGCTTGCTGTTGGCTGTTATTGCCTTTATATCTATTGTGTCTCGAATCCCGTGTATTCGATGGATTAAATAGTTCACCACATTATTAATACAAAGAACTATAAGCCCCGCAAGTTGATATTGGGATTGGCGGCCATCTTTGCCGCCAATCGCAGCCAATCGCTGTCCAGTATCTGTCCTTTTGTGCGACAGGATTCGTCACGCAGCTGTTATTGTGACAAGGTTCCATCGCAATATCATCTTGCGGGGCTTATACTAAAATATTGTTGACACTTTTGTTAGATAATAATTATGATTCCACATTGTTCGCCTACTTTCTAGTGTGTGATGTTACTGCGAAATGGTGTCTAGACCATAAGCCCCCCCTTGGGGCTAAAGCCGAAAGCGGATTACTAGGTTATAGCGAAATTTGAGAGAAAATTTGAATAACTACATTAGCAGTCAATTCAGACATTATAAGACCATCCATATTCAGTGATATCTGTGTTTACGCTCAATAAAAGAGTTCATTATGTCCATAATGATCTCAATTTGTTATAACGTTACACAATTTCTGTTACGTTACGGCTATAACCACTTCACCTCTGCTCTTTTAGTTTTATTATGATAGCTTACCGGTGAGGTACCACAATGGTTGGCCGAAAGTAGTGAAGCAAGAACGCTTAAAATCTAGCTCTGACTTATTATTACCTAGTTTTAACAAGTGTATGATAGGTGATTTGGTAATGTTTTGTTACATGAAGTAATTTTCTAGTTGGTGTGAGAAATTCGTTGTCAGTTATGATTTAGTTTTCGTCATTGTTGCGTAACTTAATTAGTTATTTCAACCTTCTTAGTGAAGCTCTATTTGTTCTAAGTCGGGATCAGGTTGCGGGGTAGGGAGGGGTAATACCTTTACGTGTCTATTGTTTTTAAAGGAATGTGGTCTACCGTTTTGTTACTTGAAGGCTAATATCAACTGCTAGTTGTAACCAAATTAATAAATCTCCTGTGGAAAATCACACACGGCCATCTGGGGCATCTGGGGGAAGCCTTAATTATCACTAATATTTTATTTAGGAAAATTTAAAATTTTATCAGCTCCGAGTAGACTAGAAACATGAACACATGTGAATAAAAAGATGCTAAACTAGGCAGAGTGTACTATTATAATAATTATGGTAATCAGCCCACTGATACTTATTACATAATTACACATAAATTAGACATTATAACTAAATTAAACCCAGACACAGATACATGATCATCACACAAAAAATAGTTTTCAATAGAAATCGAACCTACTAGTTAGCAAAAATTGCTTATTCATCAAAAACTAATCGCATATTAATGAAATATTATACGCAAAAATCTGAACACCATTTTGACCACTAATTTTGGCATTTTGGCAGCTAATTAGCCACTCTGCTGACCTTTCTCATTATGTCATGTTAGATGAACATAATGCGATAATCGTTGCGAAAGCGTTACATATGCGGCCGATGGATACTTTAATTACTGGTAATGTTGTGGTAGCCAGTTGCGTCACGCTTGAAGGAACGCTGTGGGAAGCGGCGGCTGGACTGAATGGCGCCGCGTAGACCGGTGTATGCGACAATGTACGAGTATCACTCATGAGGTTATACCTGTCATTACTTAGTGATTCTTTTTCCTAACAGACGCAAACAGGCGTGGATTATTAAGGAGTTAATGTCTTTTACCTGGATTGAGTATATCTTAAATTTGTATACCTACATAAATCTCTATTAAAAAATCCTAGCTTGATCTATTTCAACAGTCATCAAAATTGTTTCTAGCTTGCTTCTACCGGCTAAGCTTGATGCTTGCCGATGCTAGAGGCAGCTCTTCTTACACTCACTTCACCTCCATTATTTCTCCGAAAAAGATTTTTTCACAATAGTACTGATACTGGCTAAATACTCATCAAAGGCATCTATTGAGTCGATAACCGGATACTTGCTAATAAGCTTAAGTATTATTAGCTGTTTAACTTTTTAGGTCAGATGAGCAGTCGTTCCATGTAAAACATTGGTATGCAGCCGAATCCGTTTATTCTGGAAGCCGACCCTCACATAGTTGGGAAAAGGGCTAGGCAGACGATAACAGTTTAATCAATTGACCAGTTTTTTTTATACATATCATTGTGTTGCGTTACCGGCAATTTTTACAACCGGTACATTTCTCGATAAACTAGATTCTTAGAAAATTACGACTTCTCTTTGATCTTGATCCACAAGTCATGGCGGCACGTCTTATTATCTGTGCTCTGAGACTGAATGTGAAAATAATTTTCTTCAAGCTATTGCCGTTCAACTCGTCATAATCTCGAAGTGTCACGATGCGACGTCCAAGGATGTCAACAAGAACGGTTGCCTCATGAGTAGTCATGAGCCAAGACCTCATGAGCCAAAAGAGAAGGGCCTGAGAAATACTCGCACTGCGGCTGTAAAACGCCATATTGTGCTCTTGCCAGTATCAACAATTCATACTTTTTCTCGTCCTCTATGGATTAACTGACCACCCCCCTCGCCCCCTCTAGGCCCTCGGTTGGTGCCGCCCTAGCCGTTGTACAAGCCAGTCTGGTTTCATAGAAACAGGTTTCGTTGTTTTATCAATACATAGCTCATTAAAAATCTATAAAGTCTAAAAATACAAGACAGTTTGAATTCTTCCAAATATATTTTTCATGGTCGACTACACAATTGAAATCGTTAAACTACACAATTCGTATAGTTTTGTAACACATTGTTTTTGCACGACATACATAAAATCAAGGTAATAAACAATAAATATTCCGAAACTGACACAAATATACAAATCCAGCTCAATTTTAATTTCGCGCGTTTCACCAGTGACAGCTGACAGCACAGAGTAAAAATTTTAATCGTCATCGAAAGTCAAGACGCACTGGCGTGAACGGCCGGTTCACGCTCCGCCGAGTGTAAACGCAGCCTTAGTTTCACATTGGCCTAATGAAGGGAAACTGAATGACAAGCATCTGCTCTCATAACGTAAGACTACTGCGTAACAGAACCGGAACGTATTTCTTCTTTCATTTAGATTAGGTTGCCGTGCTTGGATTTAATTGAATTGTTGTGCAATGTTGGTAACACTGGATGTGGCGTACTGTTTTTGTGGCACTGGATGTTTAGTAAACAGTGTGATTAATATTTATGTAGGACTGTGAAGGGCATACATATTCAGCAGATGTAGACATACTATAGGTACTAAAGGAAACTAAAGACTACATTATTTTGTAAAGACAGCCTTAGCAGCTACGGCTACTCGAGTATAATAAGCAGTTCATTAGTAGTAGCTAAAGATGTTAGTGACCCTTTTTCGGATAACCGTTATAGGAAATTAGCAGTTATCTATAACGGTACAAGGCCCAAGGCTAGTTTTGTTTGACTCCATACTGGTGATTAAGTAGCTGGTTTTTTGAAGAATATAATTAATTTCCAAATGTGTCGTTTCAAAGTGCGCCTCTGAGTTATATAAAAGAATCGCTTTGATTACTGCTAAAAAGCCTGCCTATTGTTGTTTAGAGATTGATTTATGATCTTCATAAAAGAAGGTTGTCAATTTGACGCATATGTTAGACTTTCAGTAGAGTCCCATAATTTTTGAGCCAGGCTCAAACAGGCTCATCGAATTGGGGGCCCGTCTGGCAACCCTTTTCTTAAGTCCGCCCCTGGATATTAATTACTTACAACAATCCACGTTGACTAACTTTCTAGTTTAACACCTCAAATACTTGGAAAGCTGAGGTACCTAACTTGAATTTCCACACCTTTGCATATCTTGATGTTTTTTGCATTCAGTAGGTATGTACGTGCAACCAGCTTGTACATAACAACAGTTTACATACTTACGCAAATAATTCTTGTATCACGATTTTGCTTAGGTATTTTATTGTTAAAGGAATCTTTAGGTTTTTTTTTTTGGTGAGTGGGAAATCATCCAATGACTGCTCCCGTCCTGGGTGTGGCGGGAGGGCGTGTCAGACTCTTACTGACTAAAACCCACTCATGTTCCTTTGATTGCCCTTTATGTTCCAGGGTCACGGTAACCACTATAAACATTCCGCAACCCCGGCAATCTTTAGGTAGTCTGTATGCCGTGGATATAATGCCTAACCAGTGACACACTACATTTCAGTCAGAGACTTGTGACAAGCGCATAGAATGGCTTGCCTACTGTCTAAGGAAGGTCATTAAAAAAACATTTGAATTAATCAGGGGCCCAGTGCTCCACCCAGTCCGTACCTAGCTACGTCTCTGGCTTAAATGGATTCGGAGACCCTGTGGCCATCAATTTGTGAGCCAGGGGACTATTCAGTTCAGGATTCCGAGGAACTTGGTCAGTCTTGCAACACTAATGTTACCTACGAACCTTTACCCTTATTGTGTTTGACAAGACATATGTATGTATCTGCGACTTCTGCGAGTATTCAAAGACGATTTTGTTCGTATTGTCGATGCTATTTCTAAATGCATAGAAATCCAATAGCGATGTCATCATCATTATCTCCCTAGCCTTTTTCCCAACTATGTTGTGGTCGGCTTCCAGGCTAACCGGATTTAGCTGAATATCAGTGTTTTAGCGGTGCATTAAATATTAAAGTACAGCTTAGCTGTTAATTACGTACAGAAGATGCCATTCTCACTGAATTTCTCGGTACTTTTACAGTAACGTTCACACCGTACGAACACCGGAAGAATTCAATTTCAATCAGCCAATTAGTTCTCAAATTCACAACCAACCTCTTTGCTGCTTGGGAAGTAGCGGCACTTGTCCGTACCTTGAGCTATACAAACAATAGAATAGCTATTATGTACAGTCAGTCAAGTGGATAAGTGTGTAGGACCGTCAGGTACACATACTTTAAGTTTCCCCGACTACCTCAATTAAAATTTACATAAGATCCATCAGTTTTTATCAGTTTTCGAGAAATATCCATCATCAGTTTTCGAGAAATATCCAGAATCAACAGTGGAGTTCACCAGAAAAGCGCTGAGCAATAAAGCTCCACGACTCACGAGTCCCGGAAAAACGAATTAACTGTCTTTGATTCCGCAACTAAATTAATCAGAAAAGAACAGCGGAGCTCCTCCCTTCCTTTCGGTTTTAGAGAAAACTTAAATTATATCTACTGTTAGCCCTGCATACTTATCTACTTAGCTGGCTGTACCTGCACAATACAATGTAATGCCCGTGGTTCCCACCGGTTGGTTTCCTTCTCAATTGGATCCGCTTACTTTACGGCTCTCGTTACAATTACACCTGTTATGAGAGCTCTTTAAAATACCTGACTCTGTTTTTGTGTGAGAAATAAGTCATGGTGTAATAAAAGTGCAAAATGCGATTGGCAGTAGGGGCCAGCTCTAGATTTGATGGCTGTTGTAGGGGTCCAAACTCATGTAAGCCAGGGGCGTATTTAGGCCTAGGGTGAATTTTATTAATCTTTTTTTTTTGACATTCTGGCCAAGATAAAAGAACATATTATTATTTTGGCTTGGTATTATCCGACGCAGTCTTGACCTCCTAGTTTGACAGTTTGTGGTACGGTCACAGTAAAATTGATAAGCCTTATTTACCTGTTATTAAATTGCACGGAAATGGGCGTTACTTAATAGTAATGCATTAAATATTAGGATTGGGAAACCACTTAATTAGAGATGTCTTTTCGCAACAATCGTTTGGTTAAATGACTAAGTAGGTAACATGTTTTCGCACAAGACTTCGATTTTTACAAGTCTTTACGAGCTAGTTAAGCCAGTATAAACTAATCATTTCTCTTTCTCTATGTACGATTTAGGCCTGTAAATCTATCCGTATCTATGTAAATAAATAAATAAAACTAAGCAAAGGGGTTGGTTTTGTGGTCCTAATCGAGACTGCTAAGTGAGAGGCCTATTTAGGACTTGTCTATATCAAAGGAGTCTAGCTCATTCCACCATCTCCGCTTCGGCTTACTGCGATGTCGCGGTTGGTTTTTTGAAGTGAAGTAATTAACGTTTGAATTTGTCTGTTCCAGCTCTGAGCATGGTGGCGGGAGTAGCGGTGTACCCGGCCGGGTGGAGTGAGACTGCTGTACAGGAGACCTGCGGACCCACTGCAGACCAGTATAATATAGGTAAGCAATCATCGTTGCTCCATTTTACGGACAATTCTGTGTACCTTTCTTGTAAAGTGAGCTTAAGGCGAGCAGTCTATCTTCCAGAGATTGACTGCTTGCTCGCTTCAAGCTCACTGTCCCCATCATAGGTACGATGAAATCTTTATTTTCGTCTTGAATGTTGATTCGCCGATTGAAACTTATACAGAAAAGTTCATTAAATGATCTGTAATTTTATAAGGGACTAGCTGTCCCCTGCGGTTTCATCCGCATTTTTCGTTACTGCTCCGCTCCCGTGGGCTGTAGCGTGGTGGTATATAGCCTATAGCATTCCTCGATAAATGGGCTATCTAACACTGAAAGAATTTTTCAATTCGGACCCGTAGTTTCAGAGATTACCCCCTACATACAAACTTACAAACCTACAAACTTACAAATTTTACCTCTTTATAATATTAGTATAGATTATGTTCTGGAATAAATTAATAATATTAATAAATAAATTAGCCCTATGTCGATGCAGACATTATCGGAAAAACTTTCGTTTGTGGTAAGCCTGTAAAATGGATATTCTTAAACTATAAGGATTCTTAGTGAGATGTAAATTCTCCTAGTGACAAAGGCATAGTCGTGGACGCTATTGGTTTAGTAGTTTCATTAACTGACTACAGCATATACGCGGCCTAAATTGGCTTAAGCTTAACCTAATAATATTAAGTTTCTAATACGACTAAGTATATTACAGTCACAACAACACAATGCAATCTTACAAAACATTTAGATGAAGTAAACCTTGAGATTTATACATTGTTTCATTACGTTCACAGTTCTTATTTTCATAAAATCTGAAATGTTACGATTACGATCGTCACAATGAAATGTGTGAATTTCATCATCACTGTTCGTAATATCTGGATTTTATATCGATTAAAAATAAATTAGAGATTTGTGTGTAAAATCGTCTAAATTGAATCGAATAGACATAGGCTCGCCCTAGTTACATAACGATGTAACTGCAATATGCCATTTATTTCTAAGAATTTAATCAAGTTTGAGGATGTTTGTGATAGTGGCTAGCCTTCGCGAATCGCGACTATGGTATCAAATAGGATTTAGCAAGTAGGATATTCGAAGCAGATCTATAAACTATTCTGAAAGATTGATTGACAACCTTGATTTTAAATTTAATTTTAAATTAATGGTTGTGCCCTTTAAAATCTAGATTATTTGCTTAAAGATACAATAAACAACTTGAACCTATCGTTTATTATGGCAGATGTGACTGGTATGTTTATCTTGGCCTGGGACCAATCCCAGGCCAAGATAAACAGAACAGACCTTACTTAGTACGTGCTTCGGCTTATGTATTCTCCATCTTTATTTTGCCAGCGTTAGTTGCCATTTGGCAAATTGCAATGTTTCTTTCAGCTATTCCAAAGTCATTGTTCCAAAAGATTCCACAATGAAATGTCAACGATATGCGGATTTTTATGTTCTCATGAACTTTTCGGACTTGACCATCGAAGAATGAATAAATAGCATAGCTATACGTAAACGTTTATTTGTCATTTAAAAAAAGTGTTGTAAGTATTTACCTAGTTATTATCCATACTAATATTATAAATGGGAAAGTGTGTCTGTCTGTCTGTCTGTCTGTATGTATGTTTGTCCTTCTTTCACGGCAAAACGGAGCGACAAATTGACGTGTTTTTTTAAGTGGAGATAGTTGAAGGGATGGAGAGTAACATAGGCTACTTTTCTAACTCGAGCGAAGCCGCGGGCAAAAGTTAGTCGTAATATAATGATGACATAATAACATTTATAATGACAAGGATTTCATCTATTAAAACTAAAGGTCAAACCAAAACGTCGCTATTCTCTTTCTGTATCAAGCTGTCGTGGTTTGATAGTAGTGCGTCGGTGACAGTACCTAATACTAAGGTATACAGGCAAAATGCCGTCTTTGTAATAAGTTTTTTTTTCATCTTGTGTATGAAGTTTTAATAAATAAATAAAATAAAAATAATATGGCTTAGCTAAAGCACTTGCGCTAGTTTATGTTCGCCTACGCGTTGCTAGGAATGAAAATCTCCTCCTTCATGAAGTCTGTTTAAAAGTCACTTGTGAATTGAGACCATGGAGGCGAAAATTTATTTTAGTTTTTTTTTATCTAAATCTAAAACCAGGACCGGCTTCATATTTCAGGGACTCTCACTAACACCACATTCTCCCATTCCAGGTCGATGCCACGTTCGCTGGGCTTACCTGCTGGCGGTGATAGGCTGTCTCGACGGCATCGTGTTGTCAGCACTGGCCTTCATCCTGGCCACTCGGCACGTGAGGCTTCAGCCAGACAGCGGGTACCCGCCGCCCTCGCTTTACAAAGGTAATTTAAGCCACGTTGAGCTAACCGATTATTACTGACAAATGCTCGACTGTCTGGGCAGGTCCACCCTAATCTGTGTGCTCCTTTCGTAGAGAATACCTCAATGTGTGTGCTTGCAGAATAGAAGGCTGATACGGTTGAAAGTAGTGGTGTACCACACCACGTATCGGAAAGCACAGCATGGCAGGTGACACAGTGAAAGTCATAAGAATTCGCTAGATCTTTATTTTATCAGAACTGCTTCCACTGTTGAACGTAGGCTTCCCCTAGGATGCTCCCAAGCAGTCCATTATCTAAAAACATACTTAAATGATCAGTTTCGGATACAAAAGGTGTACAGGGCAAGACTGGTGTATCGTACATATTTGATGAAGACCGATGTCCAAAAACGAAATCTTTCGACAACATAGCTTCATGACAAAAGTCGGTAGATTAACGACGGAGTCTACACAACCTGGCTCGCCAGAAGGATAACGTCTTCAAAAGCTGACACTGTACTACATAAAACAAAGCGGCTCACACAAACACAAAAACGCTACAATTACAATTGCGCAACAAACATGATATTATCCGAGTTTCCAGCCTGATTGCTGCGGGCACGCCGCGACACGGTGTGACCGACGCTATGTGTCTGTGTGTTACTGTGCTAGTAGGGATGCCACTGTTGGAAAACGGACTGTTGGCTCCGTGCTAAGTAATTGGTCTAGGTTCTGTAACCCTCGGGTTAGATAGGAACGTTTTGAAATGAAAATGGTTTTATTATTTTGTTATGTCCGTTCCGCAGTGAAGTCATAATCATAGGTGTGGAAATGTTGACGTAGAATTAATGCTACGGCCCATAAAATGTAATTTTATTGCTTGTCGAGATTTCCTTCTTAATCTCGAAATAGAAAACGACGGATAACGGCTTCCTTCCTAACAAGATAAATTCAGTAATGAAACTTGTTTTTCTATTCAAGTTTTACGTCTAGCTCTTAAAAGAGCTGAGGAAAGTTTTCATAAGCAATAACAAGTAAGCAAGTTAGAAAATGACTTTGAATTACGATCTAAGAAATTAATGATTGAACTTGAAATACTACTAACCTTTAGAGGATGCAAACTCAATGAATGTATTTCAATTAGACCATTTACAGGCACCTTTGAACTGTCAAAGAGTCAGTCGGTTAGTTAGATTTTTACGGATAATAACAATATTTGCTATGTTTTACGCAGAATTCAATTAAACGCGATTGAAACCGCAGGTTACAACTAGAGATAAATAAATAAACAAGGAAGAACTGAAGAACCCCTCAAACAATGCAAACAAAACTTACGTAACACACTGGAAAATTTAAAACAGTTACGTATACAACCCTAATTGTATCACACGCACGATGAGTGAACGACAGAGAAAGTTCATGAATTTGGACAATCATTAAAACTTAACAATGGGAAAATTCACGCAAACTATGTTCTTGAAATATGTGTACCGAGATTGTGGCATTGTAACATTTGTAGCGTGAAAGCGGTGCTTTTGGAGAAATTGTCAGTTTGTTACCAGTGGTTAGTTTTCTTGGGGCATGGAGAAAGATCGTGGAAAGTCCTAGGCTTGTGAATTTTGCAGTATTTGTATGGTTAGTTGTGTATGGTGTAGTAACATTATGTTAAACAGGGAATCCTATTATTTATCACGACGAAATTGTTTAAATTTTCTATAACAGTTTTTATAAATCTGTATTAATTTTCTAAAATATATTAAAAAAAAAATGTCGTGATGGCCTAATGGTTAAGGCGCCCGCCTCTCATGCAAGAGGTTGCGGTTTCGAATCCGGGCAAGTACCAATGTGACTTTTTCAATTCATATGTACTTTCTAAAGTTTATCTTAGACATCACAGACATCGGTGAAGGAAAACATCGTGAGGAAACCTGGACTTGTAGTGATCAAGTCCGAAATCGCCAACCCGCCTTGAGCAAGCGTGGTGATCAATGCTCGTGCCTTCTCTGTATGAGAAGAAGGCCTTTGCCCAGCAGTGGGACAGTTATAGGCTGGTATTATTATTATTATAAAAAAATACTTGATAGACTGCATTGTTATGGTAGGGACTAAGCCTTACGGGGCTAAGGCTTGCTACAGCCTTACGGGGTTCAACAGTTATCTCCTATTAAACTACGACATACCCAGTTTACTAGTACAGCATGTTTCAGTGATCTATTCTTTCAGTCCTATTGTATTTAGTTCAAACAAGTGTAGATAGCTTTAGGTGGGCTGTCATTCGACCGATTTAAGTATTAGTATTTTTTTTGTTTGTTAATGGCGACCCTAATTCTGTAAGTAGTAGTAGTACTTCAGGTCTAGACAAGTGTCATAGTAGAATTAAGTTCGATACGAGATGTCAAATTAATTATCGTAAGCTTATGTCCCATACATTATTAAATCTATTTTATTCTATCATCTATTCTACGTGCCACTTGTTTAAAGGTGCTGATGTGTCAACCTTCACCAATTTAAAGTCAATAATCGTTTTAGTAGCAAACCAACCATATTCAAATCAGTCCACACTCAAGTTGGCAGTCTCCACAAATCGTCGCATACCTGAGCTTATGTGTGTCGCATACGTCGCGAACCAATCTCATGAATATGCTATCACCTCCCGGCACAGTTACCTCACGGCTCTTATGTAGGCAGATGTCAGAATGGCCACTACGCACAATATTGGACACACATTAACGACTGTGATGAATCTGAGCCATTGCGGCTAAGAAACTGAATGGACGCATTCCAGTTGTTTATTCTCTTTATCCCACTTCCTAGGAGTCGGCGCAATCCTTCACGTTTTTGATTTCGTTCTGTCAACCGTCGTCACGCTGTCAATCTCACCTTCATCTTCCATAATTATGATTCTTCTCTTCAGGCTACTTATCTATTTTCAAGCTTTTTCTCCCTCTTCATCCCTCCACATTCATACTTCTCTTAGCCACAGTCGTCATGAGTTTTTTTCCTCCTCTACACAAAACCTTACTTCTCTTTGTCGCAATTTTTTTCCTGGCTTCGTCTTCACATGCCCATAAAAACGATTTCCGTTCAACTTTTTTCAATTTCTTACATAAGGTACTGGTGCCGATTCTCTTGTTCACAAACTAACCATTTAATTAAGAAAAGGTCAGAAGATGAAATATTAGTTAAGTCCTGTCAAATTTAGACACTCCATAGATAATTTAGACGCGTTTTAAAAACATGGCGTCTACATATACGTAAATTTTCTTCCGGCGCTGTCTAATTTGACAGGATTAAACTAAATTGTATCTTCTGTCCTTTTCTTTAAGTAATGGAAAGATAAAGATGCATTTAACTTAAAATTAGTCTAGTTTGTGACCAAGGGAATCGGCACCACTGTTTAAACTTCCCCGAAATTGTATCAAATTGCCACATTTTCAGTCACTTCATTCAGTTAACTACAATAATCCCCATGTGGGCCAACATCTGGTTAAGAATTCCTGAAGAAACTAGTTCCTGTCTACGGCCCTGATATAATACGTGTCGTTGAACTCATGACTCAATTGTGTCTTGAGTCAACATCTTTCTGTTTACACATTGAACCTTCTGTCATATGCCAGTGGAAAGGTCCTTGCCGGATCTGGTCAACACACGGTCTACGTAAATGTTATTGTGTCTCGTGAAGTCATGACTTTTAAGGCCTAACAATACGTTAGTTATTTGAACTTTGAAGTCAACAATAGCATCTTGTGTGTAATACTTATCTTTATTGCGGCCCTAGCGGATAAGCTCCATAGATTAAACATAATATAATAATGTTTTCAAGTTTTTTGCTAGCATACTTAACACATTTACTGTTTTAGTAATATAATAATCCAACTAAACAACTTGTAAATTGATGATTTGCATTAATTCATGGTGAACCGGTTGCCTACACATAACTAATATAAATAGTTTAAGAGTTTAAATTCCAGTTTGAAGACTTTAACAGCATTATTGACATAGATAGACAAATTGATTTTATTTGATGATTATGGGACACGCCAATCTCAAAACAAAAGCTCACAAACTGGTCGTGGCTATTACCAAATACGGCAGACAAACACTTTCTTTTGTACCGTTTGAGTATCAATTTACACAGTGTGGCTTGTTTCTTGCAGGTGAGGTGAACAACGGCTACGTCACAGACGCGACATCTGTCTCCGGTTCGCGGAAGTCACTCGCCCTACAACCAGTTCTAATCATGCACCCCCACGCTACCATGGACATGGATACCTACTCACACTACTCCGGAAGAACAGCCCGGTCGAAACACGGCCTCTACGCCAACACTATGCATAATTATCAGCTGTAATTTTGTTATATCGTAAAACTTGCACGTTGGTCTTGATACTTACTAAGAAGTACCACTACTCGCCACTAGATGGCGTTGTTTTAAATTATTTCTAAAAATACAAATTTTAGTGTAGGTTTTTAAATTGTAAGAAGAGTGTAAATATCTTTAATGGTTTTGTACTTAAATATATTTTTTAAGAAATTGTATTGTATGTAAGGTTTCCCGTAAAGTAAAAGAGAATATAACTGCCCTATTTTTTAATAAACTTGTAGGATAGTAAATGCAACGATTCCACAGACAACGACTTATGATAATGTGCCTTGTAGAAAGCAAACTGTAATGTTGTTATTAATTTGATAATTATATAAGTTTCTTAGATATAGTGTTGTGCTTATTTTCACAGAAACCTTTACCCTCAACCCTCACCTGCAGGTCATTGCCTCTATTACAATACAAACTTGATTCTGTATATGATAGCGATATTCTGTTTATCTGTTACCAAAGACTTCTGTTACGCTTACCAGGATAAATCTGTGTCCTGCGTTTGACGAAATTTGGCACTACTACGTAGTCGTCTTGGCAACAGGACGGTACAATCATCATCAATCAATCACAGTCTTTGAAATACCGGTAATAATTTGATATTGAGTTACTTGGGTTACTCCGGGCTAAGTCCCGAGTAAGTTAGTGTGTTCATAAATAAAACAAGTGCCCTCACTGGTGTTCATTTATTGAGTGTCCACACACTGGCGTGCGTGAACCCGTTGTTCTCCATACAGCTGTGCCGCGGCAGCTGGTAGCGCGTTAGCTGTGTCATGCGGTGCCGCCTGCGAGCCGTCAGCCCGTGACGACCGGGGTCGCCGATCAGGACCTGTGGGTATGGGGAGAGTATCTTATGATGGTGGTAGAATGGCAGCACAGTAGTGTGTGTGTAAGTCGTACTCCATGCAGTGTGTGGCGGCAAGTAGGTAGCGCGCTAGCAGTGACATGCGGCGGCGCCTGCGCGGACCTGTGCTGTGTGCAGCATCGGATCAACTGAAGGTATAACCTGGTTTATTAAAGAAAGGAATCTAAAATGGCGTCGCTTATCATTTATCATGTTTTCTCGCTCGCACACTAGTGCCGTCTATACTCACTCTTGCGCGTACCATCAACATAAAAAAAATTGTCTTGATTTGCTTCCACGCTGCCTTGACGCGCTCAGTGCTCCTTTTTACGAATATCTTGTTACAGTTTTCTGTTATTTTTTCGTTGTTACCTGTTTGTTATTGTGGTAAAAGTAGGCACTGTTTCCGATGAAAACAATACAAATTCTTAATAATATTTTCGATTTAAAAAAAAAACTTCAGCATTGAGTTTTATATGCAGACTGTACTATCTGTCAACGCAAGTACATGCTGCCATTTAAGATTCCTTTCTTTAATGAACCGGCTTATACAATTCGGAGAGGGGCTGCAAACTGCCAATGCAAGTAATACTTGGATCTACGCTGCGAGTCGCAGTCTAGCCGAGCTCGAAATCATTTTCAAGAGATCTACGAGTCCGTCATAAGACCTGTCATAATAGGGTATTACACTCTTTTTTTTTAAGTATTTCAAATAACTCCTACAGTACTAAGAAACCACTAAAAAAAATCCTAAATTTTTATTTAAGCGCTAAGTACCCTAAAAACGCTTTTAAAAATTGTATTTACAAATTTCGCGCGGAAATTTCCAAAAACGGAAAACGCCGTGGGTGTGGTTTTGCTTTGGCGATATGACGTCCTTACGTCATGTAAATAAACAAACGCGCTGTGACACTTTACATATTTTTATTGTTTTAATCTCAAAAATTAGTTACTGTTCGACTTACCGTTGGTGTGCGTTTCGGAATGCAAGAACACAAGTGTGAAAACATCAGAATAATTGTGAATTCTAGTGTTAACTGATTCAAATTAAAGAAAAACTTAGTTAAAAGTTGTGGGAAGAGTATTCCAAGTATTACACCATAAAAACCCGTTTGTACCGTTTGTACTGTTGTTGTAAATATCACTTTGATGTTAGTACACATGTGCATTAGCCATCTAAAATATCTTTCACAATAACTTCCATGAAAAAGTATATTTTTATAATAAAGATCGTATTAGGAGGTTATAAATAAAACAAATAGTGACGTCTAGTTGACACTGTTGACAGTCGACAGCTGTCACTGTCTATGGTCTGTATTTCGGTGTGTTCAAGAACAGGTAAAAAAAACTGAAAACTTTGAATTGAATTTAAAAAAATATTTTCTAGTTTTATGAACTAAAACTGACACTGTTCGTCTGCTTTTTGCTTAAGCTACCTCAATAATATATTTTTTTATTTTTTCTCTTATACAGTGTAATACCCTAACATGAAAAAAGATTGCATGTAACGGAGATAAGAATGCTGAATGCTGGTAGTAGTGAAGGGTAGTGGAGTGACCAGATAAAGTGAGAAATGAGTATTAGAGGTAATCTGAAAGTAGTAACAGTTACAAAAAGGTCGAAAGGAAATAGCTATAATAATAATTCTAAGTAAAAATAAAATATAGTAAGGATGGGCGGGAAGGCCGAAGAAAAGATGGATGGATTGTGATAAAAAGAGATGAAAGAGAAAGAAGTGAGTGAAAGCATGACACCCGATAACCTGTCTTTCATTATTTATTTATTTATTTAAGGCACATTAACAACACAAACACAAACATTGTTATCGAAAGACTAAAATGGGATAAGGGCAGGAAGAAGACTAGATTAATCAACTTAAGTTGTTGTAACTATGCGAACCCTCACTCTCTCTCTCTTATAAAATAACATAAAAAAATACGTATGGTATTATGATATTAATAATATTTGGGTACCACTACGGAGTTATGGAGGCGCGACTTTGTTAGTGCTATGTTGTTGTGATATTGTAATTTTAGTAGTGCGATAGTAAATTTGTCTATTAATAGCAGACAAAATCACTACACCATATAAATGGACAAATGGGGTAACGAGACTTACTATGAATTAAAAACAATATATTATAAAAGAACTTACCGTTTTACCATCTTCTTTGAGATTATATAGAGCCACTCGAACAGTATGTTAGCGAATTCTTCATCATAAAACATGTCGCCAATCAGAATCGTATCAAATTCCGTACACCGGTCACCAATCAAGTTTGTTCTGTCAGTTTCAAGTGTGACGTCATTTAATTTAGCATTTATTTTAGTGGCGATAACGGCAACTGTGAATGTGAACAGTAATTTTCAAATGTAAAACAAGCGGGGATGTAGCTCAGTGGTAGAGCGTTCGCTTTGCATGTGAAAGGCCCCGGGTTCGATCCCCGGCATCTCCAAGCTTTTTTGGATTGTTTTTGAGGATTTTAAGTAAAATAATTCGTTTCTATACTTAAATTTAAGTTTCTTTGTTAAATTATTGTATTTAGTCATTATGTCCAGGCTTGTTTTTTTTTTTGTTTTACACAAAGTTATTGCTACAGCAGGAAAACTTTCAATTACAAGGACATGATTTTTGTAAGATTTATTTTTTTAATAAATAATATTACACAACGTTTAAAACTTACAGTCATCTATGTCGTTCGCCACAACTCTCTTGGCTTTCATTTTAGCTGCTGCTATGCTTCCTGCTCCGCAACCGCAGCCTATGTCCAGAATTCGACGATTTAAGGTAAAATCGCTGTTATCAAGGATGAATCTGTAAGAAATAATATAATTCAATGATATATCAAAGTAAGCTTTATTCTTGTAAATCTTTAAAAAATGCACGTGCATTGGCACATTAAAAAAAATAGGTCAAATTACGTAAATAAATTTAAGGCCATCTACTGCATTTGTGTGTAACTATTAACTAAAGCCGGCTACTTCTAACTGCTACTGCTACTGCTACTTAAAACCATGCTGAACTAGAAAGGTTTTAGTTGTTTCATTGGCATGCTCGATAACCAGATGGCGCTAGTAGCTGATTTGAAGTTTTGTTGGAATGCGTATTTAGGAAATAAAAAGAGGGATTGAGGAAGGAATACCTATAATTCCGACAATAATCTGAGACAGAGTGAGAACTTTTAAAAATATTGTTGATCAGGCTTGCAGTTGCAGATAAAGGCGAAGAGAGCACACTAGCACAGCACACTAATCGGTAATGGGAGGCTATTGCCGTATCGTAGAAAAACGACCTTAAAGATTAAGTAGCATAAATAAATTAAATTTAGAAACATATAAATACCTAATTACTACAAAACGGAAAGTCCAACCAATGATTTTGTTTACTATTTAACACGTTTCGACAAAAAACAATTATCGTACCTATTCATGAATGAAACTGGTTTAGTAGTAAGAAGTCAGCAAACCCAAACAATTGGACACGTTTTGTATACCTAGCTCAATAAGAACACATTTATTATTGTTCGAGGAATCGGTTAGCAAGTTTTTGGCAATTATCGACTTCACAGCTCAGTTCTAACGATTTGTGTATCTAGTCTACATTATTCAACTTCTTTGAATCCAAATTTAGGAAGAAGTAACTAAAATTGGGGCTTTTGGTGTTTCGTAGAATAACCACTAACATCGGAAGAGTACACAGAAATGCATTTGAAGCCAACTTTTGTTAGTAAAAAGTTTTTCACCGGATTAAGAGCCTATACAACCTCAGCTTTGACAGCTGACAGCTGTTTGCACCACCGACGATTTCCCGCTAAATAAAACACATCTACTTATGTTTTTTAGTTTCAAGGGAATATAAGGAAAAATCTAAACAGAAAGTGAAATTACAGCAGACATTCAGGATGACATCTACAAAAAACCCAGGAGAATCATGAAAGTCCTAACATGTTGCAACAATTAAATGAAATTGTTCATTAAGGAAGTAGTAGGATACTAAAATCACTTGAACACGTCATTATTGTTAAAAATAATTGCAGCTGGGATTTCCTAACTGAACCTCTAGGAAGAAATACCGAAACAATCCCAAGGATTGTCAGACATTAAAAATATCACTTTAAGTATTCGTTCCACCCTTTTGGGGGAAGTATCAGACACGATTTGTTTCGCTAACCATCATGACCTCAACTCTACTATTAGCAAAGAGATTACTTTGACTATAAGTAGCACGAACTGACAGAACTTTACCGTAGACCGCAGAATACTTCTAAACAGAAAATATGCAATCTGTACGATGTTTACACAGTTTACAGACATTCGTATCTATATCTATAAAATGGTAAACTAACTGACTGATGAAGTGATCTGACTGGTGATATATTAACGCACAACCCAAATCACTGGTCCTAGAGACGAGAAACCTGGAGCCCTAGTCTGCTATTACAATCGTGTCTCAATGACCAGTCATCGGCCGGATATTTGACAACTTTGACAGTTTTTGTATGGGAAATGTATCAAAAGTTTGACGTTACACGTGAAAAATCGATCATTGAGACACGATTGTATTGTAATAGCAGACTCAGGCCCCTGGAGGGTGCGTTCTTTGTAAAGAGTAAATTTTTGGAAATTAACCCTTCAAGTTGGCGAAGCCGCGGGCGTAAGCTAGTTATAAACTAATGAGAAAATGAATTAATGAGCTGCTGACTCTAAATAGACCAGCAAGCAGCTACTCAGTATCATCGACTAATACGGGTTCTCAGCAAGCGTGAGCAGACCATCAACAGCTGGCGTTCTTCCAACCCCGAGTTGAGAATACTAGAAATTCACAGAAACCATTAGAACTTTTAGCGTTCAGACTAATCTAGTTATACTGGGAAGCCTCCCTTAGAGGGGGCGAGGGGGAGTGGGAGGGAGTGACTGTCACCACCCCCTTAGGGGAGGTTCTAGGAAAACGGATAATTGCTACTGCGGCTGAGTTTTCTGAGAATTTCGTGGAATGTTTACGTTCTACGGATTTATGTGATAGTTTCTGTGAATATAATATGTTATTGTCTGCAATGCAAGTTTTGTGATTTCGTCTTTATGTTTTTGTTTTGAGAGTTAGTTTTATTTCATACTAGCTGTTCCTGGCGGTTTCACCCGCGTTACGTTAAGTTTTTGGTTACTGCCTCTCTCCCGTGGGACATAGCGTGATATTATATAGCCTATGTTACTCAGGGATAATGTAGTAGCTTTCGAAAATTCGAATGGTGAAAGATTTTTTTAAATCGGTCCAGTACTTTTTGAGCCTATTCATTACAATCAAACAACAAAGTTTTCCTCTTTATAATATTAGTATAGACTAGTTTTTGCCCGCGACTTCATCCGCGTGGATTAATAGTTCCCGTTCCCGAGGGATTTCCGGGATAAAAACTATCCTATGTCCTTTCTCGGGTCCCAGACTATATCTGTACCAAATTTCATTCAAATCGGTTTAGTGGTTTAGGCGTGAAAAAGAGTCAGACAGGCAGAAAGACAGGCAGACAGAGTACTTTCGCATTTATAATATTAATACCTTCGGATTTACAAGATGGATTAAGAAGCACAGATACTGAAAAAGATAGATTCTCAGGACAAATTCTCAAAAAGTCACTGGATATAAAATTTTTTTTTTGTAAATCATTAGTAATTTGACGAATTCATAAAGTAAGTTGTTTTACATGTTCTCTTATTATCTAACGCCCCTGTAGTGTGACGTTATAGCTTCTTTTTCATGAATCATTTAAGCATACTTACAGCAAGAAATATTCCACACCATCTGTTAGTTTTAAGAGATTAGTTCGTTTAAACAAGAAAATTAGTAGAGATAAGAATTTAATTTAGTCATTGAATCGAACTCATACATTATTGAATACGATTGTGTGAAAGTTATGCCATTAAAAAAACATAATTATTCTAACCTGTAAAAACCGCCAGTCTCGCAACTCCTTCCGTGCGATGAGTTGTTAGCTCAAGTTGTAAAAGTAGTAAAAGACAATAGCAGCGCGGCAGCCGGCTGTCGCTTAGTCGTCGAAAGGTTAAGTCGGCTAATTTCCTTAGCTATCGCATGAAAACACAATGTATCTCACAAGTAATACATATACATAATATATTAGATTGTTTAGCGTTTAGTAACTTTAAGAATTAGCAACAACGACCCATCTTTCAATGACCTCCTACAGACCTCACCCGGGTCGTTTGGATCGCTCGCTGTGTTCGACCTCCAGTCTGGCGCGGGTCAAGGACGCGACCTCGCGAGGTCACGACCTTAGGTGAGTCACCCAGGGTTGAATCATCTGGGTTGAATCCCGTAGAGCAGAGGATTGTTGTGGCAACAACAACAAACAGTCATACGGTAGCGTTTTTATAATGAGTCATTAATACTAAGTACTGTTATACAATATATTATATTATGTAATGTTTGCTAATGCTTGTAAGCTTATGTGTAACTAGTAGATTAGGCTGTGATTCAGAGAATTGTTCGGTTGAAGGCTTTGGTTGCAGTTCAATCAATATTTTATCAAAACTGTGATTACATTCTGTCACAGAGCTAGATCTATTTGACGGACATCAAGCAGTAAGAGAAAAAAAAAACAAGGCAGCATTATGTACGAATTATTAACTAGTCTATGTTACTTTGGACGAAGTAAGAATTCGAGGTTCAGGGGGCTTACCACAAGCCCTTATAGCAGTATTACTTTGATATTACTTTCAGTGGGAAAGAGACGGTGCTAGACAACGTGTCTTACGTTGTGACTTGCACACTCCTGCAACAGGAATAAAACAATCTTACTTTAAACGTCATGGTAAGGGGGCTGGTGTATTAAAGTTATGGTGGAATAAAAAAACTATGAACATAACACTTCCCTCTATGGGCGATTGTATAAAAAGGAGGTAGTTCACAATTCAAAACCTATTTTTTTAAACATGTAAGTACCGATTACATACTCGTATATTTTTTTAGATGATTATTATTAACTTAGGAGATATAGGAAGAAACTCCGTTATGAGAAATAACCAAACTGCTGTAACGATATGTGTAATATAATATTATGTGTATAACAGTCTTGCTTGACAAGTAATTAGTGCTTGAACTCATAACAGTTATACTCATTATATCAAGTACCTATTTAATTACCTTAAAAACTATAATTTACTTAATCCATTTAACGTTTAACTATTTTTAAATTATATAAATAACTTACTTTTCATAAAAAATATGAATAAAATTGACTAGTTACGTATTAATTGATAGATCCGTTTAATTAAAAATCTAAGCTACCGCAGCTGTTTTTTTTAATTTGTTGTGAATATTATGTTATCAAGGGTTATCTAAATGGGTGCCAACTACGCCAATTCGCTATCAGGTGCCCCATTTTTTTTAATACACCTTACTCCGAAATATGACTCATCGACCTAGTATCCTGAAAATTCTCCAGTATGACTCATTGTGCTCTATCCTTGTCTTTTAACCTGGAATAATGTTGCTATCTCATGTCATTGATGTTGGCTATAGTGTATTGTCTCGCTCTATCGTATGGCAAAATGGTCCCCTCTCTTTTCTACGTGCAATGCGGTTTTATATTCTCAATGGGCTTTCTTCCTTTCGGTCTTATCTATAGTCAAGATATGGGAATGTTTTATTTTAGAGTTTTTAGAATATTTTGCCTACCTGGAAGTATTCATAGCTATTGTTTCTTTTGTTATTTAGTTTTGAATGCGTATTTATAACTAATAGAAAGTACAATATAGATCTTTCAGGTAAGCGCTTCCCATTTTTAAACTTAATACAGTGTGTAGAGTAGATATCGTATTGTTTTATTCGTTTTAAAATTACTTAATTATGACATCGTACATAAGTGTTCACCGCGGTTTCGTTAGATAGCGCGCATAAAAACTATCGATTTCGATTTTCTATTCGATTTTCTATGACTCTAAAGCATAAGCGTCAATTCACACGTACCACAACCACACCACGTCGCAGCGACAAAATGTGGTCAAGATGTGGTTACGTGTGAATAGTGTCGCAGCGGCTTTTTGCAGCTGCGTTGTGGTAGCCACAAAATGTCGATGTGGTTAGCGCAGGCGCCAGCTAGGCGCGCGTGGACGTCATGTCGTGGCGATGTGGCCGCGCTGCCGCCGCGTTGCCGTCGCGATGTGGTTGCGATGTAGTCGTATTACACAGGTGGTCGATAACAACCACAAAATGTGGTGCGTGTGAATTGTAATATTCATTTTCAATACAAAATTTACGCCCGACCACATCGCGGCGTTGTGGTGTGGTTGTCGCTGTGGTGTGGTTGTGGTACGTGTGAATTGAGCCTTAATCAGACTGAGTTTGACCAATTGCATGGGTTAGGAAAACTTGAGGGCCGCTACAGTTTTTCAGATTTTGGCTTAACCTTTCGGCTTTCGACCAAGCGACAGCCAGCTGTTGCGCGACGTTTAGATCTCGTATGGACAGGTATGGTTTAGGTCCATTCATCAATTTTGTTTATTGAGCTAACGTTTAAAAGTCGGCTGTCGCGCTGCTATCGTCTTTCTATTGTGTTACAAATCACATGATTTTAGATCATTCATTCATTCATTTTCAGTCATTTGAACGTGTCATATTCATTTATGATAATTTAATTTGGCAAAACAGACTGACATACGAATCTTACTAATGTTGAAGCTACTTCAACATCAAACCCACTTCAATAGTACAAAGTTCGGAAATTCCTATTGGAAAACCTTTAATAAAGAGGCAAGTTTTTGATGATAAATTGTTGGGAAATTTGGTGGAAATGACTGTAGCTAGAACATTTTTTTTTTGGTGAGTGGGAAATCACCCAAAGACTGCTCCCGTCCTGGGTGCGGCGGGAGGGCGTGTCAGACTTTTACTGACTAAAACCCACTCATGTTCTTTCGATTGCCCTTTATGTTTCAGGGTCACGGTAACTATTATAAACATTCCGCAACCCCGGAGCAAATATGCAACATATAACATATTTGCTCAGTTTCTTTTTATGCCGTAGAGGTGCACCGATAAGAAATTTTTGGAATTAAGACAAGAAAGTATTTATTTGAACATAAAGTTTTTACAAAAATGGGGAGGCGATGATGCTAAAAACAGTTACTAAGCAGTAAATTAATTCAGGAAAACCCTATAATCTACACAATTTGTAACAAACAAAAAAAATGTTGCCATTGACAAAAAATAACGGATTATTTATTTTGGGAATATCCATTTTTTTAACAGAGAATAATCAATGGCATTGTCCCATTGTAACAAAATCGAAAAAATCATAGATATTCATAGTAAATATTGTTTTTCTTGTTTTGTGAAAGCTAGGTATAAAGAGTCTTCGTAGAAATTACGTCAATAAGTGTAACTTTTACCTCATAAATACCTCGTATATTACTATTGTGTTCCCGAATATAATTTGTCCTATAATAGCCTTTCTTGATACATAAATGGGCTATCCAACACAAAGTAATAAGTTATCATTTTGAACTAATAATAGACATTCCTGAGATGAGATCAGACACAAAGAAAGTGTTCAGGTAGTATAGTAATATGGAGTTTCTTGCCCATTCTTCTCCATACGTAACAACATTTCCGAATGGGCGGTAGATTCACTTTTGTTTTATAAGTTTGACGTTTCAAAGTGCCTTTTTTTGGTCTAATGGAAATAAATGATTTGACTTTGACTTTGACTTATAAAATAGTAAAAGTACAAACTAACTTTTGAAAAATAAGAATTCAAAGAAGATATTTAACCATCTTGTTCAAATTCAAAAATAAGTTACAATGACTGTAAAAAATATGATACTTTAAAAATGTTCTATTGTTGTCAATCTATTACCTCCTATTGTAGTTGAGATTAGGTGTAAGTCAATGGTAGTCAATGGTAGTCAATGGTTAATTGTTATCAGTTAACAATGGGTGATTATTTTTGTTTAAAATCGGTTAAACTAGGTATTTTTATATTTTACTAGGTACGTAGGTTAGGGTCAGTTATTTTTAATAACAAATTCACACAAACACTGCACTACAATAATATTTGGTAGATTAAAAAATATTATAAATATTGTTTTTTTTTTACTAAACTAGTTGTGCATTCTCACAAACAATACAATAGGGTATTACACTGTATAAGAGAAAAAATATAAAAATATATTATTGAGGTAGCTTAAGCAAAAAGCAGCCGAACAGTGTCAGTTTTAGTTCATAAAACTAGAAAATATTTTTTTAAATTCAATTCAAAGTTTTCAGTTTTTTTTACCTGTTCTTAAACACACCGAAATACAGACCATAGACAGTGACAGCTCTCGACTGTCAACAGTGTCAACTAGACGTCACTATTTGTTTTATTTATAACCTCCTAATACGATCTTTATTATAAAAATATACTTTTTCATGGAAATTATTGTGAAAGATATTTTAGATGGCTAATGCACATGTGTACTTACATCAAAGTGATATTTACAACAACAGTACAAACGGTACAAACGGGTTTTTATGGTGTAATAGTTGGAATACTCTTCCCACAACTTTTAACTAAGTTTTTCTTAAATTTGAATCAGTTAACACTAGAATTCACAATTATTCCGATGTTTTCACACTTGTGTTCTTGCATTCCGAAACGCACACCAACGGTAAGTCGAACAGTAACTAATTTTTGAGATAAAAACAATAAAAATTAAGTAAAATGTCACAGCGCGTTTGTTTATTTACATGACGTAAGGACGTCATATCGCCAAAGCAAAACCACGCCCACGGCGTTTTCCGTTTTTGGAAATTTCCGCGCGAAATTAGAAAATACAATTTTCAAAAGCGTTTTTAGGGTACTTAGAGCTTAAATAAAAATTTAGGATTTTTTTTAGTGGTTTCTTAGTACTGTAGGAGTTATTGGAAATACTTAAAAAAAAAGAGTGTAATACCCTATTGTGATAAATCGATAGTGTAAAGATTCAGTAGGTCACTAAAAAATATTCTGCTACACGAAACTGTAAATTTATTTTTATCAACCTAGTTTGAACCTAATACTTTAAAAATAAAGTCGAAAATCTATTAAAGTCTGACACACTGTATTAGTTAAGTTTGAATTGCTGACTGTATTTGTTTTGATTTAAATATCACTTTACAATATCGGTTATATTGGTTAAACACTTATGCCCTTACTAATAATCACTGTAAAGTTATGTCATGAATAAAGCCTGTGTAACCAAACATTTCTTGACGTATAAACCTGTCATAACTTTATGCAGCGATTATTAGTAAGACTCTTAAAGCAAATATATCATCAAAATTCGTTTCCTAGTAACACAATTTAACACAGACAACGTCTGCACTATGAATAGGCGAGAAAAACCCTTTGTATGACTCAGACCCGAACCTTACCAAATATGACTCAAAACCAATCCTTAAAGCTATGACCATAAGGTTGTGGTTAGCACCGTAAAAAGTCAACAGCTTAACTATTATAAGTAAAAATTAAGATAAAATTTAACCTCATTACTTTAAGAGTCATTTTCCAATGCAGTTTATTGACATTCCATTCATTGCATTCGTTCAATGGACGCACGCGGCACGTATCGGATTACTCATTGATAAGTAAGTCAAAATTTTATTACAAGTACAAATAAAAATACGTGAATCAAATGTTATATGTATTGAGATAAATAGTTGGGTTTTTCACGATCATTGGGAAAATTGATGGCCGTTCGTATTTACCAAACAACATTTTTCATATGAAATTAAACAAGTGTAAATTACAACCGACAACAAATTGTCGGTTGTAATTTACACTTGTTTAATTTGCATAATCTACAAGCTTCCTGAGGCTTTTTTTTTGGTGAGTGGGAAATCATCAAATGACTTCTCCCGTCCTGGGCGAGGCGGGAGGGCGTGTCAGACTTTTACTAACTAAAACCTACTCATGTTGCTTCAGTTGCCCTTTATGTTCCGGGGTCTTCATCTTCATCTTCTTTATCATGGGCCTCCCTCTGGGAGGTTTGGTTTCCGAACTTAGTCCTCTTAAGTAGGACCCTCAGATTATAAAACAGTAGGCAGATAGACAGCGCGGAACATTACGAGTGCGGCGAATGTCGAGACATGTGTGCGTGACTGCCACGTGACTGCGCTGTAAGAACACGTCGTCTCTGTGTGTGTTCCGGTTGCCAGGATGATGAAAAATTACACCTAAATATTTCATTCTTATCTGTCTATATTAATTAAAATCAATTTATGAATTTACTAAAAGTATGTAGGTACGCGCGTAGCATAAGAACTGATACGCCTAATTAGGTGAATCTACTTTGTTGTGTTTGTAATAGTCAGGACAATGTTGGTATGACAACATTAATTTAAAATAAATGCACCCTGGCTAAGCTGGAAGCGGGCAGATAGTATCAAATAATAATTAATTTATTGTGTTTAAAATTATGGAAAAACTTAGGGATATAAATAATAAAGTGCTTAGGTGTATAACAATTTTATAAAGCTAAAAAGTTTGTTTGTTTGAAACTTGAACGCGCTAATTTATTCTCTTATTCACAAACTATCTACTAAATTTAAGTTAAATGCATCTGTCTCTTTCCATTTCTTAAAGAAAAGGACAGAATATAAAATATTATTTAAGTCATCTTTTTCTGTTCACTGTTTTTTACTATATTAACTTTATGTTGGCGAATCGACTGGTGTACATAATTTTAGTTAGAGACAAAACATTCACTAGTTTTATTAACGAAGACTTTTGACACATACAAGATAAGTACACACACATGATACAAAAAAAAAACACTCGAAATAAATATTCTTGTAGATCGATAATCCTGTGTCCAATACATATTTCCCAACTCAGGGGTAAATTTTTTCACAATAAAATAGCAACACCGACAGAGTTCTGTTGAGGTTTTGTGTTCCAAATAAAATAACATCCAAAAATGCAAAAGTAACGATATTAATCTATCAAAAGGTACTCTATCTTCTTTCTTTTGATTTAGGGAACAATTTTTGCAATGTTTAAAAACAAAAGACGGTATCATTCTCGAAAATATGAATATTTTCTGTGACATGTTTACGGCGCGACGCTTCGAGCCGTACTGACTCGAGATTGTATTCGCTTTTGGTTTTGTATTTGCTTTGTTGACCTCACTCGCGGTGTTCCGCGCTATCTATCTGCCTTCTGTTTACTAATCTGAGGTAGGACCAATGAACGTGTGTATTCCGGGGTCACAGTAACTATTATCACGAGCCCATTTTCATACAAATCATTGTAATTTACACCATTAGAAGTTGAATTTCCAAATATTCTTTTAGCAATTAGTTAATGACTAGTATGACTATCAAAAGGGTGTCCCTTTGAATGTGCTATAGACAAAATTGAATCATGACCCATTTCGACGACAAATCGTTTGAAGCTGTCAAAATAATAAGACTAGACGTGTGACATTTTTAATACATGTTTACGCGATTGTCGACCTAATTGTATTTGAATGTCTGTAGGAAAATAAGCATTTGGTGGGTCATGACTCCATTGGGTCGATGGTACATAACATATTATGGAGCTGCAGAGTTTGTTGCTTAAAACGTGTTGAGACTATTAGGAACTTGAACTATAAAAAAAAATTGTTGGATAACCCATTCATCAAGAAAACTTATATACATATAACATTACGCTACAACTTTCGGTAACGAAGTAGTGACCATAGATACTGATACTACGTGAAACTTGGAGAGATAGCTAGTTCAATGGTGCCGATTCTCTTGTGCACAAACTATCGTAAATTTAAGTTAATTGCATCTTTCTCTTTCCGTTTAATTAAGAAAAGGACAGAAGATCAAATATTAGTTAAGTCCTGTCAAATTTAGACACTCCATAGATAATTTAGACGCAATTAAAAAACATGGCGTCTAAATATGTATACGTCAATTGTCATCAGGCGCTGTCTAATTTGACAGGATTAAACTAAAATGTATCTTCTGTCCTTTTCTTTAAGAAATGAAAAGAGAAAGATGCATTTAACTTAAAATTAGAATAGTTTGTGACCAAGGGAATCGGCACCATTATCGCACTAACTAAAAAAATAGAGATTGTTAAGTACCTTATATAACCGTACTAGTACGCCTATTGTTTAAACATTACTAGGTACTAAGAAGCAATTAATGAGTAATATATACACTATAATTAATTACAATTACCTACTGTAATCATATTATCGAATCGAACAATGTTTGTTATCCGTAATACCGGGAAAGTGGTGATTCATGGGCGATAATATGAATATTAAACGAAAGGTTGCCGTGTCCAAAGTCCACAAAATAACAAATTACTGGGTACTGGACTTAGCAGTAACTGTCAAATTGAATGTAGGTTAGTAGGTTAATCCATACTAATATAAATGGGAAAGTGTGTGTGTGTGTGTGTCAGTTTGTCTGTCTTTCACGGCAAAACGGATCGACGAATTGACGTGATTTTTTAAGTGGAGATAGTTGAACGGATGGAGAGTGACATACGCTACTTTTTGTCTCTTCCTGACGCGAGCGAAACCGCGAGCAGAAGCTACTGTAATATCGAATTTGGTTGCGGAATGGGTATCGTAGCTACCGTGACCCCGGAAGGCCGGAACATAAAGGGCAACCGAAGGAACATGAGTGGGTTTTAGTCAGTTAAAGTCTGACACGCCCTCCCGCCCCGCCCAGGACGGGAGAAGTCATTTGAATTTGATGATTTCCCAATCCCCAAAAAAGGAACTGTAATATAAAACGTCTAAATAAAAAAATATAACACGCCTGTAAATTCGAAGGGGTTGATTAAAAGGCAAGTAAAAATCGGGTCATGAGCGTGGTGTGCTAGAGAGGAGGGTTCTATAGTGAGAATAGTAATACGCATTCAGTAGAAATTTGTATTCTTTAGGTTTATAAGATTACTGCTGACAGATCAACAGAGAAACTGATGGATGGATGGTAGAGGTTCACGTAGGTCACGTGCCACTCTTTCTGTAGAATGGTATTGGTATAGATACCGGCTAAATTAACATAAATCATGCATGTTCTTAGTGGATTATAATAAATACTGGGTCATTTCGTTTCTGCATTTTTTTAAAACAGCGGCAAATAAATAAAATAAGTAAATATCCCAAATGACCGAAGAAAAAATAGATGGAATGTGTGAAGAATGATATGAAGGAGAAAGGGGTGGTTGATAGCATGACGGGTGACAGGTTAGTATGGAAGAAAAAGACATGTTGCGCCGACCCCAAGTAAAATGGGATAAGAGCAGGAAGAAGAAGAAGAAGTAAATATCCCAAATCACACAGAGCTATGTTAACCAGACAACTGATAAACACACTTATGTAGTAATAATATTTATTACAGAAAATTACAGCCAGACACAGAACAAACTAGGTGTGTTTGTCCTGGGTGGGAATCGAAAACACTTCGGCTTAGCAGTCAGGGTCACTTACCATTAGTAAGACCAATAGGCCCGTCAAAATAAAAATAACGTTTGACAGGATCCTTAGAACAGTGTTCATCTAGTTAAAGTTTTACGCATAATGTAAAAAATAATTTTTATCACTAGATAATTAGCAAGCTAATAGCCCATGATTTGCCTATGTGTGCAACATCTGCAATATAGTTTTAGCAGATGCGATCCCGGAGACAAATACGTTGTGTCATGTGTCTATAATTAATTTTATTTTTATGAAACTGTTTTAAAAATAAATGTGTGTTTGTGCCGGATTCGATAAGACTGTGGCATTAAAAATAACTACATTAGTTAGGTACAGTGACCTAAATTGATTGGTCTTCCCCATATTTAATCAACAGAAGCAGTAAGTTCGCGGAATGGTTCAAGTGTGTGTGTGTTTCTCTCTCGCCACCTCCGGAACTGTTCATAAAGTCCCCAGCAAAGTCCCCGGCACCGCAGGATGTAATATTAAAAACAAATAAACAACTACCGATTAATCAGAAGTCACTGCTGTTATTAGTCATCATAATTAAGCCTTTTTCTCAGATCTAAATATGTATAGCAAGATTGCCTTGTAAAATTTTGGTGGATATACGCTAGGAAGAGTTTTCCTTTAAAAAAATATACCTAAAAATCTCTTTAAGGTAGGCCCTGCCAGAATACCAGCGCTGCGTCTCTTTGACGCAGCTTCATGCTGAGGTAGGTGGCCTCGCACAGGCTTTATTTTGTAAGCTTTGTTTGTTTATTGTTATTGTTTTAAATTGTGTGTCTGTGTGTGTCCAGAATAAATGTGTTTTCTTTCTTTCTTTCTTTCTTTCTTTCTTAACCTTTTTTCAACTAAGTTAGAAACGGCTTCCAGTCTAACCAATCTAAGCACGTCTAATTTAATCAAATAGTGTATGCATACCTTAAATGGTAGAATATGGATCAAGAAACTGTACCTCGTGACTTGTAACATGCATAATATTACAAGTATTACCTGTATTCAGCAAAATAAATAAATAAAACTAACTTAAATGATGAGATAAAATACAAGGAAGAATGTAAATAGTGCAATGCGCATTTAAACTAAATGCAAGTACGCGACATACATATTATAATAAAATCATGAAACCCCCAAACAAGTAATAAATAAATATCAGTCGTTTACTACAAACTCAAAACTGCTTCTGAACAAGGCCAGCATAAGGATAATTTTCCCTATCTCTTTACACTATCAGCATTCCTTCACAGTTTATTCAACCGCGTGTAATTCCCCCGTCCACTGTGTATACCACTACCGACTCGAGGTAAACTCCCGTGCACCGAGCGACAGTGTTGCCATATAAATTAATATCTATAGGTATAGGAGTTTGTAGTGAATGCGTTTTCCTGTGCGATGTCAATGAGGATAATCTTACTTCTAAATAATGATAATAAATGTGAAAGTTTGTGAATATACTTATATGTTTTTGTTACTCCTTAACGCAAAAAGCACTGACGGGATTTTAGTGAAAAATTACAGTAATATAGCTCTACATCAGAATAACGAATATATAATTTAATGTAACTAAGAAGATGATTTAATGCGAATAATTAATTTAATGTAACTGAAAAATAATTGAATGCAGGTGAAACCACGTTAAGTTGTTTCATGACAACTTGTTATTTATAAAGAGGCAGGCTTATCGGTGGTAAGTATTTAACGCACAGCGGAAAAAAAATTACGGAAGCTAAAAATAACATGAAGGCAAAGCAGTTTCGTTTCATGGCGCAGAGACGCAACGACTAGCGATTTTTGGAAATTCACTTGTAACGGCGTAAAAAAGTTGTAGCGTTACCCTGGGTTGTAGAAGCCCAGGGAAACAACCACACAGGTAGGTTCGTCTAGGAAACCAGAACCATAGGGAACTGGAGTCCCAGACGAACAGAAAGGTAGTAGAAGAAATTAAACAAAATTGCCAAAATATAGCTGAAAGACTGAAGTCAAAACTTGTAGAATAAAATAGATAATAATATAATCAATAAATGATATTTATGAACATATAAGGAGGATTATTATTGGAGGTAGAGGATTATTAGAGGAAGAGGGAGGTTTGTAATCAGTGAAAATATTAGTAAACAGTAATTAGTACAAAAATTAGTTCACAATAGATAGCAAAGTTATTAGCAAAGTAGAAAATTCAGCTAAAAAATATTAGTAAAACAGATTAGTAAACAATTACACAAGTTTCCCTGCTATTTGGTTACTTACTTGGATTTCTAAATTTATTTTCATACCTCTTCTAAAATTCTACCTCTTTATTTCCTCTTTGAAGAGTACCCTACCTATACTTGGCCCTCACTATTTAACTGCAATACTTTATTATTATTATTTTTTATTTTTTGCCTCCGCTGTCGAGGCGTCTACTCTGCCTCCGGCCTGCGTAGTCGGGGCACCTACCCTGCCTCCAGCCTCCGCTGTCGAGGCGCCTACTCCGCCTCCGGCCTCTACTGCCGGGGCGCCTACTCTGCCTCCAGCCTCCGCTGTCGAGGGGCCTACTCTGCCTCCGGCCTGTGTAGTCGGGGTGCCTGCTCTGCCTCCAGCCAGCGTAGTCGAGGCGCCTACTCTGCCTCCGGCCTCCGGCCTCCGTTGCCGAGGCGCTTACCCTGCCTCGTGACGACGTGAAGCACCTCCGAATCCTGGTTTTTAACATCCTCTCCTATTTATTTTAAATCCTACGAGTTTGGGCCAAAGTGTAGGGTGATCAGGTACTCTCATTGTTTTAATTTTAAATATATATCTGTTCTTTTCATAACTGTTTATTTTCTTTTCCTAACCTTCTGTTCGTCTGGGACTCCAGTTCCCTAAGGTTCTGGTTTCCTAGACGAACCTACCTGTGTGATTGTTTCCCTGGGCCTCTACAACCCAGGGTAACGTTACACAACAAGTTTGTACGATTTTTTTCAAAAAAGCAGGAATCAGGTAGTAATCTATGTTAATATACTTTTAATATTCAATGCAAAATGCAAATAAATGTTGAAATGTGGGAGAGATAAGGAAAGTGTGATAATGATAACACCAATTAAATTAAACAGTTTGGGGAATACCGGGATGTTTACAACTTTAAATGTTTCAGTCCACTGAGTACATAATAAAAATGATATTAGTTATCTGAATAAGTAAATATTATAACAATAGAACGTATAGTAGATAATCCCATATCCCTATTTGATATTTAGCTCGCATGCATCTGCTACGCGTTTGGTGCTCGTTTCGATTCCCAGGTCGGACAAAAACTGTTAAGGCGAGATAAAAGCCAAAGTGCTTAGTAACGACTATTTATCTCGCCATTGCAGTGAGGTCGTGTTTCCCAATAACTGAATAGTGGAGATACAACAGGCAGTCGCTCCATGTACACATTAACCCGGATAGAGTTTGAAACAGTTTGAAAGCTGACACAAACTTAATTGGGAAAAGGTTAGGGGAGATGAGAAGATGTGGATGTCGAACTTCTATCCACTATTTCACTCCTTTAGAAGTCGAATTTCCAAAAATGATGAGAAGCGGTTTGGGCTGTGCGTTGATATATCAATAATCAGCTAATCATCCAATATAGAGGTTATGGAACATAGCGTGATATTATAAGCCTATGTTACTCAAGGATAATGTAGCTTTAAATCGGTCCAGTAGATTGTGAGTTTATTCATTACATACAAAAATGCATATAACCCGGATGTATTCAAGGGACGAGTGCATAGGCATCTTTTGGGTGAGCTCGCTCCATCGTAGGCCCCGTCTATGCCCTCGGGATAGTCTGGGACCAAGAGCAAAGCCCATATGTAATAAAAAGCTTTTTTCAAAAAAAGATAACCGACTTCAAAAACTAAAAGCACGAAAATAACTAATTCGGAAGTCGGTGGCAACACAAATCAACCGGCATGCAGAAGAGAAGCCACCGACTTCCGAAATAGTTATTTTCGTGCTTTTAGTTTTTGAAGTCGGTTATCTTTTTTTGAAAAAAGCTTTTTATTTTTTAGGTTTTAGTTTGAGTCCCCATGTCTGACTACGTTTTAGAGTAACTTTTAAAATTAAACTACTTATTTGCTTATAAAATGAAAAACGGCTCCATGCGCGCAACGTCACGGGATATCCATTAGTGTTATATACTAAAACCTTCCCCAGAATGTAACAAACACCTAGCTGAAAACCACATCAAAATCGGTTCAGCCAAACGCGAGATAATCGCGGACAAACATACATACATACAGGTCGAACTGAGACCCTACTTTTTTTTTGAAGTCGGTTAATAAAATAAAAAAAAAATATTTCCTCTTTATTATATTTTTTATAGATATAGAAAAGTACAATTTATTTGCTCTTAAAATTACCCCGATCTATTTGTCAGAGCCAAATAAACTATTAACAAGGCGCATACGTAGTAACGAATGTTTTAACCCGTTGCATTTTCCTTGTGCAATTCTTGTTTACAATTTTGTTGCCATGCGTGCAGTCAAGGAAAATTATGTACTTATGATAAAGTGAATGAGTGATAGTAATGTTTCAATTTGATGGTATGGTCAAATTCTGTAACATTATATTTTTTATCTGTCTTTAGACGAAATAAGTTTGGGGGTTAAGTTTTTTTATTACTTTATATTATTATTCAATCTAATTCGCTTTTAGCACTGATCTCCGTCTGCATGGGACGGTTGAAATAAAAATCTAACCTACTCTTAACTAAAGTTTAAGTTTGGGAGTCCATTTTACGAAATGGTTAGGTTAAAACATTTCATGTAATAATCAATGCTATGATCACTATTTTACAATATGTACACTATCAGCTAATTTGACAAACAACAACAAACGGAGTATTCCCGTTTGAGCACCTATATTTTTTAAGCATCAATATTAACTAACTCAGCCATTACGCAATAAACAAAATGGCGACGGAAATTTCACTACTACCCCAAAAAGAAAAACGTACGAGCATAGATTATAAAATTTTATTCAAACTTGTTCATACAAATGTAGTCTGTAAGTAATAAAAATAAGGACTATTATGAAATGGGATACTCCGACAGCCGGCTGTCGGTTGGGTGCCGAGGGGTTAAAATGAGAATGAAAGGTGTTCAAGGCATAGGTACTCCTAAAATAGATGCTCAAACGGGAATTGCTTCCAACAAATAACTTGTTTGTTATAAAATATTCTTCACTGGATTTGGCGTACAAATATTCAGTTAAAATGTGAGTCATCCTTTCACAGGGCCTAATTCTCCTGAAATTGTAACAATTTAAGCCTCCTTCACCCCCCATCCCCCACCTCGATTCCCAAGTCACGTCCTTGCCCCATTCAAGGAGTAAGGCTAGAGCGGGATAGAACTATGACAGAAAAGGACGGCAGATGGTGAGTCACCGAGGACTTTCAGGATAATCGTAGTGTGAGTGTGTGACTCATCCTTCTAAGAACCGGGCTGTTTTGTACGAGTGAGCGTAAAAGTTGGTGTTGTTAGAGAAAGTTTGTTTTTATATCGAAATTGTGAATTATTTCTTCCAATTCTTGTGAGTTTTCAGGGACATTGGAATTTATTTGTGGTTTAAAATAAAATAAAAATAATAGTAAAAAAAATGACTTTACAAGAGAGTTCTCTTATTGTAAAAAGTAAAATGTTTAATCTGTTTGTTCATTATCAATTGCTTTCAATCGTCATTCAAGGGTGTGAAAAGAATGAGTGAACTTCAGACAAACAGGCATTCGAAGGATACTAAAGAAGTTCCTTTTTCATTACCCCTAAAATCCTAAAACGTTGAGATGAAAACTGTAAACAAATCGGATGTACGACTTTTTAAAAAAATATTTAAACACTCAGCACAGAATCAAATAAGAAAGGCCAAAGGTCAAACCTCCACGTGTCACGCGCATGTGCCGCATAGGTAAATGTACAATGTGTGCTACTTTGTATTGCTCGCAATACCAGTACACAGAAGTGCAAGTAGGCCTGTCATGTCTGCAGATGGTCGGTGGACCAGCCGTGTTTTAGAGTGGAGACCACATTTAGGCAACCAAGTGCGAGTCAACATAAAAACTTTTTTCAAAAAAATAATAACCGCCTTCAAAAACTAAAAACCCAAAAATAACTAAAATTTCGGAAGTCGCTGGCTTCTGTTCTGCCAGTCAATTTGTGTTGCCACCCAAAAAAAAATGACGAAATACGTCATTTTTTTTTGTTCTTGGTGAATTTTTCGTGAAGCACTGAACCGATCGCCACAAAATTTATATGGGACCACCTCTGAATCATGACTTATCAAACAAAAAAAGAACCATCAAAATCCGTTTACAATTAACGGAGATATCGCGTAACAAACATACAAAAAAAAAAAAACATACAGACGAATTGAGAACCTCCTCCTTTTTTGAAGTCGGTTAAAAAACTGCCAAAAAAATCACTCACCGAATGTTCATACGTAGTAATCACAAATCATACCTGGCTGTAGCCTGTCCCCCTGGCCAGTAGAACGCCCAGAAGGGGTCCTTGAACGGCGTCTGCTCTTCCGTAGCCCTCCACAAGGGACAGTCAGGGGTGATGAGCCTGAGAGCCAGTTCAGGAGTCAGGTGGCGTCGGGTGCTCACCGTGTGCTTTAGGATGAGAGATGTGGCTTCTTTTAGCATTGTACCTGGTAGAAAAAAATAAATAAATAATAAAGTCTGTCGCAACCGACTGGCTTAATTCACCGTTTAATTTGTTAGGCTATTGCCTAGTAGTACAGGGAATGAAATGAAATGATTATGCAAGGACGATATGAAACTACTTCGATTCACTAAGTGACTAGCTAGAGTCGGCATTTCCTAACTGACTACATCGAGAAGAAACGCCGAAGCAAACTCAGGCATCATCGTCTCTTAAGTCCAGACAATAATAAAGCTCTGCTTAGTTTGAGATTAGATCGCCGTGTCTGAGTTGTCCCAAGATATACTTCGTGATATTTATAAAGTTTACAGTGTTGTCTGGAAACTATTCTGTAATTCTGTTTAACCGTTTCCAAACTATTCGTATTCGCTTCCAGTCTAACCAGATCCATGCTGACTACCTGTCAGACCTCCACAACCATATCACTTGGTATCACGATAGAAGTTAAAAAGTTTGACCATTCTCCCCAAGGGGGGTTAGAATGGTCAAACTTTTTGACTTCTAATTTCACGTAACCACTGTAAAAGATCTAGGATTGACATTGACAACCGGGTCCAACGGCTTTACTTGCTTTCCGCAGCACAGGAATGCCCCACCAACAATTTCCAAGTTCCAAACACAGGGCTACTATACTATTGAGAAATTCCTATTGGAAAAGCCCACTGCACTTTTTGTCCGAACTGGGAACAGAACTAAAAAATCCACGACTCCCACTAGTAATTTTAGATCCTATTATATTTCCTATTTCCTTGAGAAACACAGGCGTGGTATGCTACACATTATGAAGGTTAACCCTTCATTCGTCACAGATCAACAATTGAATGACCTTATGATAGTTGCAATAAATTGTGACGTTAGCAATTGTTATTGTAAATTAACTGTGTCTCGGAGCTGGCTCTGACGTCACGCATAAAGCAGCTGGGATTGCTGTGAGACTGATATTAGGAGATAGGAATGTATATTCGTAATTGGCTGTAAGACTAGTAAAATAATACCAGCCTATAACTGTCCCACTGCATGGCAAAGCCCTCTTCTCATACAGAGAAAGCACGAGCATTGATCACCACGCTTGCTCAAGACGGGTTGGCGATTTTGGACTTATATTAACTACAAGTCCAGGTTTCCTCACGATGTTTTCCTTCACCGATGTCTGTGATGTCAGATAAACTTTAGAAAGTACATATGAATTGAAAAAGTCACATTGGTACTTGCCCGGATTCGAACCCGCGACCTCTTGCATGAGAGCCGGGCGCCTTAACCACTAGGCCATCACGACATTTTACTAGGCCATCACGACATTTTTATGACTAGTTTATATAAGTTTATTTGTAATTGTTAAGAGCTGTGGATTTTGTGATTAAATAAATAAATTATCGATGTGGTATCGTTGTGGAGTTTGTTTGTTTCTTAAAACATCAATCAATCTCTAGATCGAATTAAAAAAATATTTTAGTGTTGATAGTCCATTTAACTAAAAATGAGACAAATAATGTCACGCTACGACCTACGGGAAGCGAAGCAGTTACTAACCTCGTAGGCTTCCAGTCATACCAGTTGCAGATGAATACCTATGTTTTACATAGAGTGGAGCAGTTGCTTTACTCCAGATAGGGTCTGATTAAGTCTGATAGGCAGTTGCCTATCAGACTTAATCAGACCCTAGTGAGGACCTATTGACTAGGCGACTAGGCAATAAGTAGCACAATCTTCTCTTCATGTACCTCCCTCTGGGAGGTTTGGCTTCCCCACTTGGTCCTCTTATTGATAGGACCATTGTAAACGTGCAGGTAACACAATGTTCTTAGTGAGATTGATAGTCAGACAACCAGGCTTCTTACTGCTTGTAACGATTGTGAGAAAACTACGAATACCTACCTATACCGCCGACGGGGTATACGGGGTTTACCGCCGAGACCCTGGGATGTTAAAAAGCTACTTTAAAAGAGACAGAGCTACTAAGGCAATTATTAAAACATTCAAAAGTTTATAACATTTCCCCCGAACTTAATACCAGGAAATCAAAACCAGGATCTCTGCAGCCAGGCTAGCAACCACAAGGCAATGGCGGATCAGATTGTTAACTAATATTTTTTATAAAAATATTTGTTAAAACGACATATATATATTGTATTTGAAGGTTCCATCATTGAGTCAAATAGTCTTAAACAGATACATTTCTAGCGTACAAACTATATTAACGACGACGCAGAAATTCACTGTTACTATTTGTATATCTAGAAATGTTGAGATAAATGGGGCCACAGATATCTACGTTAGCCTAAGTACAAACATCTTACGTGCGCACTTTGCAAATAATCCATGTCTATGTTTAATAGTTCGCTGTTCTTTAGGACATTCACACTGTTTTTAACCGATTTCAAAAAAGAAGGAGGTTCTCAATTCGTCTGTTTGTTTACCGATATTTCCGCCAATTATGATCGGATTTTGATGGATCTTTCTTTTGTCATCTTGAAAAAGTCAACAAAAAAAATCGACTCATGCATTGACGATATGTGTGTTATTTCAAGTTTCTGTTTTCTTTTCTAAAAAAATAGAACATAAAAAGCTTCTTCCAAAAAATAACCACCTTCAAAATCTAGAAACACAAAATAAACAATCGATGTTGGTGGCTACACAAATCGACCGGCAGAAGAGAAGCCACCGACTTCCGAAATTTTGATAAGGTTCGTCAATAGATGGTAATTGCAGAAGGTTTACATGTAAAATATATGCATAATATAGTAAAGAAAAGCAGCGATTTTTAAAGATTTGTAACACCCGTGCGAAACTGGCAGATCACTAATAAACAATAATCTATTTTCGTTTTGTTTTGGTCGACATTCGTGTCAATTTCGAGATCACGACATCGACATCGACAGTTCGACGTACTGTTCTATAAATACTACCTTTCTTTATCTTGTGGTTTCAGTATATTCTTGCGCAAGATTTCGTCAAAACGATAAAAGTAAGCAAAACAAATGGTGTTTATAGGTCACACTCATTGGCTGCATTCTTCTTATGTATATCTCGGTCAAGAACGATGAGAAAAAGTGTAAGGTACACTGTAAGTATGTTTATTTAAACATAAAATCTTGGAACTGAAGATTTTTTTGCACACGCTCGAATGTAGGATTTCAATATTTTTTCAGTTTTTTCTATTTCCTTTATCACTTTCTGCCTAAAATCTTTTTCATTCCGTCATCATCTTTGCTTCCAGACTAACTAGATACAGTTAAAGCTTACTTTTGAGTGATTATCTTTTGGAAAGACTAATAAATATTCGTGAATCATCAAATTGAATTTGTTAGTGAAAGACATGATGCATTTCGAAGTGCAATTAACATTCAAGTGCAATATGTACGGAATAGCGCGAAAACACTGCATAGATAAAAAGCTTTTTTTAAAAAAAGATAACCAACTTCAAAAACTAAAAGCTCAAAACAGCTATTTCGGAAGTCGGTGGCAACACAAATCGACCGGCAGAAGAGAAGCCACCGACTTCCGAAATAGTTATTTTTGAGCTTTTAGTTTTTGAAGTCGGTTATCTTTTTTTAAAAAAAGCTTTTTATTTTTTACTTTTCAGTTAGAGTCTCAGTGTCTGACTACGTTTTAGAGGGTAGCTCTCAAAATAAACTTATAATCTTATAATATGAAAACGGCACTATGCGCGAAACGTCACAGGATATCCATTAGTGTTATATACTAAAACCTTTCACAGAATGTTACAAAGACTTTTCTGAAAACCGCATCGAAATCGGTATAGCTAAACGCGAGATAATCGCGGTCAAACATACAATCGTCTTTGAAAATCTACAATCCAAGATAGCAAAACGCGATCTATGCGGGCAACGTCACGGGATATCCATTAGTGTTATATACTAAAACCTTCCCCAGAATGTAACAAACACTTTGCTGAAAACCGCATCAAAATCGGTTCAGCCAAACGCGAGATAATCGCGGACAAACATACATACATAACATACATACAGGTCGAACCTACTTTTTTTTGAAGTCGGTTAATGAAGTCGGTTAAAAACAAAGACCTCTTCTCCACATACCTCGGTAACACGACACCCCGTGGTGAGAGTGATTGTCAGATGTTAGCATAACAACTGTCAAAGATCTAATATCAACCAAGGAGACCAACGGCTTTATTTGCTGTTGAATTTCAAATCAGAATTTTCCAATAACGTATGATTTAAAATCATGCATAATCACAAAGTTCTAAGACAACGCTGACTTTAATGGTATAGAATAATTAATCAATAGTAATCAATTACAGGTAAACAAGTAATTTCCATTGATTTACATCGATAAAAACCTGTAGCATTCCATTAAAAAACCCTAAAGGAAAAGTCCAACAAATGCTAATGTACTAGGAAAATATAAGTTTAAAAGGTTTCTTCCAAACGTCACTGTGTAAGAAGCTACGTAATAGAACCTCGTTGAGATCGGTCGGCGCCCTTGACGATCATTAAGCTGCTACTGCGCAGCGCAAATCACGAAAATGGTCAAATAGATCACGATAATATTTATTATTGTTCATTGTGGGTGTGTCGTTACTATTTTGTTTTCGTTTGAGAATCATAACATCGTTTTGGTGAGAATTTCTCGGAAGAGAGCGTGACTTTTATGCGTAAATGTCTCTTATAGATCATTATCTACATTTCTTCTATCATGGGGCTTGACCTTTGATAGCGTTGATATTGTACAGTCGTGTCTTTCGTTTTAAGCACGTCTCTAATTAATCAACACATCTTTCTTAAGTTTACCAAGAATTCTATTTTCGAATCAATGAAAGACCGCGAATCGTGAACCTCATTGGTTCACGATTCATTCATTGTGAATAAACATTTGTTTAAAGTTATACTATAAAAAGCGTAAATCCTTCTTTATTCCGGACACCCTTTTAACAGTTCACCTTCTAACTGTGTCAGTTCAATTAATTCCTCAGCGTCATAAGAACATCGGTATTCTGACGTAAGAGAGTTAAAATTAAAACAAGATAAGATAAAGTTACATTACAGAACATAATGTTTGTTTACATCACGTTCCTTGTAAGATCCTCATCCATCATCATCCTCATTTGCTGGGTAATTGGTTAATGTTTTGATGTCAACTCGATGTTACGTTTCCCTTGCTGGTTGCTCGATTACTAGGACGAGCCTCTTTTCTGCGTCACTGTGTTTACAATAACAAAGGCGTGGCTTTTTTCATGTAAATGATGATGAACCAAACAACCCACGTGTTGGATTTGAGGAGATGGATGATTCTCAACACGTGCATCTATGGTCAGATTTTGGAGCTGTTGTACATATCCATAATTTGCATTCTCTACACTTTTTTGAAAGCAAATAGTATTAAAAGGTATTTGCGAATGTTAATGACGGGACCGATGTTGTTGAAAAGTTCATTGACATTGTTTGTTAGAGTAATAAATAAAGTAGAGCAAAAACAAAGAGGTTTTATGCGTTAATCCCTAGAACTACCTGTCAGTTTGGAAAACATTTTTTGAAGAAGACATTTATAAGAAATAGTGTGCACTATATTAATAGCCTATAGGTAGGTACTGATATTTCACTCTACAACAGCTATCCAAGAAAACGACTAAAACCGTGAAGGACATCTACCTTATAATATAGGTACCTATATTAAACGAAACAGTTACAATGGACCAAGACATCATCTGGCACAGTTACTCAACGTTGCGTCACAACGCGCCGTACTCAGTTGGCGAGCGACCTTGCCCAAGTTCAATCACACGGCCACCGCTCGACACTGGCAATTGTACGAGGGCTAAAATGATATAATATTATGTTTTGCATGCTTTGATGGTTTGTGAATTTCAAGTCACAAGGTGTAAAGACAAGGCTGTTGTTCTTACGGAAAATACACCGGGGGAAGAAATTTTTATAAAATGTTATAATAATCTTAAAATTTATCAAGACATGTCCGAATTCATGAAATACCTAGTTGTGTACAATTCAAGAGCTGGTAGGTTAGATCAGAACACTGATGATCAATTTTAAGATTGACCACAACAGGTTTGCTGCTTCAAAAAGAAGATTAACAGATTTGAACGACTGTTTTATCCATGTTAGAATCAGAATTCGCAATGTGACCTCGAGAAATGGAGGTTGGACTTTATCCGCTTCCAAATCAGATGATATTATTTAGCCGCCTGGTGCTTCAGTAGTTTTATCAACAGTTATCAGCTCATCAATAATATTGTGAAAACTTATCAATGCTCGTAACCAAAATGTACATAAACGTGATGATAAACGCAATATCGATATCCATAATGTTGATGTAAGGGTAAAATGCAATAAATGTTGTCTAAATAATGTAAATTTGCAAAGGGCAATGCGTATTACGAAACTTGATGACGCGATAGATAATTGTCCGGACGTCGCCGGGCGTGTTAGACCTGTTGAAACCGGTACAGTGAGGTAGATACGCGAATGCCAGTCAGTACGTAAAAAAAAACTTCGTCGACTGTACGTCATTCAAGAACATTACGAACCCACAACCTACCTGGCAACATTGAAAAACGTCACTGAGACATAAATGGGTAATGGTAAGTTATTAATAGAAAAAATAAAAAAACCCGATTGAAGTTGATAAACAAATTAATTATGTACGGTTTTTTAGAACAATCGTTGCTAAAAATAGAAGAGTGGAAAAAGCGTCAGAGTTTAGACGCCAATGCATAGTACCGCATCATAGACGTCAAGATTCATAATTTAATGAGATATGATATGAAAAAAAAAAAACATTGTATAACACGTGTTTCAGAAAAGCATCATTATTGTCAAAATAGAGACGGAGAATAGCCAAGCCGAAGTAACGAATTTAATAGTTTTGGTCCTTGAGCTAGAAAAACTTAAAAAAAAAACTATTTAGTATCGAGAAATGCAAAGCAAAGTCAATGACTGGGACTTGTAACATATCCTCAAAATGTAAGCGACGTAAATTGATTTATTTAGATCCCTAATGGAGTAATTATCTGAAGATTATTTCTCAGTTATATTCCACAACAAGATCAGTAAATTGTTCCATTCCAAGTATATATGTAAATCATTCGTTCTTGGCGTAAAATTTTTGAAGCATCGGGTTTTACCTTCCATTCATTAACATATTAATAACTTCCACTCATTGACTGCAGAGCTTCTGAGAATGCAACATTATTCGTATTGTTAGCATTAATATGGTCATAGGAATCATTAGAACCATTCTCCACAGCTTAGGACTCCTTCAGAATTCAACACACGTCTTGAGAAGGCCATCTGCATTGATTTAAAGGAAGTCGGGGTTTTGGAAAATCTCAAGACGTCTTGGCTAGCAGGAAAATTCTGTCAACTTAAGCAACGGGTATTTTGATGTTTACTTGAGGAAACTTTAAGTTGATACTAAATTTTTTGGTGAAGACCCACTGCGTACTCAAAATTTATGCGTAGTCTGTTCTTATATTTCTTGATATAACGTTAAGGTTTGGGAAGAGCCTGCACCTTTTTATACCTTTTTACAAGTAGTGGTGTGAAATGGTGTTGTGGGTTTGTGTGGGTGACCTTTGGGAAGGAGTTTAAAAAACCCGGCCAATAATACTTGCATAACCAATTCTTCTCGAAATGATAATGACAGTGAGAAAGAATACGAAAATTTTGTATAAATTGAAATTATAACTTTTATCCACTTTCCTATTATCTGCTAATAAACTTGACCTAATTCAGAACTTTGCATTTACAATTTTTGACTAAGTTTTTCAAAAATTTTCCCGTAGTACTGTGGTGTTAATTTTGATGATTCTATTGCTTAGCCTCTTTCATAAAAAAATATCTTCAGTTGGACGTCACTATAGTTCAGATTCTTCATTTAAATGCTAAAAAAGGCGTCGTATCCTTTTCGCTATATTTTATTTTTTGGAGCCACGTGTAGAATTGACGTAAATAGTGTTAGTCATAGATTTTGGTTCATGAGTTCATTGCCTTGAGGTAAAATTATAAAAAGTACACCTCCTTGGTCCAGTGCTACAAACCATAATATCATTGTTATTCCTACTTATAATTGTTATTGCAACATACCGAATATTTATTACGACCTAACTTGTAACCAAGATGACATACAAATTCAATTGTTCCACAAAAACAATTCTTATCAGGTTTGGTACATCGTTGTTTTGACAACAGCTGTTTAGTGGGAGGCTACTGTGACGCCGAATGTGACAACAAAGTACAAAACAACAGTGTTATGTTACTCTCATTCAACTGCGACGAATTTGTTATGTAAACAAATCTACGTACTCATTGTATTAAGTTTCTATGTACGATAAGGTGAAATGTGTTTTCCAAACAATTCATTGATTAGGTAGCTTACAATTTTTGAAGGCCCTGAGGGCCTAGACAAGTGGCATTGTAGAATAGAAAACGAATAGATTGTCAAATGTATGGAATTGCCATAAGCTTTCGCTAAACAATTTGACATCTCCATACATTTCACAAACTATTCGTTTTCGCTAACTATTCAACAATGCCATGCCACTTGTCTAGGGGTTAAAAATGCAGAAACTTGGCAAAAATTTCGGAAAACCAATGTCCTACCTTCCAAATCTCTAAAAAAATCCGCTTTGCTTTATTATAATATGCATATTATATTACACATACATTATAAAGCTACGTCTTGAAACACTTTTTCAATTGAAAAATACGCAAAAAATGCGTGGTTTCAACGATCTGTTCGCATACATTGGGACCAGACAGACAGCTGGCGACTTTGTTTTATACTACGTTGTGATTAGACATCTACTCTCGCAACATAATAATCTCATCTTGGAAGGTGCCATCACCTTTACCATCATGTTCATACAAATACAACTCATAATATTATGGTAAGATAGAGAATAGCTAAGTCAACGGTTGTATTGGGTGATCTCTTTTTCAAGGAATAGTGGAAAAGAAAAGGCCTAAGACAATTTTATTTAAAGATCATCAATTAAAAAATAGTTTACTTCAAAGACCAAATATTTAATTATTACATATCAATCGATGATGACCGATGATGAGTGCTTACTTCGAAAAGATAAAGACAAAACAAAACTAACCACTGACATCTTGTGGATCGCAAAGAAACACGAGCGGTTGGAACTGATAGTCTTTCGTAAACCTTTGACATGGTTACGGAGTCAGAAGCCAGAGAAACACCAGAAAGTTCGGCAATCAGTGTAACAACGCAGTATTGTTTACAAACATTGTGCCAGTATGTCAAGGCACACAACCCGTTCCAAACAAACAAGGAAAACTGGACTTAGTACTGAAGTGGGTGGATCATGAAATTGAATCCGAACGGTAGGACGGACAGACAGACGCGGTGCTAGCTCGGGACATCGGCGACGGCACGGGCGAGCACTGATAACAATTCACTATAACAACGATAGCACAGGAAAATCTGGGAACTTGACACCTTGTTCCCACTGTGATGAGGCTCATTCAATGAATTCTGCGTAAAATGCTGATAGAATATCGCTATTGACTGTTTTGTTTTGCGTAGGTTGTTTTATCTAAACTACATATTTTTTTGGGTCGGTTTTGGGAAATGTGATGTTTCCAGAATATTGTGGAGTGTATAAAAAAACAATGTGTGAAAGTATTGTAATGATTTGATTAGATAACTGCAGTTTCTATGGGTTTTGTAACAAACATGTTTGTACTCTGAATATGAGTCATTGTTGGTCAGTTTTTTTATTGAATATTCAATACAACTTTTTTTTTCACTTTGCCTTATCTCATTAAAGATAAACATGACATAGTATTGTTTGCAGACGATACTTCACTTTTATTTAAAGTTAAACGTCAGCAACTGTTGAGTAACGAAATAAATAGTGCCTTAGCGTCAATAGTTAATTGGTTTAATATAAATAACCTACTTCTTAATGAAAAGAAAACTAAACTTATTAAGTTCACATTACCTAATGTCACAAAAGTAGAGACTAGTGTTCTAATAAAGGGGGAAGAATTGAAACCCGACGATAACACTGTATTTTTGGGTATAACTTTAGATTCCAAACTTCAGTGGGGCCCCCATATAGAAAAACTCTCTATAAAACTCAGCTCTGCAGCATACGCCGTTAGAAAGATCCGTGATTTGACAGATTTGGAAACAGCCCGCTTAGTTTACTTTAGCTACTTTCACAGTTTGATGTCGTACGGCATTCTATTGTGGGGAAATGCCGCCGATATACAATCAATATTTGTGTTGCAAAAAAGGGCTATTCGTGCAATCTACAAATTGAGTCCCCGACAGTCCCTAAGAGACAAATTTAAAGAAATTAATATAATGACGTTGCCATGCCAGTACATATATGAGAATTTGTTATTTGCTCATAAAAATATTAATCAGTATAAGAAATACAGTGATATTCATAGCATAAATACGAGGAACAAGGACAAATTTGTTGTCCCTTCAACTAGGCTAAAGAAAATAGGAGGTTCGTTCAGATGTCAATGTATACGCTTTTATAACAAACTTCCCAGTCAGATTCAAAAACTTAGTATTCATAAATTCAAATCATTTATAAAACGTAGATTATGCAAGAAATCTTATTACTCTGTTAAGGATCACCTAGAGGATTCAAATGCTTGGGATTGAGCTGCATCAATTATATACACAGGTCAATATTAGTTTACTTTTACTCTTTTATATATTGACATGGTAATTATTGTACTTTTGACATCGATGTGTACTTTTTAAAGTATATTTATCTTTTCTATATTTTTATGTATAAATTTCATATTTATTTACTGACATGATTATTTTGTAGTATTGACATTGATTTGTACTTCTTTAAGTATGTTATTATTTTTATATACATTATACTTTTTTTTTGTGAGTGTGAGGATTATGTGGGTCATTCATAATCCTAAGAATACACATGTACTAATATATTTTCTTTGACTGACAGTTTGAGTAGTTATGCGGCCTACCCAAATGTCCTTACTTTGGTATTGTTCGTCAAAACGTTGGGCTCCTTACGTCTTAAGTTGAGCTAAACGATTGCTGACAAATGCTTGCACTGTCTGGACAGGTCCACTCAAATCTGTGTGCTTTTCTCATCAAGAAAGCACATCAGTCATTAACCTTCATGATCCTCGCATAATTTGACCAATACAATTGTATGGACTTTAAAAGAGACTTTGACCTCTGAGTTTGTTTCGGATGTTTCTTCTCAGAGTAGTCAGTTACGAAACACCGGCTCCATCGTTCGATTAAAATATAAAAAACAAAACATTGACGTGTAAAAGTGTTATGATATAACCTATTTACAAAATAAAGATCATTTTAATCATTTTTTTAAAACAATAAATAACAAGTCTAGAATTATTGATAAGTAAGATTTTTATTCTGGACGTCTAATATGATTTATGTAAATTGTCAAGGCAATCGGTTCAGTAATTGAGTAGAACAAATGAACCACGATTTTATGCATTTATTTTCGTGTAACTCGGTAACTTGGTAGTGCATTGTAGAGACCAGATAGGCAGTCGATCTATGTAAAACGTAGTTATTCAGTTGCCTCTAGCTAGACTGGAAGCTGACCCCAAAATAATAGGGAAAGGGCTACGATTATAATTCAAGATAAATCAAAATAGGAATTCATTTATCACCGTAATGTCAGACACGCGGAATTTGAAAACGAATAAATGTGACAAATAGGTGCATACAAACACTTTCTCTCAAACACTTTTATATTCCGGGCCACTACTGAGAAATTTCTAAAGGAAAAATCTTCCGTTTTTCTGTTTAATAGTAATTTCGGACTACCGACGATGGAATAGGAAATTTCAGAATGTCCTTTATATCATGGAATTTTCGTATGAACTAAAAAAAACTAACTAACTTTGGGGTTGGCTTTCATTCTTTCAGTCTAACCGGATTTAGCTTTAAACCAGTATTTTACCTGGAGCGACTGCCTATTAGTCTTCCACAACCCAGCACCTGCACGCACGATACGCTTTGATTAGACTGGTCAGACTCTCTGGCTTATGACTATCCGAGACGATTGTCAAACATCTACGAATGACAACCGGGATCAACGGCTTACGTGCTTTCCGAGGCACGGGATGTTAGTGATGTCCAAATATACTGACTTGTACTTATTGCGTCAACTAGTAAGCAATAATAATTCTACTAAGCCCAATTCTGGTATTACAACAGAAAATCAAATGACGAGACGTACATCCTGGTCACAAATGTCAATGCAAACCAAAGTTTGTTTACAAAATCACATCGCAATAGCAATTCATGTCACATGCATTACAAAACCGCAGCACAGCCTTAACAGGTAACGTAAGGTCAGGGCGTGTGTCTAGTCACGTGCTTATATGACCTAGGATGATAATTTATTTATTTATTTATTTATTTAGGATCTCCAACAAAGAAGTAAACGTTACAATAAATATAAACTTAAACTAGGTATTTAGTTGGTGTACCCCTTCACTTATAGGAGACCACAGCATGCACAGAAATGAAATTATTACTATTGTTCTAGGACAATAAAACCCTGTCTGGGTTGTGGAATTTGTTCGTTAGAATCTCCATGGCTACCGTGGCCTAGGAACATGAAGTGCATTGACGGAATATGGATAAGTTCCTTTTAGTCAAATCTGACACTCCCGCAGTTTCGCTCCGCCCAGAGTGGGGTCAATTTATCTTTTTCCATGACTGAAAAGGACAGAATGACATGGTGCATTAAAAAAGAAAGAAAGTTGTGTTATTGTGGTCCTAAGACAGAATAAAAAGAAAGCTAGGGACCTGGGCGGTTCCCATCCAGAATTCCAGATAGCGCAAAACAACAGGGTATACCACTTTTCGATGAGCCGGACATTTGGCAACATTTATCAAGTAACAGGTTTCGTCCTCCTATACTCCATGCGCCATATTACGGCGCACAACAGTGCGGTACTATTGAGTGTCGGTGCGACGACCCCGCAATACCCGGAGCTACCGAATGAAAGTAAAACGTATGAATGAAAGCCAAGCTTGCAGTTCGTAGTAGTGACGTAACGCTGATTGTCAGGCCAAGAGACTAGAGGGGACAATTGAGACGGTTGAATGAAATGCCTTCTGGCGCCTTAGTGTTGGTTCACATTAGGTCGGACCGACAGTTTTAACGTCGACCGGCTGTCGGGAGTGAATGAGGGCACACTAGAAACTGCCGATCAGACTTAGCTTGCCCACTACGCTAATATAATGTATGGTCCGGCAGAAATCGTAGCCCGGAATTAGGTCGTCCCAGACAGTTTTACCGGGTCGCCCTAGTGTGAACAGCGCTATTCAAATGCCAATATTTGCCTCCGACCAGTTTGTCGGTTCCACCTAATATGCATCAGTTCTTGGAATGCATAAAATTGGGTCGTGGGACATTTGGGACCGATCAAAGTGGTTCCCACCTGTATACAAACAAAGTTATGTCTTGGGAAAGTATGGCTGAACAAATAGGTATACACATTACAACTAATACAATTTATAAAACGACTAGCGACCCGCCCCAGCTTCGCACGGGTGTTACAAATCTTTAAAAATCCCGGCTTTTCTCTACTATAATAAGCATGTATTATACATAAAAACCTTCCTTAAGAATCACTATCTATTAAAAAAAACCGCATCAAAATCCGTTGCGTTGTTTTAAAGATCTAAGCAAAGTCAGCAAAAAAAAAACAAAGTCGCTATCCTCTGTCTGCCCATATTTTATGTATATAGGGGCAGACAGAGGATAGCGACTTTGTTTTATACTATGTAGTGATGAAGTGATAATACACCTTTCAATTTTATTTCAAAAAAAGCCTTTTAACAATGTATCAAAATACAAAACAATTCATTTGACACTGCCAAAACTTCAAATCAAATTCAGCCACCGATTAACAACATCATAATAGTGTTGCGACGGAATGGACACGACACGTGCAGCGGTAAGCGCACTCTAATCGAAACTATTCGAAACGTGGTCAGTGAACACGTGCCACAATACAGGGCTTGGGCATAATGTGTTTTAGCCAGTTCATTATATACTTTGTAACTATGAATGACTGCAATGCCTTAAAGCTTCCATTTTTTTTATTTTATTTTTGTTGTCACTAAATATTTGGTCAAATGAGTTACTTTCAACAGTTTGTATAGTGATGATAACTGCATTAATTATGTAATTAAAAACTATGTTAATCTTGTGTACTGTTTTTAGTGTTGAGAAATAAATATTTTTTATTAATATTTATTATAGCAGGGTGAAATAGGTGCAAGTTTGTATAAAAAATGGGCGAACGAAGCTGCATAGAAGAACTACCCAATAATTCTCGTCAAAACAAAATTTGATTTTCTCCTATACTAAAGTTTATAATTCTAATTTGAGTTGAAACTTAAAATTCGTTGTATCACCTCAAAATACCGGGTAAACATACAGATACATACATGTTTGTGTAATTAGAATTACTATGAACTGGCAACGAAACGGAAAATGTATGAGGAAATCTACTACAGTACAGATAATAATTAATTCTTAACGCGAGTACCTTGAAATACGGTAAGTAAATAGCGGAACGAATAACTGTGACGTCTGTTTTAACAATTTCAGGGAATGGGTGGCATTGTTTATCTGTACCTGTAACTAATAATTGGATAATAATATATACGACAAATCAGGGGTCGGGAGCATGCGGCCCGCATTTGTTTGTATACGGTTTTTTCAGAAGTTGTTGGAGTAGGACTGGTTGAACTACTAAAAAGGAAAAACTAAAAAAAAACAACCTCCTTCATAATAAACTAAAAACAATAACTTGAAATCGGAAGTTTTTTATTTTATTTTATTACTTTTTAGTGTTTAAGTTATTGTCTGAAGGTGTAGTCCAGTTATTGGTTGACGATAAACAAAGTTAAGATGATAAGGTCGCGTAGTCGATATAAAACAGACAAATATTTATAAGACAAAAATGTTCATAAAATGAAAACTACTAGGCTAGGACAAACAATGTTATTTTTTATGGGGCCGTATGGCAACTATTCTGCATCAAACTTAATAAAAATCATGTAAATCGAATCATAAAACTCAGCGTAATCGGTAAAATAAATAATAGCCGCCTTCATCAATAAATAAAAAAAATACAGAAAACTTTTTCGGAAGTCGATTGCAATGCACAATCACAAATAGAACAGAAGTCGCTCGCTTCCAAAATTTAAGTTATTTTATTCATTCATTCATTCTACATGTATAAAATCTTTTTCTGACTTTGAGGCCCTTGCTGGCCTTGTCTGGCAAAAAGGTTGACGACCACTGCGATAGACTATTGGTTGGCGCTGAAATTCGCGTTAATGTTTTTTTATTCAACTGAAAATATTGTTTCCGGCCAAGGTTTAAGGCAAAGAGGATAAATGTCAGAATTCAAGAGGATATCACAAATGAGGATAATGCTTCGAATTATTTAATAATGTTATTCAACCTCTTTATCAGGTGATGTGTAAATTCTGGTTGCTTGACGTCAAAAACTTGTGGGCGCGGCCATTAGACTGTTTTAATAAATAAAATTCATTTCTTATTTTAAAATAGCATATTTATTATTTTTTGTGATTTCATATGCCAATGTTTCAAGTTATATTTTATTAAAAAGTTTGTATTAAACCTTCAAACACGTGATTTTAGACACAATAGAAAGAAATAGCAGCCCGACAGCCGACTGCCGGTTGGTCGTTGAAAGGATAACCCATTAAATATTTTAATCAATTCCTTAAGTATAATACTAATAAAACTATGTATATGGAAAAGGAATATAATAGGGTGACTGATAATTATATTAATGAAAACATAAACATAATCATGTTTCTACTCATAATAAAACACATTCCCTAAAATTTTTTGTTGTTCGGTAGCCTTTGCGTTTTTAGGATTTTTTACAAAAATTTTAGAAAGGAACACTTATTTATTTAAAAAGCTGTTTGAGCTCGGGATCTTGTCGATGATCATGTGGCCCTTTGACGTGAGCTCGAGCCAAACAGCTGAGCGAGAGGATATAGAAAAAAAATGTAATAATAAGTACAATCATGTGTTTACGAATCGGTCACTAAGTACCAGTAACCTCTTATGTACGGTGGGCAAAGCAGATAAGTATCCAGGGCCGTCAGATACAGTTTAAGTTTTCTCAAAAACCCACGGATATTTCCTAATAAAAATTTAAACTATAGTAGAAAATTACTAGTTCTTCAATTAGGTTAAATTTCATTTGAATACATTCATTGGTATTCAAGAAAACCTCAATTGTATATGACAGCCCTGGATACTTATCAGCTTTGCCCATTGTACTTATGTCAGCTTCCAGTCTTAACTTCATGTAGCGGGATTATTAATATGAAGTTGTTAAATTGTAAGAATTGTAATTGTGGTCTTTGACCAGGCTATAAGTTAACCAAGATATGAGCACACATGTGAGGTCTACTGCTTCATATAATGTTGATTTAGCAAAACTACAAGTCACGATTACATTGCATTGACTAGATTGATATTTTTTTTTGTCGGAACTTGTTCTGGCAATGGTGTATTTTTGTCTGCTAGTTCAGGTTTGACTCAACTTTTACAGTTATTAATTACCACTTTTTCGGATTATAAGTAACGAAAATGGCTAAGAAACTAAATTGGAATGCAGGTATGTATATTATGTGACTGAAAAACGTCTTTTGTCAATGGGGATGTTTGTGAAAATGTACACCACTAGTTGGCGCCACTGTGACGGGAAGCGACCTTCAACTCTTTATATGGCCTAAAAGACAACACAATTAATTCTGCCACGACCATGTTCATTTATTTTACAATATCTCAATCGAAGAAAGATTTATAACATTATTGTAAGCAGTATGACTGCGAAAGTCTCCTCTTTGTGTAGAGACCAGGGCCGTCTGAGCCTCGTCAGTTAATCAGTAGGGTGCACGCAGTGCAAGTTAGGTTGGCTTTGACCTTGGAGGTGATGGCAGGGCCACTTACACCTTACTTGACGGGAAATCTTATGAAACGAAGTATAGCTCCTTTAACACTTGTTGTCAAAAGTGTCCAAAACGTTTATTTATCTCGCTGGCTGTCGCACTTTTCTAAAGTTTCTGATATTGATTGTCGCTGAACACTATCGAGATATCGGTAATCGTCAAGATGTTCAAACCAACGTGGCGATACGTGAGTCATCACCATCATCCGTCACTTTAAGAGATACTGGTAATAAACTGATTACCCGAAAGGGATAGTCCGCCATCTGAACGGAAGCGGTGGGCGCATTTTATTTCAGTTATTAAATTGATAATTTTGGAGTTACTCGAAACGATGTTTTTAAACTATATTTAATTCTGTAACGATGGCAAAACAATATAAAATCCTACGCTTTGCTTTACTCGTAATTTGAGCTTGTAAACTGTGCTCAATTTAAATACATAAATAAATAAATATCCTGTTACATCTTACACACGGCCATCTGATCCCAAGCTAAGCAGAGCTTGTGTTATGGTAATCAGACAACTGATTTTCATACTTATATAATTTTTAAATACATACATATTATAGATAAATAACACCCAGACACAGAACAAACAATATGCTCAACACACAAAGTTTGTCCTGGGTGGAAATCGAACCCACGACCTCTGGCTTAGCAGTCAGGGTCACTGACCACTAGACCAACAGGCCCGTCACTCACAGACACGTCAATTTACCTTGTAAATATCTCAATAATTGGATTAAATTAGTTTGACCCTAATTGAATAAACCAAATGTGTTTCAGAATAAGTTGGGAACCATATTCTGCAATAACAGTGTACTGCACTATGTCATATTTCTTTAACAGATTTTCAACTTTATAGCTAAGGAGCTAAGGCTTATTAGGTTTATATAGATTGAGAAAATTTGCCAGTTTCTGGTAATTTGGTTGGCTGAAGTCTGTATAAGTTAATATATAAAATGGTAATCTGACTGAATGATTGTTGATAAATTAATGCACAACATAAACCGCTAGTCTAAGGCTGAGGCTACACTAGCCTGCGACGCGAGCTGCGACACATGAGCGATTGAAACAAATACATGGATACTCACAGTGTATGGCTACACCGTTCATCAAATATTACTAGCGATCTTTGATTTCTTTATGCGACAGGAGCTACAATACTGTAATCACGGCACCGGCTACATCGACGTATCAGCGAAATTGAATCGAATATACGCCAGATTTTCGCTTATAATGTAGCCATTCCACGTTTATCTAGTTTCGCTCTTCCAGTCGCATCGCAAATCGCTGCCTACTGTAGCCTCAGCCTTAGACAGTTGAAACTTGGAGGCTATGTTATTGGTGAAGAGTAAGTGTCCACTATGAAAGAATTTTCGGAAATTCGACCGCTAAACGGATAAAATAGTGGTTGCCAGTTCGACATCACGCGGGCAAAGCCGCGGGCGAAAGCCCATAGTTTAATATAGCAAACGATTGCTGCAAACTGGCTTAAGTAAACACGGGAATACCCAAAAAACTAATAATTATCTGCAACCTTGATAAATAGTCGCCTCGGTTAGTTGTAACCTTCTATCTAGCGGCTTTAGATATGATAAATCTGAATGTCAAATCTCATAATTAAAAATGTTCGATATTATTCTTACATGTCAACGACATTCAAGGTCAAAAATTTGTTAACAGAGACATTTTTGACAGATTGAGGTCAATTTTGTGTTGTGTGTTTTATTCCTAAATGGTGCTAGAATTGTCTCCTAGCTATTTGCAATAATATTCAAGTCCAAAGTCAGATTACATAATTATGAGACTTTGGTCTTAAATATATCGTGTTCAAAGTACAATACTTCGTAACGGTTACGACAACTTCGAGGCTGTTGACCCTGACAATAAATTTACGTTAAAAAAGAAGCAACATACATTTTTATCGAAGTCCACTAATAACATACTAATGCTCTAAAAATTGCTCTACTTCCATAATTTCAACTCCACAACATATGACCACATTGTAGAAGTCCATCAAGGTTGTTCCTATGCTCGGAATTTCCCTACGAGATCAAACCAGAAACGAGCAGATCTGTAAGAAAACCAAAGTCGCGGATGAAGCTCACCGAGTCGCAAAGCTTAAGTGGCAGTGGGCTGGGCATATGGCTCGAAAAACCTATGGCCGATGGGGTAAAAGAAAGGTTCTTAAATGGCGAGACCTTATTAGTAAACGCAGCAAGGGACGGTCATCCACCAGATGGAAGGACGACCTCGTGAAGGTTGTAGGGAATCGTTGAAAGCCTACGTTCTGTACTAGACGGACTGATGATGATGTTCAACAGCGAAATTATACTAATGCATGTGGCAATTACTTGGGGCTAGGGCGCCCGGTTATTAGAGAGAGAGAGTGTAGAGATATGATATTCCCTGTACACTTACTGTTTGACAGAGTTTATGTATGGCATCCCAGGTCAAACTATTATTTTGTTAGCTGCTGCCAGTGCTCTTTCTGTAAAATACTCCCATCATTTTACCACCATCGTCTCATGGAATGGCAGTTGGAAAAAAATGTAATGGTGTGGCATGGCACATAATTATCTTCCCAAATAAAAATTGCATGAAAACTGGACTAAACCAATAGGATCCAAAAAACTGCAATACCTCGAAACACATAATAGAATCCGTGATTCACTAGAAAGTGATACTCAAGGAAATCCGCCAGCGATATTACAAGACAGCTTGCGCACGCGCCGGGTACCACGCCCGGTTGCTGCCGTGACCCTGTTTCAACGAGTTTCGTACGATTGACGTAGTTACTGACGACAGTTTGCAATCTTGGGGTTTTTATTAAACCTCTACATTCTCTTCATTTGCACGAGCTATTTGGAAAGCAAACATGGAAAATTGCAAGGTTGTTTTTAGCATTTTTTTTAGTCCTGATGACCTGAAATCAGTGGATGAATCATCTAAGTCACATGAATTTTAATTAGACCATCTAGATGCACTTTTGTATTGAAGGTTGTTCATCCCAAAATGTAGGTTGGTCTGGAGATAAAAGAGTACTATGAAACTCGGTGAAGACTTAATTTCTAGCATTATCATTGATATCTAGAAAAGGCCACACCATGAAACAGATCATTCATATTATTCTTTATTTCACATTAAAAAGAAAATACATACAACCTAAAGCAAAACTAAAATAAACTTATGTACAATGGCTAGCTTAACCCAGAAATGAGTTTTCTACCAGCAAACCAAAATGCTATCGAGAGATAATTTTTGAAAGAAGTAAGATTTCTCACGAGATTTTATAGTTTTCTTGAATGTTTCAATTCATATAAGAATTGTAATTGTTATTTTAAGACTAGTATCGTATACTCGTATACTACGCACTTGTGGAAAACACTCAATTTACCCTAAAGTTATTTTTAACTGCAATCTCATTCTAATTGAGCAACCATTTCATCATTATTTGTGCGCCATATTATAATCAGTGCACTACGCATTGCCAGGACGACGGATGTAAATAAAAAGGTTTCATCATTAGTTCCAACGCGGCTTGGACTTTGTATGGCGGGCGGCGCGCAGACCGGCCCATCGAACAACGTTCTTCCGTCCACATATATCTAAGTGACGTTAGCAATGCCAACTCAGCGGAGAATGTCCAGTATATCTTGGACTATGTTATTGACGTTTAACACAAAATACATACAAGTACTATTCTAGCTACAGTGTCTGTAAGGGGTTGTTTGTACTGACATCTCGTGCCTCGGAAACCACGTAAAGTCTTTGGTCCCGGTTCACATTTGTAGAACTTTAACAGTCGTTTCGGGAAGTCAGAAGCCAAAAAGACTGACCAGTCTAACAAAGGGGCATCGTGGAGATCAATAGTATGTGTGAAGGTCTTATAGGCAGTCGCTTCACGTTAAACATTGGTATCCTGCAGAATCCGGTTAGACTGAAAGCCGATCCCAACATAATTGGAAAAAACTTAGCGAGATGATTCTGGAAAAAACTAAATTTGTATTTATGCAGTAGGTCAAGATATACTGGGCATGCGTACTGTTGACAATAGGGACAGACGATTCAAGTTCACAGTTACTTTAGTAAGGACGGGCTGGTCAATTACGTGTGATGTTATTGTAGGTATTAGTGGCATAATACATGAGTAACACAATAATATTGAAATGTTACATTTTACAACAAGTTGTGTGACTTACACAACGAAGTGATAATTTTGATTGATTGTATCGATAAACATCGTTGCGAGAGGAAATGAGTAAGTCTTGGGAAAAATGCAAATGGATGAGTAATCTATAGAATGAAAATTTTATCAATAGATTTTGATAACAGTACGTTGAGATGAACTTAGGAGATGAAATTAGTCATAGTTAAGAGACCACTGACGTGTTATGGCAACCGGAAAATGAGTCTTAGAAATAAGTCCTGAACAGAAATCATCAGTATTAAATAATTTACATAGTTCGAAGGAGAACAAAATGAATACCTGGATGGTAACAAAACCAAAGTCATCGTAGCCCTCAGATAGCAAATCGTTTAATATCAGTAGTATCAGTACTCGATATCAGTGAAAGGCTGATGAAATTAACGCTGGAGTTACTAAAACAGCTGATAATCATAAAAACAATAACATGTGAGTACCTAGCTGTTATGTATAGAGTATTTTGACATTCCTCGTGTAACAGTACCGAGGTTTCGAGAATTTTAGATCAACATATTATCAGGCTTGATCAGATTGAGACCTTAACTCATATGCAATAAGGATACACCACAGGGATCTTCCATTAACAAAATTTCCACGCAGTTAACTCTGATAATGGAAATATTCCCATAATCAGGGCTGAACCGGTTGTACCGCGTATGATCTAGTTCTTTGACCTTACGTAAGTGCATTATTTATCAAAGCTCTCTAATATTAGTCAGAATACCACCAGTCAATCATATTGCGTAGGTGACACCGTTGAAAGAAAGCTCAACTTTACTCCTCTTAATGCAAGGTTCAGTTTTGATTGGGATTCTTTATCAGATAAGATAAAAGAGGTGTGTCGTGATGCAGAGAGACAAACTGTTTGCCATTGATAACGGAGACGAGTCAGACAGTGAATCACAAGTACTAAGACTTAAACTATTTCTGGCTACTGTTTTGATAACATTAACGTTAAGGAACTTCTCTATCAAGATAAGTACAAGGAAAATAACAAACAACGTGAAATTCCAAAGTAGGCTGAGTAAGAGACTCCTGAGGAAATCAATGAAAAGATAGTAGTACGAGATGAAAACTCAAACTCCAAATCAATTATTCAATTAAACCATTTACAGCAGGGGTGGCCAACTTGAGTAGACCTAAGATCGACTATTTACTAAGGAAACCCTGTGCGATCTACCAAACACATACCTACTTCTTGAAATCATAAATGAAACAGCGTAGTGTTAGTAGGTTCTGTTAATATCACATTTGTGATCGTTTTCTTAAATTTAATTAACATTATATCGGTCCTATATATTATGTGTGAGTATTGCGCCTGAGCATTTTTCACAAGTTTATCATAATCAGGTTTGTAGTTGGAAATTGCCAACCTTAAAGAATCCAATGTATGAGCGTCTGTTAAGCGAGAAAGAACGGTGTTTATTTTTTTTATTTGTTTTAGGTAGGAAAATGCTGACTCACATAAATATGTTGAACCAAAACACGAATAAAGCTGTTCAACACATTTTTTCAAGTTTGGATATTTTTCATTGGAAAACAATGCCCAGAAATCTTGACTTGCGGAAGCCCTTGCTTTTATAAATATGTCGCAGCGCAGAGTAATCATTTCGTTTTGTAACATTATGTGCTCCATTTGAAATGTATCTGCTTTGTAGCCAATTCTTAGATATCACTATGATCAATGGCATCACTAAACGATAACTTATGAATTGAATTAACTGTTAATTTTTCCTGAAATCACTAAAGCGAATTACGAATCTGCTATCACTGCCCTAATTTCTGTCGTGTACTTCTCAGAAATGAAATTGTAGGTAGGATGTTTTTCCGTAAATGATCCTTGATGTTTACAAATTGTCTCAGTGGTCCAAACGCCTCCTGTCGGAGGAGATCATCTCTAAAACCGAGAATTGGCCCCCAGGCCATGCTTCGGGGCGAGACGTAATGGGATGCCGTCGCCTCCTTCTGCGAAGCAGTTATGCTAGTGAAGGAAGCAACGCCGCGCGAGAGGCAACGACGAGCCTCTCGCCCCTGACTAAGACCCAGGCGAAGACGTCGAGAGTCGCAAGATGACTACTGGCCACCGTAGGCGCGGTTCTGCGGATGGCGAGCGATGGGTAGCTCGCCGCCCGGCTAGGACCAGGACCGCGTCGACGGCGCGTTAGTGTTCCACTCGCGTCTCAAAGAGAAGAAGTCAGCACAGGAAGGGGCCCAACAGGGCCAACGCCTGCCGGGGTTGCGGAATCTTTATAATAGTTACCGTGACCCTGGAACATCGATCGGCAATCGCAGGAACATGAGTGGGTTTTAGTCAGTAAAAGTCTGACACGCCCTCCCGCCGCACCCAGGGCGGGAGCAGTCATTTGATGATTTCCCACTCACCAAAAAAAAATGTTTACAAATTGTTCAATTTTTTTCTACTCCATGTCAACTATCATAGATTCTGTTTGATTTCGAAATACTGCAATAGAACTCATCATTTCTGTTAATGTTTTATTCTTGCAAAATTGATTTAAAAATGGTACAAGATGATGCTGCTGTAGTTGATAATATTTATATTTTTTGCCTGGCTACGATCGACTGGGCTAGCAGTCGCGATCGACCGGTCGATCGCGATCGACCGGTTGGCCACCCCTGATTTACAGGTACTTTTGAATTGCCAAGAAGTCAGTCTGGTGAAGCTATTTGCTCGTTCCAAAACAGTAGGTTTCTATAAAGAAGAACGAGCAAGAAACTCCGTGAACACTCTTTTAAATCAGTTTCAATATTACAATACTTTTTGGTTACTTTATTCAATTAAATCTAGGCCTTTGGTGTGGGACGCAACATGTGTTGATACCCTTGCGCCATCTCATCTTCCTAGGTCTGCGTGTTGTGCTGAGCAGCTGCTGCAAGTGCAGAAAACCTCAAACGGCGCAAATATAATCATTATTGGGAATTTTTATATATTTGAGCCGTGTGGGGTTGTTGAAACACTGGGGCCATGGGGTCCGAGTGCTCATCTTGTTTTTCAAGATATCGCCAAGCGGCTGGTTGACTCTTCACGTGACCAGAGGGCTGGCCTTTTCCTGGGGCAAAGAATTAGCATTGCCATACAACGTGGCGTGAGCCCTTCTTTTCTAACTTGTATATATTTATTTTAGTATTATTTATAAGTTTTGTACATTATGTTTAATTTATATAATTTAGTTTTATTTCTATTATTAGTAATTAATGATTAATTGTTAAAATAAATAAAACAAGTAATTAAATCTAGGTAGGTATAAAGAAAAAAGTGATAAAGATGCGAGGAATGGTAGAATAGAAAGACAAGATAAAGATAAATAGATCTTTGTGCTAAAAGATCGTCAAGACTACTTCCAACTACTTCCATACTCCATCCCATATTCCATTCCGTTTCTAAATAACCCTTGTCAAGTAAACAACTCATTGTCGAATTTGAAACACGACACTGTGAACTTCTCGCATTATTCGACCTTTCAACACTTGGCCAGACATCCTTAGACTTCGTCCCATCTTCTATCCACTTTAGATTACTTTAGATTAGATACCTGAGCCCAATTTCTTAGTAATTGTTGAGGAAAGCTATTATCTTTGAATCTTTATTGCTGTAATTGTGATTAGGTTCGATGTTGGCGTGTTCCGATATCGTAATTATCACTCGCCTTGATATCCTAGTTCTATTTGCTTATGTTATAACTGGCATTATAGTTTAAAGATTTGTTACATGTGATTTGTGATTTGTAACGCTTAAGTTATTGGTTTAATTTATAATCTATTGATCTTTTTAGTGCAGTTACCTTTTATGATGGTCAAAATTTCTCCACCTGGGTGTAATTTTAACCCAGTAACTTTTTAAACTTATATGTACTTCTTAGTTTATCTGGGATTCCATTGAAAGCCTGAGTCGTTAACTCATTAATCTTTGACAGGTTCTACGAAGCCAAAAAAGTTTGACAATCATTCTAACAATTTAGTTTGGAAAAATCTAGTGAGATAACGATGATTTTTAAACAAAGCACTTTGATAGCTTCAAACAATCAATTTTTGAGCATACATTGTTTTTGTCAGGGTCTAGCTACCAAAAAAATAATGATTTTCTGATCTAAAGAGGCCAGACTGAACTGACCCAGTTCTAGTTATTTTATTTTGGTTTTAAATGTTACCGTCAAAACAATTACAAATAACGTATTAATACAAACACATTTAGTTTAAAAATGCGCACATGTTACACATCTGTGTTACTGGTGGCAATCATCATTCTATCTACATTGGGGTCATAGATCAAGATAATGCAAATCACGATGTTTGTAAACAATTGTCGGAACTGCGTTGTTATTATTTTCTTTACCTTATCTATTATCCTGTTTAGAGGCATCTTTATAGGTCTTAGCATCTTGACCCAATTTGACTTCGACAATTTGAAATCTTTTCTGAGAATTTATTTAGGTGAGGTCATCTGAATTTATTATTATTTATCATCATCATTTACATCTGAATTTCTGATTTTTTGTTTGTCTTACTATGTCGTAGGATACTGTGATTTGGGTATAGCAGAGATTATGCCTAACCTCTAAAACAATGAGTATGCGAACAAGACAGGAAAATATACATTGATCACTAATACTATTGCATCAACAAAAGAAAATTTTTGGTAAAGTGAGTCTTGATGCTATTGCTTGAGTGATCCCCGAACATAAAGGGCAACCGAAGGAACATGAGTGGGTTTTAGTCAGTTAAAGTCTGACACGATGGACGGGAGAAGTCATTTGATGATTTCCAACTCACAAAAAAAATAATGCTTTAGCTTGAGCATAAAAATGCCTTCTTTTGATTAAAAGATAACTTAGCACGTACTTTAGCTTAGCTTCCACTATTTCTTACCGTCGCACGGTGGGCTGAAAATCGGCTTTCATAGACTTAGGGATTTCAATTTGCAAGTGCTTGTTTTTATGCCGGATATCGCTTCTGTTAGTCATTACTATGTACAAAAATGACACCCGAGTTAATTCTACCCAAAAACGAAAGAAATATAATTTTTTTACGAAAAATTTGTATGAAGCTAGTATGAAAAATCGAATTATCTCCTAAACGGCATGTTTAACCGTAATATCCTTGGAGATGGTCATAGTGCTAATTATTTATGATTTTTTGGTTGGCAATTGGACGAAAAATTTAATGCCGTTTTTTTTTTAAAAATCGTCAAAATATTTTTATTTGTTTTTACGTATGAAACGATTCCTTTTGGTGTTTATGTTGAAGAACACGGACTTTTAACTACACATAACATAAAATAGCATCACTCCTATATTTCCGAAGGAGTTGGCAGAGGTTTATAGTACACCCACACGTAGCCAACTATGTTTGAGCTAGATATTTATCAGCACAAAATGAGTTTTAAAACTTTTCATACAACCAAATTACCAATTGTCTTCTAATGAGTCCAAAAAGAAGTGATTAAGTAACTACACTGATTAGGTCTTCTAATGAGTCTTAATAGGTGATTTAATGATTTTCAATATCTCACGACAATGGATTATATTTAACATTTCCTGATAAGTAAGCTAATTTGTTAATTAGCAGTGCTATGAGTTCTAAGAATAGTTAGTGACAATTATAGATTTTCATTAGCTAATGAGGAGATAACTAATGAGGGTAGTTACCTAATTATTGTCGTTTTGCAATAAAAGGGCTAAAGTTTTGTTTTATAATTTAATTTGTTCACAACTGTGTAACTGCTAACACTAAATCTGCGACTATAAAAATCTTAAAATGGAAAGTTTAATCACCAATTTAGACTTGTTTGTTCTTCTACGAAGTGAGAGTACTTCATTTGATCATGAAGTATTGTTTAGTGCAGTTGTATCCCGCATAGACGATTGCCTGTCTGACGAAGATTATGTTGTTCTCAAAGAATTTTGTCGGAGATTTACGCGAGCCGCTTTACAAAGGTGGGGGAAATCCAACCGATTCCTTGATAATTTCAGGAGAAAGTACGAGAATTGGTTGGGAGCAAATATTGATTGGCCGAGTTTTGTGCAAACTTTAGTTAATCAAGAACCAGTGTTGATGAGATACCAAGAGCGCCCTCAGTCTCTCCAGAACCGTCGACATCAACGTCCATTGGAACAATGACGAAAAGATCCCGTAAACCATTCGAAGACCTGGGAAGTAAACAAAAAAAGAGAAGATCTGATGAACACACAGGCGAAGGTTCCAGTGAATTGGCATATGCAGCTGCAGCACGTTTAAAAGAAGAAGGGCATGGAGATATCGCCTCTGTCATCGAATACATGATGAAAAATCCTGAAGCAGCCGCTAAATTAAATGAAACGCTTAAGAAACCAGCGAAAACAATCATATTTACGCCAGAAAAGGCGCTTGGATTGCTTCTTTCGCTAAAACTCTCAAAGTGGCAATATATTACGTTGCGTGAGGCTGCCATTCGAGAAGGTGCTAAAGATATTTATCCATCTTACTATAAAGTGCAACAAACTAAGCTTGATTGCTACCCTCCGAAGCAATCAGTGACAGTTACTGATTCATCGGCTAGGATTACACTTCAAGCTTTACTTGATATCACGGTTACAAGAATCCTTCAAAGCCTTTCTAACGAAGAGCATAACAAGCAGTTGAAGCTGATATCCAAGTGGGGATTTGACGGTGCTTCTAACCAAAGCCGATACAAGCAGAAAATTGAGGGTGAGGAAGATGATTCAAGCATTTTCATGACCTCCTTGGTGCCACTAAAACTGACAGATGGAGACAACATTTTATGGACGAACCCAAAACCATGCTCAGTTTTGTATTGTCGTCCAGTTCAGTTTACTTTTGTAAAGGAGAGTGAAGCAGTTGTCCTTGGGCTGAAAAAACAAATGGATGAAGAAATTGAGGCCCTTATCCCCACAGAGTGCAATAATAATAATAGGGTGACTCATCAACTAATGATGACGATGATCGACGCTAAAGTCTGTACTTACCTTTCTGAAGCTAGATCAAATGCATCGTGCTACCTGTGCTTAGCAAAGCCTACAGAAATGAACCGCTTAGATGCTGTAACATCAAAAATTGTGTGTTCGGACCTGTATGAGTTTGGCTTGTCATCCCTACACGCCGTATAAATTGTATGGAATGTCTGTTACACATTGCATACAAACTGGACTTCAAACGGTGGGCAGCGAGAAGTGATGAGCACAAAGAAATGCTACAGACAAGAAAGAAAATAATTCAAAATAAATTCAAAGATGAGCTCAATCTGTTGATTGATATAGTAAAACAAGCTCGGGAACCACCAATGACGGGAATACTGCAAGAAAATTCTTTGAGTTTTCTAATAAAACCGCAGCTATAACCGGTTTGGATGAAGACCTCATCAAAAGATTTGCTGTAATTTTACAAGCAATTACATCTGGAGAGCAGATCGATATAATAAAATTTAGAGATTATGCTCGCAAAACAGCAGAAAAGTACGTATACGACTGGTTCTACATGTCGTCAACCGTTCATAAGTTACTAATCCATGGGGCTGACATAATCGAGAAAAATAATATTGTGCCGATTGGGACTCTCTCGGAAGAAGCCTCAGAGTCTCGAAACAAAGATTTTAGGAGGTTTCGAGAACATCATTCGCGGAAAAGAAGCAGGCAGGATTCCAATCAAGACATTTTAAATATGCTTGTTGTTTCTTCGGACCCTTTGCTAAGTGCACAAAGGCCTAAGTTAGATGCAAGAAAAAGCAGAGCTTTTTTGCTGAAACTCTCGACTTAATTCAATTTCAGGAAACTGAGTTCGAATTTTTGGATATATCCAATCTGGATGCTGACTCAGAATTGGAGTCTGACAACGAGAGTGATAAGGAAAATTTGTAAAAAAGATATATATGTACATATTTGTAAATTTGTATTTGAGTGTGTTTGGGTTTTTTTGTAATATTTAATTATATGTTTTATTTTTTTTATTTATTTTACTTTATTTTACGAATGCTTAGTATTAATTCCTTAAATTAACTTATTTTGTATAAAATATAACTTCATAATGTTACTACAATATAAATCTTTTTTTATTTAAATTAATATAAATGTGTCAAAAACAGCAATTTTTTTATTTTATTTTTCTTGTTTCGTGTGTTCTTAATATTTGGGTTAATAACATATCGAACTTTTTAACTTAGACACTAAAAGGGATCGTTTTACATGTAAAAATAAATAAAAATATTTTGACGATTTTTTTAAAAAAAACGGCATTAAATTTTTCGTCCTATCGCCAACCAAAAAATCATAAATAATTAGCACTATGACCATCTCCAAGGATATTACGGTTAAACATGCCGTTTAGGAGATAATTCGATTTTTCATACTAGCTTCATACAAATTTTTCGTAAAAAAATTATATTTCCTTCGTTTTTGGGTAGAATTAACTCGGGTGTCATTTTTGTACATAGTAATGACTAATAGAAGCGATATCCGGCATAAAAACAAGCACTTGCAAATTGAAATCCCTAAGTCTATGAAAGCCGATTTTCAGCCCACCGTGCGTCGTCGTAGTTATAGATAGTGCATTTCACGAAGACGCGCCCCACTATTCCTCCTAATCGTTTATAGTATGTGTGTAAGTAAGCTTCCGTCAATGTTTGAGTGTTGTTCATTGTAGTGTGCGTGTGCATTCATAGGTAATTAGTGTGTACTGATAACACTTAAACATTGACGGAAGCTTACACACATACTATAAACAGTTAGGAGGAATAGTGGGGCGCATCTTCGTGGATTGCACTATTTATACACAGTGTGATGACGGTGACAGTACTAGGCATTTCCTAAGTAATATTTATTTTCCTTTTTTTTTTCATAATAATGTTTTAAAATTGTTTCATCCATGACATTAATTTCATATGGTTGATTGTTAGATTTACTCAAACAGCTTTTCCAGCAAACAGATAAATAAAACATAACGGTAAAACAAACTACATTGATATTTCCTTAATGATTAATGTTCCTTGTTTCCTTATGTTTTTGTTTGTTATATGTCAATTGAAAACCCAAGACGTTAATATACTTTACATGATTTTACCACTTGCATTATTTCTAGTTGGGGAGCGAGGCCGATTGTTGGTGTTTTCAAAGTGCTTGTGTGCTTCTGAAGTCCCTAATGTCTTGGAGATTACAATTTGTTAGCCGAGATTTAAAGCACTCAGGCTGAGGCTACAGTAGGCAGCGATTTGCGATGCGTCTGGAAGAGCGAAACGAGATAAACATGGAATGGCTACATTATAACTAAAAATCTGGCGTATATTCGATTCAATTTCGCTGATACGTCGATGTAGCCGGTGCCGCGATTACAGTAATGTAGTTCCTGTCGCAGAAATAATCAAAGATCGCTAGTAATATTTGATGAACGGTGTAGCCATTTAGTGAGAATCCATGTATTTGTTTCAATCGCTCGTGCGCCGCAGTTCGCGTCGCAGCCTAGTGTAGCCTCAGCCTCAGGCCACAGGGCTCAGTTTGTAGTTTACGCATTTGGATCTAGTCATCATCATTTGCCTAGCCTTTTTCAATAATTCATGTTAGGTATGTAATATGTCAAAAAATCATCCTACCAATCCGTTTACATCTTATTCTTCTTGTTTCTCTTTCATGCAGAAACTGCAATATAGATTTTGATAATTTTACCCTTCGCAGAAGAATTAAACAAGTGTGAAATCGCGATTAGTATTCATTTATTTAATTGCATCATTGAATTGAATTGAATGCTTTTATTTTCTTTAACCTTTCGTATGTCTGAACGTGGATCCACGCCAGACACAATGCTTTTCTAATTGTGTCTGTATTTAGGGCATTCAATGGGTTAAAAAATAAAATAAATACATAGCCCCACAAAACTGCTTACGCAGTTTAACTGTGAGATCAACGAGTCTTTATAACAATATTAATAACGTAATATCATTTATCAAAGAGCGTAATATCATTAAAATTGGTAGATAAACTTATGTGTTATTTGTAAGATAATCTATTTCCCATGTTGACAACACTCTTCACTAACAAGAAACAAATAATGATGTATTGATAACGTACCTTCCAGCTAAACAATGCAGCGTATTACTACTAGGAATCTTGCTAATCGAGTACCTACTCTAATGACAGTAAAATCGATTCAGTGCACCCGAGTCAAAAGTCCAATTTTTTATTCTTTACTAGCTTCTGCCCGCGGCTTCGCTCGCGTTAGAAAGAGACAAAAAGTAGCCTATGTTACTCTCCATCCCTTCAACTATCTTCACTTAAAAAAACACTTCAATCCGTCGCTCCGTTTTGCCGTGAAAGAAAGACAAACAGACAGACAGACACACTTTCCCATTTATAATATTAGTATAAGTATATTAGTATGGATGACAATGAAATTTATTTTCACTGCCTTCATTGACTTACTTGGTTATTTATTTTTAAGTTAGCTTTGGTTGACTATTTGTTTTTGGAATATTTTTATTAGTGTGACATTTTTTTATTAAAAACCTTGTATAACATACGAACAAACAACTATAAAATGTACAATCGACCAAATGGAATCATGACCCACCATAAGCTTATTTTCCTACAGACATTAAAAGACAATTAGGTCGACAATTGCGTAAACTTGTATTAAAAATGTCACACGTCTAGTCTTATTGTTTTGGCAGCTTCAAACGATTTGTCGTCGAAAAGGGTCATGATTCAATTTTGTCAATAGTACTTTTTAAACAGCAAGCAGTTTAAACCTTCGAACACACGAGATTTGAGACACAATAGAAAGACAATAGCAGCCCGACAGCTGGCTGTCGCTTGAACGTTAAAAGTTTTGCTTTGTTTTTATCGAGAAATAACAGATCTTATAATAAATTATATCTAACGTTAACAATTCATACTATAGGTGTACCAGTAACTCATGACAAAAAAAAAGTAAAACAAATAATGATTTTTATATGGTATTGTTGTCATGTCATCTGTCAAGTGACATTACGTTTGTTTGTTTACATTTGTTATTTTCATGAAATCTTTAGTAAAAAGTGAAAGAATTACTAAGAAACCACCGCGGTCACAATCCAGAAGCACTGTTTATAATGTGTACTGATAAATATGTAAAGAAGAAGGTGTAGCTTACACGCAATTTTCGATTTTAGACCGCGTGCGTGCGTTGACTGGTTAGTATGACTCGCTAAGGTTGATACTTTGTTTCATATCCATTTATATGAGTTTATCATATGTATATATATTGCGTAACATATAACTTTGGCTTATTACAAGGGCGTGTACTAATACTATGCGACGAATTATTGCAGAAGGCAGATGAAGAAGGCCTTGGTGTCAGATTCACATGAGCCGCCTAAAGACGTCTGACTTGCCTTATGTGACGATCACTACCATAGTCAATGCCCTAAACAAACTGGGATACCAATCACAAAGCGAATAACCATTTCTTTCATTTTGTGTAAATAAATTACTAATATTAAAGATTGGGTTTATCTTAATTTATTTAATACTATGCTTTTGCCCGCGACTTCATTCCCGTTCCCGGGGGATTTCCGGGACGAAAACTACCTTATGTCCTTTCTTGGGTCCCAGACTATACAAACAAAAATACATACAAATCTTTCCTCTTTATAATTTTAGTACTGTTAATAAACAATAAGTGTTATAAATTTTTAAGGGAAAAATTCAAGTATCAAAACATTTTAAACCTTTTTCCCCAGTGTTGCTCTCATCATATTTTATTTACCATTTTTGTCATCAGTTACTGGTACACCTATCCATACTAATATTATAAATGGGAAAGTGTGTCTGTCTGTCTGTCTGTTTGTCTTTCTTTCACGGCAAAACGCAGCGACGGATTGACGTGATTTTTTAAGTGGAGATAGTTGAAGAGATGGGGAGTAACATAGGCTACTTTTTGTCTCTTTCTAACGCGAGCGAAGCCGTGGGCAGAAGCTAGTAATATTATAAACGGGAAAGTGTGTCTGTCTGTCTGTCTGTTTGTCTTTCTTTCACGGCAAAACGGAGCGACGGATTGACGTGATTTTTTAAGTGGAGATAGTTGAAGGGATGGAGAGTAACATAGGCTACTTTTTGTTTCTTTCTAACGCGAGCGAAGCCGCGGGCAAAAGCTAGTTATAATAACAAGTGCATTGTAATTTCGTCTCACGTTATAATTTGTTTATATTTTTCTAACGTTATAAAGAATCGACTTAAGAAATCAACAGCTGTACAACGAAAAGCTTCCATATTGTTCCACGTTGATAAAAAATGTGACAAGAAAAGTAAACAGACCATAACTTTCTGAAGATATATAAAAGAAAAATACTTACTTACTTACTTTGTTTATTAATTAAGTCTACATTTTTGGGCTTCATCGCAGACCAGGGGCAAAAGTTAACCCGTCATCAAGAAAAATCCAAGATTTTCCTCAGATTGTATCAAAAACAAGTTGAAAATTACGTCACTTTGGAAAAATTGTGTTACAATTCATAATATCTTTTATAACATGGTTCAGTTCGTCTGTGTAATGATTACAGCATACTTTGGTTCAGCTGTCGTTAGCCGATCTGAAGTTTTCAGCGCCCTTTATCTACAAATAGGGTTGTCAAGGATCTCAAATGACCGGGATATTTGAGAAAATGTCACTCTTCTTCGTTATAATTTGGCATTCAGTGACCCATTTTTAACAACTTCTAAAACAAGGAGGAGGTACTCAATTCGGATGTTTGTTTTTTTTTGTTTGTTCGCGCATATCTCTGTCGTTTACCAACCGATTTGAACAATTTTTTTTTGTTTGAAAGGGTAGACTTCCCAAATGGTCCCATTGTCATCAGGTCCAGGATCTGATGATGGTATCATGCTGAAATCGAGGGAAGTCGGTTTTTTTTTGCAAAAAAAATATCTTGTTAAATTGTGTGGTTAAGTCATTAGAATCGCCTTCAAATATATATGCTATACTAATAGTCTCGCAGATGCGTTGCCTTCCCAGAGAAATATTTGAGGTGCTTAATTTTGATTAACAAAACAAGTGAAACAAATATGTTTGTAATTACATCGGCAGCCATACCCTTAAAATCTGAAGCATCGAGCATAGAAATAAATATTGACGAGCTGCTTCAGTCCCAGTTGTCATTTATAGAACTTCGACAGTAGTCAAAAGCCAGAAACTCTAACAAGAAGTAACCAGTCAAACCAAGAGATATCGTGTTGCTCAGTCCCTGGGTTTTGGAGGTCAACAATATTGCTGTCAAACTGCTATGGCTAGATAGGGGCAGAGTTAAGCCAAAGCACATGCTAGTTACGTATATTTCAGCCCAAACCTAAATAAATAAATATCCTGGGACATCTTACACACGGCCATCTGATTCCAAGCTAAGCAGAGCTTGTGTTATGGTAATCAGACAACTGATATACATACTTATATATTTTTTTAATTACATACATATTATAGATAAATAACACCCAGACAAACAATTATGCTCATCACACAAAGTTTGTTCTGGGGTGGGAATCGAACCCACGACCTTTGGCTTAGCAGTCAGGGTCACTGAACAGTAGACCAACAGGCCCGTCAGTCATTCCCCTATTCTACTATGCTACTTGTTTAGAGGTACTGGGAACCCTAACTGCGACCTGTTATGTATACGTATACTTCAAGAGATGCCGCGGTTTGTTATGGTGACCGTGGGTCTTTGTCGTGGGCGAAACAAATACTGGAGATGACATCCTTCTTATATCAAAATCTTTTCTACTAGAGAACTGTTATGTGGTTTTATCTGCATAATATCTACTTGCATTTGTTTTTTTTTTAATTTTGCCCGTTTAGGAACGAAATCGTTTATTTTATTCATAATCAAGTAAGATATCATATTTGTTTTACAAAATGTATATACGATTTTTGTACAAAATATAAATCATCCTTTAGGACATTTTTTCTTTAAGAATGAAATTGTCTTTATTAAAGTAGGATAAAATATTGTTTAAAAAATATATAAAAATTTATACGAGTATGAATTTTGTACACACACATACACAAGTAAGTATACGAAATATATATGTAGGCTACCCTATGCATTAGGACTAAAAAAACTATACATAAAATGGCTGTCTATGGTCTGGACTGTGCGTTGACATTTCCCAGTCAGTCAGTTTATAGCTTTTGTATTGTATACAGATTCTAAATCTCCCATTCCTCCGTGCGCGCAATATGATTATAAAGGTATACAAAGTTTTCTCTTTACGTATTATAATACAGTATAGGTAAAGAAAATATGCGGATTATCTGAAGCCACCACGAAATTTTTTTGCCGCAGTCATAAACCTGAATATTCGTTACAATTTCAGCTACAATTGGGGACAAACATTCTTTTAACGTAACTACTTCTTATAAGTAATCCTGAACAATTCGATTTTAATAAATGCTTTAACTATACAGTTAGTCAGAAAGCTGAATCACCCTGTTCCACGAACAAAAAAATCCGTCAATTAAATGTCAAATGTTTTACGGAATACCTCGAAACATGGGCGATTGGCGATCGGTGTGAGGTCGAACCTTGGCCCTGTTTCACGTGGAAGTAATCGATCAAGGTCAAAGGTGGCACACGCTTGTCTATGGCTTATCGTACGGAGTCAATGACCGGCTGAAGTTAGTCGCAGATTAGTAATGTCTGTTTGGTGAAAGATAAAGTATGACATTTTAATATCTTTGTTATGCTATTCGTTTATGATCTTTTATGTAACATCGCTAAACCTAACTTTGAATTTAATTAAGCCGCCAATAATTACAATATCATTTTGTTATTATGATTTTATAATAACACTAGTTATGTGTCGCGTTACCTTTCGGGGTTTTCCATGAAGTTCAGTGTAAGAATATCTAAGTATATTTATAACTTATTATTACTGCTTACCGTTAGGTGTCTGTCTGTTTGCCGGGGTTGCGGAATGTTTATAATAGTTACCGTGACCCCGAAACATAAAGGACAACCGAAGGAACATGAGTGGGTTTTAGTCAGTAAAAGTCTGACACGACCTCCCGCCGCCACGGCGGGAGAAGTCATTTAATGATTTCCTTCTCCTCAAAAAAAAAATAGAAAAAAAGGTGTCTGTCTGTTTGTCACCGTCATGGTGTAGAAAATAAACATTTATGGTATTTCTGTTAATATTTTAGAGATGATGAGAGGGCGAGAACAAAAATCTATTTCCAAAAAAATCCATATTATTACGTATTAGTGCGACTTGCCTCAACTGCGCACAAGTTACAAATCTTTTAAAAACCCGGGTTTTCTCTACTATAATTATGCATCTTTTTACAAAACCTTCCCCTAGAATCATTCTATCTATAAATAAAACCATATCAAAATCCGTTGCGTACCTTGTATTAAAGATCTAATAAGCACAGATCTGATACAGACAACTTTATTTTATACTACATAGTAACAATGGCGAGAAAATTTAGTTTAATATTCATATTCTTTATTGCACACAACAAAAACGTAACATATAAACTTATAGCAAAAATACAAAAAAAAAACTTATGCAAAATGGCGAGCTAAACCCAGAATTGAGTTTTCTACCAGCAAACCAAAATGTTGTAGTGAGGTTTGCAGCGGAGGATATTCTTATGTGCAAGAAAAATAGCTACTACTCTTAAATAAATAATTGCAAAATAATAATTACATATAAAATAAAATAAAAATAAATATATAATAAACACAATACATATACATACAGTTACTACTAGTTTCAGTTCCCAGTTTCAGCTATTCAGGTTCCGTTTTCATTCGAACGTACGAAACCCTAAAAAATAAATACCTTTTCAATATTATGTAACCGAAATGAAGGGTGCTGATCTATATTTAGCGACATTCGAGAAAATTCCATGTTGTTTCTCCGCAGTTGTTCGTTCAAAATATAGCATAAGAAATGTTGTTACATTTTGTTGTTGTTCGGCGCGTAGGTATTCATTTACACTAAACTAAATATTAGTCTACTGTTACTATACGAGAAGTAAATGTATTTGTGCTACGAAATTATTGCATCAGCACTTGTTTTTTATACAATCATGAGTTTAATTGTATGGGTCTTCAAACTATAGTGGAAAATTCCTAAGCTATAGGTTTTTGCTATTTTCTTATTTTAAAAATGATGATATTACCTACATGTTTATTCCAATTATTATGAATGTTATTTACTTGTTATTATCACTGTTATTTGTGAATAAGAAAATATTTGTAAACAATTGTTACCGAATCTAAACAAATAAATAAAATGTTACAAACAAAAAAGATTAAATATAGATAATTATATTTACATTTAGGTACTGTAAGCATAGTAATAAGATTAAAGATACTGCGTACTTTACTAGAAAAGTACTCCTATTATACAAGTAAATAAATAATCAAGTTAGCAAGATTCTGAGAAACTCGTGAATCAAAAGAAAAAATAAACATGGAAATGAACAAGAAACATTTCTTTTGTCGCCGTAACAGGTAACGGGGAGAAAAACAATTTGTATGACATTGTAGCTTGTATTACAAAGACATAACTTTATGATTAAGGAGAACAATACGAACAGATGTTCATGCTCCTAGGAAGCCCACAGTGTTTTGTTTTAAGTTCAAAGCAATTTACTATTTTTTTTGTTGAGTGGGAAATCATCAAATGAGACTTTACTGACTAAAACCCACTCATGTTCCTTCGATTGCCCTTTATCTTCCGGGGTCAGGGTAACTATTATAACTATTCCGCAACCAAAGCCATTTACTATTTTTCTGTTTTGCAGCTAATATTTTTGATAATGGTAAGGCTAAAGTAATGAGAAGGTGAATGGATGGATGTGCCAAACTATCCTACGAACTGTCTGGGAAAAGATTTTTGCGATTTCTGGATTCTTAGTACTTCAATGACTGCTGATTGAATAGAAGTTCTAGAAACTGGATCGATTGGCATCGAAAAAAGAGTTTTGAGTAAAATTACCATTTTTAGAGAGAAAAAGTGGATCAAAATTTCGTTTAAAAATTATAGGTAGTAGCTATGACCGTGTTTGTGTAACAGTGTAGCTGAAACAGACGAACCATAAAAAGCATTTAAACCCCTCCCCTTTTTACAAGATGGCGGCCAAGGGACAAAAGATATAACCCAAAAACTATAGACTCCTCTTGCTACGACACACCATAAATGCGCGCTAAGTCAAAAAAAATGTAAATATATTTTTTTTGGGCTTAGGTTGCTAGGCAATGGACTAACTGCTGGTATTTATGGTATATTCTATTTTTGAAAAAAGAGATACACGTCGAACTAAGTCCAACGAGTTCTTGATAACCTTTAAGTGCATGCGAGTTGTCCACTCATTACTATGTTATTCTATAATAAATAATATTATTAAAACGCCCACTGTCCGTCGGGTTTTTCGCTTGTTTGTAAACGAATTACCGGGAATAGTGGACACAAAAATATTATTGAGAGGAAAGCGTAAGCCGATTACGGCTGGACGTACTATGTTATACTATAGTCTGTTTTTTTTAACAAACGAGTACTAAACATTTTGTCCCCGTTTCTATTGGTTCACATAATCAGCATAAGTGTTTTTTTCTTTGGTAAGTGGGAAATCATCAAATGACTGCTTCCGTCCTGGGTGCGGCGGGAGGGCGTGTCAGACTCTTACTGACTAAAACCACAGATTAATAAATAGTCTAAAACCCACTCATGTTCCTTCGATTGCCCTTTATGTTCCAGGGTCACGGTAACTATTATAACATTCCGCAACCCCGGCAGGCGTTGGCCCTGTTGGGCACCTAGCATAAGTGTTATTATTGGTGTTAAAAGCGTTGGCTCCGCCTCGACTAATTTCCCATCTCTCTCTGTCAATCCCGGAAAGATATACTCAGTACTCGTTTGTTAAAAAAGAACCGTTGTCCCCCGCGATTACACCTGCGTTTTTAATTACTGCTTCGCTCCCGTTAGTCGTAGCATGATGTTACACACCTTTCTCGATAAATGAGTTATCTAACACAACAAGATTTTTCAATTCAAACCAGTAGTTCCTGCGATACTTTTTCGGTAAATGTAAATTGTTATGTATTATTACTTATTAATTTCCGTTTTCTTTAGATAGCAGTATCTTTGTTTGAAGATTTCCTTAGGAAAAGAGAGGCAAAGATTTTTGCTTGCACATAATATTATTTTTGGCGGGCGACCCGCCCCCGCTTCGCACGGGTGTTACAAATCTTTAAAAATCCCGGCTTTTCTCTACTATATTATGCATGTATTATACATATAAACCTTCCTTAAGAATCTATCTATTATTAAAAAACCGCATCAAAATCCGTTGCGTAGTTTTAAAGATCTAAGCATACATAGGGACAGACAGAGGATAGCGACTTTGTTTTATACTATGTAGTGATAAAGAAAACACAACAGTTCAAGTAACTACACTGAACATTTGTATAAATGTAAAGTTGACTTGAAAATAGAAAGACAATAGCAGCGCGACAGCTGGCTGTTTCTTGGTCGTCGAAAGGTTAAATGTAAAAAAATCGGGTGTAATATGAATCATACAGCGAGTAGCGTATCTTTTTCGGTTAAACAGGAAAAAATAGTATCATTCCTTTACTGAAAAAATTTTTAACGCTGTCCGATTCCACTTTTTTTATTTTTTTACAGAATGCCGGCAATGGCGTCCACGTTTGACGTCAACATTCCACAGATAATAAAAAAATGGAAGTATGGACGCGGGAAAAATTACGTAACAGTCGATCATAAAGATCTATTAAATATAAAGTAATACGTAGCTATTTAAATATTTGCTCATTTAAGTGTTGTTTATTTATTTATACCATAATTATATTTTAATTAGCTTATAGTAAGTTTCATTAACTATTGCTGAAATTATTGCATTTTTTAAATTAAGTAAGTACCGACTTGATTTATGAACTTTTTCAAAAATATTGCGCAATAAAATTACATCGTCACCTGTTGAATGTGATGTTCAATAAATCATTACAAAATAATGCAATGGCATGTGCTTTAAGGATAAACCGCAAACATGGCTATGACAAAAGACAAGTACAAAATATTTATTGCGAAACAATTGTTGATAAATAAGTTATATTTAACTGTCCTTGTCATTGTGATTCTCCCATTAACCACCTACATCAAAACAATCGTTTTGCAAAATATTTTGAATTAAAAAAACAATGTTCTAAATATTGTTTATGCATAACGGTATTTACGCGTCATTTTTCCGATGTTTGTTTGATGATAACCTCAAAATTTCCTAATTCTATGTCAGTAATTTGTTGCGTAGGGTAATGATCTCTAACTAAATATTTAAGATAATAAAGTAAGTAATGCAAACTTTAAGCACGTGCCAAGACTGGTGACATTAACACAATGAGATTACAACGATGTGTACAACCGTAAAGGTCAACGTTCGCGCGTGATTATACAATGCACAATTCTTTTTAATCTGTGACAATGCATGGCACATGACACAAAGGAGGTTTGATAATGCGTACTGAAACTCCTTATTGATAAATAGGTCAATAGCCAGTTAGCATGAGCGTGCTAATCACGCATGTGCTAATGGAAAAGAAACAAAATCGTATCAGATAAAAAATTGCTACTGATAATTTGTTTTAGGTATGAATAATTTTTAATTTTACTAAAGGTTTCAAGTGGAATAATTGTAATTAAAATATTGATATACAAAGCGATATTTTTCGAACGGCACATAGAAGGCTAAGGCATTGAACGAGTGACACCGTGAAGGTTGAATATCCTTTGCAAAGTTTAAGATGTAATTATAGGAGTTCAATCGCTTTATGGATGGATAAAGGGATGATGTGTATTTAGCGAAGTTTGTTTTGATATTAATATGTAAATTCGTATTATATACAAATTCTATAGATTATTTCGTTAAAAAAAACGGTTAGTGTCAAAGCGATTTTCGATGCAAATAAGACCAGTTATGGTTAAAGTTAAAATTGTTTTTTCTTTTTTTCTTTAGGTATATGTAGACCATTGACATTATTGGCCCTTTAGATGACATTACTCTATTGTAACATGATTGTAACCTTGTTTAAACTATTTAATTAGGTCGGGATAAATAATCGTTACTATCTTGACACCGTAGTTAGACCATAAATTGGTGAAAGTAATATTGCCACCCATCCGGATTTCTTCGGATTTGCCCATGTTTAGATAGATAGAATATTCTTTATTGTACACCAATAACCAAAAGGACAAAAACAGTAAAGGACAACACAAACAAAAAATATGCAAGAGTACAATAGGTGGCCTTATCACTAAATCGCATTTTATGTTTAGAGGGCATCTGGGAAGCATCCGGGCTGGGCTTCATGTGTAGTCCGGGTTTTTTGAGAATCTAAGTCTTGGGCGCCCGCGACACACACAATCGAGGAATCCACTCTCTACAAAATCCTGTTAAAATGTCCGGGTTTGGGTTCTAAGTCCGGGGTTTTCACGCGTCTTGTCCTGGTTGCCAAATTTTTAAGTCGGCAACCCTATACCCGAAGCACTTGTTAAGCAAAGTATTTATCTGAGCCTTAGTATTTGTTCCAATCAGTAAAGTCGAAAAAACAAAAAGGTCGAAAGAGGCTACATGCCTCGACAAATTATCGCTTGGAGTTCTCTTGCCTATGACTCAGCGTGTTGACATGTTATCGTTCGAAGTCCGAACAAGGCAGCAAATAATAACGGATTATATTTATCACTAATCAAATTAATTTAGGGTTTTTCAATCATAAACTTTGTATTATCAGTATTAGTCCAAAAATAGCTTTGCAATTTTTTATCATTATGCTATTTTTAGTTGTAAATATGAGGAAAATATTAAAATAAATAAGAATTAAAGTATTAGGTAGGTTTAATATGATAAAAAGTGAAATACGAGAAAAGTAATGGAAAATTTGACATCTATCTAAACACAAACAATATAGATACCTACAAAAGTTACGAACGCAAACGCTTACCTCAATGCTAATAATTCAATTAACTCATTCATCAATTTCCGTTATTCTAAATGGTTTTCCGAAATAGATTTGTGGACGCGTGCGACAGTAGCATCATAACATTCATAACCGATCAATTTTAAATTAAGCTAAACCAGTTTTATAATCTGTGACGTCGTAGGACGTCCACGGTGCAGGTTTTGCGTACGTCACTGACAGAATCTCGTTGTGATTAGGGCGAAAACTAATAATAACTTAAAAAGTATTGTTAGACAAGTCCACCGTGGTTTTGCCCGCGTTATGTCTTTGACTACCTGCTCCGGTCCCGTGGCTCATAGCGTGATGGTAGATCCTTGGTGCTATTGTAATGTAGATTTTTAGTTCTCCTTGTTTACTTTTTTTTGCGCAACCCTAAACCTTTTTTCAAAATTTACGTAGTCTAAGGCCCGTATTAATAGACGTCACTCAACTCCGAGACGCTCTCAAGTCTCTTGCTGTCCTTGTCATTCTAAAGGGAAAAAATAAGGACAGCAATAAACTTGAGAGCGTCTCAGAATTGAGTGACGTCTATTAATACGGGCCTAAGTTACTTTTCGTATCATCCTTCTAGGTATCTGCGTCTGAGTCCCGTCCAAAGAGGACTCCGAAACAAACAGACAAGTAAAAAAAATATTTTGGCATATCGACGATGTAGTATTTGATATCTAACTACAAAACTATGAATAAGGAAGAGAAAAGAATGTTCAATTTCTATTTATGTACCTATAGCTTTTAAATTACAGAAATTAAGGCCCGTATTAATAGACGTCACTCAATTCTGAGACGCTCTCAAGTTTATTGCTGTCCCTATTTTTTCCCTTTAGAATGACAAGGACAGCAAGAGACTTGAGAGCGTCTCGGAGTTGAGTGACGTCTATTAATACGGGCCTAAGAGCCGTTTTTTTGTTTCTTGTAGAATCGTGGTTTTATGAAACCGTCAGTTTGTGTAGAAATTAGAGGGTAAGAAATGAGAACAATCTACGACACTCTTTCTGAAAAACAGACGGACAGAAAAAACGCAGGAAAATAAAGATTGACATCTGCGTTGTAAAGAGGACTTTCTGTAACTGCGAAGAATATCGTAAATTGAAACTTATGATAAAATCTAAACTGAATGATAAAAGAAAAATGTCCTAGAAGCTCGTTGTTTGTTTTTGTTTTTTGTCCTATTTTCAACGTTACTGAATTTTTAAAACAATTGCTATGATGAAGAGCGCAGCATTGCATACGCTTCAGATTATTAAGTGTGGCAACTGAATTATCAACAATTTACAATATGTAGATAAGATTATTATAAGCGGTGTAAATGTTGGATGTTTAATTAATGATAGGAGCTTCTAAGATAGTTCCGCGACTGAATTGACCAACAAAACCCGTGAAATTTCAGCATCCGCGATTAAAAACACAAATTAAACGAAACAAGCGCAATCAAGCCGCGTTTCCTCCAACAAATAAAACCCAAGCCGTTGGAAATTCCGAACGCGACGGATATAAAACGCTCGCACACAAACAACTTGCACTTCGATAACCAAAATGATTAAAGAATCTTGATATCGGTCACTTTACCCCTCAAACGCCCATATCTCATACACAGCGGGCGGAAGGGAAGCTCACGTCGTGGTGGGGAATTTACGAACACGTTACGACCGGCCAGCTACAAGTTTGCACTGAATACGAGCACGCACACATAACTCACCCCTCGTATAGACACGCCTGTATTCACACACACTACAACACTATTCGCACACCAAGAAAATTACTAGCAATTTTCGAAGAATCTCCGTCAATATCAGCCGGGCGCCGCACGCACACTGGCAAAATTATGCGCATGCGTGTTAACCTCTATAAAAGGGGCGCGGGACGTCATGAGGCCACATTCTGCCCAAAGCATTCAGAGCGACACCACGCAAGTTTAACTAGCAAAGTTGTGAAATCATTGTGACATAAACTTCGATAAGTTTATCTGCAACCTGCAACTGTTTGTGAACTCTATTGGATTGCATAACGGATTATTTGGATTTGAGTGAAGTGTTTTGTGACAATTCCTGACAAGGAGTACACAGTGTTTAAAATTCGTGACGAATTTGAATTGAAAAGTATCAAACTGTCCAGCATAATGTACAAAGATACAGTTGTTCCCGTTAAAGCTGAAACGTTCAGCGGCATGGCTTCTAAAAGGTAATTATTGTGCAATATTACTTAATGCCTTTAATTCAAAGTCTCCCTAATTACCAACAATTTTTCTGGTCAAATTAGAAATTGATGATTGTGGTGATCTGATTATTATTATATGGAATTCGCTTAAAGACTTAAAAGACAATTAAACATAATTTGGCCATCATCAGAAGAGTCTTCAGCTTTTGGACGTTCTATCAGTGTGTAATAATGTTATTTCTTCCTGACAGCCCAATAAGCCAGTGCATCAAAACGGTGCTAAGGCGAGCATGTGTGGAGAAACGGCTAACAGTCGGCCTCCTCCCTGCTATCCAGTACCTATCGAAGAACAGCAACCGGGCCCTCTTCTGTGTAACAGCAGAGGCGCCTCCAGGAGACAGCGCTACTCACATGCAAGAAGTGCTCCTACAAGCTTTTTGCGTCGAGAACGACATTTATGTCATCAAGGTAAATATTATAACTGTTCTTACCTACTGCACTCTCTCCAAACCTGTTTTTAATACTTCATTAAGGTTGTGTAACTCCTTGTAATTTAATAGCATTAATAGCACATTTTCCTCCTTTGAAATAAACGCCTTTGACCTTAGCAATGTAATACAATTTATGTTTTGATTGAATTTCTCCTGTTTCGTTGTAATTATTATCTTAGAACAAACTTTTAAAATCTTTAGAAGCAATGTTTAGTTAAGATAAATGAACAATGGTACTAACGAAATCTCTGTTTTGTCTACAGGTTGACTCTGAAACTAAACTACGGAAGCTGCTCGGTATTTGCGGATCTTCCATGGACTACAGCTGCGTCCTGGTCCACTATCCGTACACAGATCCGTTTAGTGACAGCCAAGAGTTCGACTTTTCATCACTGACTGACCCTGAGAGAGACCTCATCGAACATTGTGAGATGAACTGGGGATATTCACAGACACCCGTTATTAAGCTGCCTGAGAAGTGAAAACGCCGAAAACGTCGAAACATCATGTTCTTGGAAAAAAAAATAGACGACCCTTGTAGGTTCGATTGCCTTATCAGCCACGTTGGCTGCGGCTTCGGCGTTTAGCGCCATCTTTTGTGTAGTAGTTACAATTACGTCTGTTAGAGGATCTTGTATTGCAAACTACGTAACATTTACCAAGTGATCTTACTGTACTTAGTAAATTCCAGTTCTTTCTAACTTATGAAGTTTGAATTGTAACTTGTTGTAGGTTTGTCTTATGTATAGACTTGGGGCATTTCTGCCAAAAAAAAATGTACAAAAGAAAAAAAAACTGATTGTAAATTGTCAATAGTAAAATAACATTGTTGATATGTGCCGTTGTTGGCTTGCTATACGATTTGCATAAAGTCGGTGAAAAAAAATGTATACTAATATTATACTTGAGAAGTTCGTGAGGAGATATATTGTCGGGTTTTATACTTTTGTAATGTGAATATAAAAAAAGATGAAATTTTATTAGACTAAATATATTGTTAAGATGAAAAAGCCTTGTTTCTTTTTTATTTTAATAAACTTAAGGAGAAACCCTGATCACACACTTATGATGAACCAAAAAAACTAAAAAAAAACATGTAAAAAAAATAGAGTACCATATATAATGAACATATTGCAGAACACACAAGAACATGTAGCTGTAGCTATTACTTAAAGAACAAACTTTAGAAAAATAATAATAAATAATAGCAGACAATTAGTTAAAACTAGGTCATCAAGTCGACATACAAGAACTGATACCACTAATGCCATCTATTATGAAATAGATAAAGTAGTAGTGATACTAGCTCTCGCCTTCAAGGTAACAACTGAAACCAATCTAATGTAACTGTGAAAATTCAAAATCATATCGCAATGGTAGCTGAACCATTGATTATCGCTGAGATGACATTGCGATTAGAGATTCGCAAAATATATTATTATCTTAAATTTATTTTTGATTGATTAGAATTCTAAGAGAATGCGTGAGTTGCCCAACTTGCCCACTTATACAATTATGATTATTACACACATTGATGATGTTCCTTCGACCAATCTTCGATGACCATAGCTACACCCTTCTCTCCAATCATAATAGATGGAGCATTAGTGTTTCCGCGGTTCACGACAGGCATTATTGAAGCATCTATCACTCTTAAGCCAGAAATGCCATACACTCGCAATCTTGGATCTACAACTGCTTTCTTATCCCATTTAGGTCCCATTTTACAAGTGCCTACAGGGTGATACGTGGTCGATGTATAAGACCTTGCCAAGCATACAATGTACTCATCAGTTCCCCAGGGGTAGTTTTTACAGGCCTCAAGGGGTGTTCTTTCAAAGTAGGCACCTTGAGATTTAAACGCTTTTGTATTCTCCAAACTGAGAAGAAACCTTACTCCCTTGATTATGGGTATAAGATCCGTCGGGTCCCCAAAGTAGTTAGCGAACAATAATGGCTTGCCATGAGGGTTCTTTGGATTCAGCAATAGTTTTCCTCTACTCTTCGGCACCAAATTCATCGTTCTTGGAAGCATTGCATTGTAGAAAGGTGTTGGAAAGATGTGGATTTCGTCATAGACACTCGGTTCACGTATATATTCCTCCAAGATAGCATGATCTACTTGGTACTGAATATCTGGTGCAGGTAAATCAGGTTCAGTCTTTAAAAATGCTACTGAACTGACCGGACCGTTTGAAGCCAATGGTCCGTGTTTGAGCTTCATTTGACTGTAGTCATATACTTCTTGTAACATTTCTTCGTTACTAACCCGGGTTGCAGTCCTATTAGGCAAAGCTACTATGATACCATTGAAAGTAACATGATCGTGTAAGTTCTCTCCAACTGCCAAATCCTGCTTGACGCGAATATTCAACTTGGACAAATGTTCTTTAGGACCTACGCCGGACAACATGAGCAGTTTCGGAGAGTTGATTGAACCACCGCTAACTATAACCTCCTTCTTAGCATAGGCTGTGTGAACTTTACCATCAAGGATATATTTGACACCGTAAGCAACATTGTGTTTATTTATGAGTATTTTAAATACTTCAGAATTGCTTTTGACGGTGAGGTTTTTCCTTTTATATCTGATCGGTTGGATAAATGCGTTGTTAGTGGATACACGCATTCCATCCTGCGAAAAAGCTTGGCATTGCATCGTAGTTTGCTGGTAAGCTCCATTGTAGTCTCCTATAGGTAGTCCCCTTTCGTGGAACGCATTGGTGATCATGATTGAGGGTCTGTCAACGTACGGATATCTGGAAATAGACTGCTCTCCGTCAACGCCATGGTATTTGCGGTTGAGTCCCTCCATGTTTAGGTTTTTCTCAGATTTCTTAAAGTAGGGTAGCACCTATGTCAAAAATATCGTATTAACGTTATGCACTTTCTTTCACCTAAACTAAAGCTTGTGCGATCTGTTAATTTTGTTATTAAGTGCATTTATAGTTTGATCTGTGTTGCTATCGTTTCTTAACTAAGTAGTGTTTTATTTTGTAATGAGTGCTTTCTTTCCGAAAATATCATAAAATCAACCAGGTGTTCAGTGCTAGAAGTAGTAGAAGTGAGTGCATTAGAGTCAGCTTCTCTTACATCTTTATAGCTCCAACCCTCATTTCCCATGGCAGCCCACTCGTCGTAGTCCAACATGTTTCCACGGACGTATGCCATCGAGTTGATAGTGCTCGACCCGCCCATCACTTTACCTCTGAAAGTAATGTTTGTTTTCGCATAGATGTGATTCATTAATAAAAAATCAGAACTAAACTAGCATTCACTTCTTAAAGTGATACCTAGTATGATGCACTATATTTTCGTAATAGGTTATAAGTAATGACTCTAACATCGGCGTTGTCCGGAGAGAAATTATTAGATCTCCAGAGTCATTGCTGAAAATCCTCAAAAGATTACCAGAGACAACACTTATGGAATAAAGTGGGCTGGCTGGAGTAACAATAGTCTAGCCAAAAGGACTAAGTAAATAAACCAAGCCTACCACACGGGATCTATAAAGAAAAACATCGGCGTTGAAGCATTACTTACCCAAGATTATTATATTTAATTCATAATATTGACCGTTCACATACCATTTGCTGAGAAAAATAAAGTAAAAATAAACATTCATTGCGAAATATTGCGAAAACTTTGATAAGTTGATATCTTCTCAGACAGGTATCGTTTTTATCAGTCACATATTTTGGATGTAAATAACAATCACGTATTGAGATAATGGGCGCCACTGTTGGTACTCTTTTATCGCAAAATTTGCAAATCAGGGACAGGTGTAAAAACAGGGTCAGTAAAGACTAGACTAAAGATAGAAGTTCTGTAATTGACAAACTTTGCTCAAGGAGAATGAAAATTTGGATAAACACAAATTAATCGTGCTAATCGTAGAATTAATTATGCCTGCACGTTCTTAGATTTTTCCAATTCATCTGTCTTATCTATGTGGATTACAAACCACGCTAAATATTATAAAGAATTGACAGCTACTAGATTGAACTTGAAAGAGTTAACAGCAACTACATTATTTTAATTTATATTTAAGCTAAATCTAGTAACTATCAAACCTTTGTAGCATTCTGTGCGATTTGTGTAAACATTTCAGAATTATTAAGCCTTAAATCCAGAAAAGATAATAAAGCACATAAACTGATTACAAATCCCAAGTCACCATGATGTGGAAATCAAAACTCTATAGCTAAAGGTTTTCGTACTTGCACAAACAAGTCACTACAGGCCTACAGGTTACCTTCTATGAGGTTACCGGTGACCCAAACGCTAAACGCCGAATGCATAACCCATAGCAAGATACTGGAACAAGACACAAAGCTATCCATGAAAGACAAAAAAAGAAATAGAAAGAGAAAAAATGGAAAAGAAAAAGGAAAAGGATGAGAAAGAAGGAGAGTTAAAGAAGATTTAGAAAATGACCAAAATGGAAGAACACTACTTGGTAACAGTCTGAGTAATGATGATCAAAATGAGGACATAGATTACTTAACATCAAATACCTCGAAGTCTATGTGATAATTGGTGACTGTAAATACTATTATTAGCAAAAAACTAAACCACTTGTCCGTACCTGTTACAGTCATACCACTAATAGTAGACGACTACAAAACATTGTTAAAGATAACCAATCATCGCTTAGCAATAAAACTAAAGGAAAATCAGGCGTAGTAAATGAGCATAGTAACATTAGTGATTAGTGCCCGCCAGTAAATGATAAGATAATCAAAACGTGTGCTACGTGGAATGTTTATACTGATAACAACGCAAGGGCAGGCGCCGCGTGTCAGATCAACCGTTTTTGCGATACCTAGATGCTTATTGATAGCGAATAAATATTGTGTAAAAATGATTGGTATGGATGATCCCAATCGATTGTGATTATCAGGGCATTATGACGCGGTCGTATCGATTAACACCGGTGATCAGGTAGAAACTGGAATTATTTTGAATTTTAAAACACTAAATATTCGCACGATACGCAGAACTTACAATGTTGTAAGATTGATGAAACAAAATCCATTAAACTGTAGTAATTTAAAATAATTGAAAATAATTCTGGTTTGATTGATTGTCTAGTTAGCAACACTCCACTTTTAATTGTAATTAACTAATTAAAGATTTGCACGATAAGCCGCAAATATTTCATGCTTGTTTGGTTTCATTTGCTTTAGAATTTACAGCAACGTCTTAAGACGGCGTGACTTTGCTATTAAAATGTTCTAAGGGATTATTTTTAAAGTTAGTAATCCCGACCTTATCAGATTTTAGTACAGCATCTGGAACTAAATCAAATCTCCTTTTGACTAGCTTGTTGCTCTAGTCATCTTGTAGTTAGTGACCCTGACTGCTAAGCTGGAGGTCGTGGATTCCATTCCTAATCAAGAAAAATCAAGCCGATTCTTTGACATATCATAACAAATTAGGGAGATAATTCTGTATCTGTCTATCTACTAATGTTAAAATATGTATTTATAAATTATCAGCTGTTTGGTTTCCATAGTACAGGTTCTGACTGGTTTGGTATCAGAAGGCCCAAGATATTTACTATTTTATTTAGTTGTACAGCAGCCCGAACTCGATTATACTACTCGATCTTTTAAATAAGTAAGAACGTAACTTATAGTGACCTCAAGAATTTAATTTTAGGTAAATTCTTTATCTTATATACACACATCAAAAGTGTCTAGGGATATTTTAATTAAACCTAAATTACTAAAATTCTATTAACTTTTTGTTAAGACACCTACACTTTAAAATAAACCTTGTTTAATTGCCTATCTAATCTGATAATAAACTTTTAGATAAAGTTAAATTAAAAAAAAAACTTAGAAGAAGAGGAAAAAGTCAACAAAATTTCAATTTAACTTTATTTTTGAAATTTCAAAACCTAAACAACAAAACAATTATTTTTTATAAAAATTGTTGAAAACTTAAAATTAATAATTCGTGGATCCACCTAAGACTCTCCTGACACATCTGGAGCGGTTCTGCATACTCAAAACAAGGGTGTCAATATCCTGTTGTGGAGTACTGTCCCAAATCCTGCTAAGATGCAAGAAAAGCTGGTTTTGATGCACAATATCAACAGGGAAATTCCTACGAGCTCTTCTCTGAAGCATATTCCAGGCATGCTCAATAGGATTTAAGTCAGGGGATTGTGCAGGCCGGTCTAAAGCTTGGATAACATGCTGTTGTAACCAACTTGTAACGATACGCGCCGTATGTGGACGGGCATTGTCGTGCATTAGCTGGAAATTTTGTCCCATTTGCTGATTGTGGGGCAAGATTACAGGCTCTAGCACCTCATCTCGGTATTTTCGAGCAGTAATATTGCCTTGTATCCAAACGAGGTCCGTTCTACCGCCGAGACGAATTCCTGCCCAAACCATAATCGTGCCACCTTAATATGCATGAACTTGTTGTTAGTGCTGCAGTCGATTCCAACGTCCAGGTTTTCTCCAAACGCGTACTCTTCGCGAATCAGGATGAAATCCAAACCTAGATTCATCAGTGAAAAGCACAAGTGACCATTGAGAATGGTTCCAGTTTTCGTGTGCAATAGCCCATTGTAATCTTCTTCCTCGATTACCTCTCCTTAGTGCTGATACCCAAAATGGCCTACGAGCACGTAGATTGACTTCATGCAGTCGCCTTCTCAAAGTTTGACCGCTTACCAGCAAACCATACTCTCTCTGTAGCCTTTGAACCAATTGCATCGCCGCTGCATTTAGTTGACTTCGTGCAGCATTTACTATGAATCGGTCCTGTACATGTGTTGTAATGCGTTGAGGTCCTCGGTGCCGTTCCACCACTTCCTCCGTGACACGATAACATGACCAAAGCCTGGATATAACGCTCTGACTGGTCTTCATGGCTTCAGAAACGGCAATTATGGGACAGTATTCCACAACAGGATATTGACACCCTTGTTTTGAGTATGCAGAACCGCTGCAGATGTGTCAGGAGAGTCTTAGGTGGATCCACGGAATATTAATTTTAAGTTTTCAAGAAATTTAATTAAAAAAATTGTTGTTTTGTTTAAGTTTTGATGTTTCAAAAATAAAGTTAAGATTGAAATTTTGTTTGAGTTTTTCCTCTTCTTCTAAGTTTTTTTTAAATTTAACTTTATCTAAAAGTTTATTATCAGATTAAATAGTCTATTAAACAAGGTTTATTTTAATGTGTACATGTTTTAACAAAAAGTTAATAGAATTTTAGTAATTTAGGTTTAATTGAAATATCCCTAGACACTTTTGATGTGTGTATATTATGTGAAAGGTCACTTAACGACTGGACACGAAATCTTGAGTCTTTGGTATTTTACTTAGACGTCCGATAAAAATAGATTTGACTAAAAGTTCTAACTGGATGACTTCGTGGCCCAAAGCCAGTTTTCAGCTGTTTGAAAAAAAACCGGTTATACTTGTGTAGTTTCAGTAATTTATTTTTTCAGGTCATACGAGCGTCGTACGCATTCGCCTCTACGCAAGATAGAAGGGACCGTGGAGTTAGCCAGTATGAGTCTCACATATCGATTCTGCCCGAACTAAATTATAAATAATACTAGGTATTTCTATTTAAAGCTTCTCCCGCGAAAAAAATAAAGGTTTACGTATACTGCTTGCGCGTTAGTACACTCCTCAGTGTACTAACGCGCAAGCAGTAGCTTGTCCATTTCTTCATGGGTTTGTCATAGGCCTCGCCCAAAGCGCGTCACTTATGGCTTCTTCCTTCGCCAACGACCTTGAGATTTCGCCTCGAACTGACTATGTCGAGAAAAACGAACCGACTCCAAAAAAAATATAATGTTTTATTATTTGACATCGTTTTCCCAGAAGTCATCACATTTCTAGCGTATATCTTTATTTCATAAAATTATTTTATACTACTCTTTAATGCTAGTTTTTACATAAAGAAGCAAACTGAATATTGTAACCAAGAGATTGAAAATAGCATCCTTGGTGTTTCTTGCTTGTTCTCCTTCGCGACCAACCTAGGTTTAGGAACAAGTTCCTAGTTTCAGTTTTCTGACTAACCGACCTCATCTTTGACATTTCTTAAATGCCTAGTTCCAGTATTCGCCCTTTATCACGACCTCACAATAGACGTAATTTCCCAGATATATTCAAAAACAAAACAGAATTTGCATGAAGTTATCTGCCAGTTAGTTTAACCAGAACTTAATAGAACAACGTGAAACAGGCCCTAAATAAAAGCTTTAAAGTTAGTTTTTACCTAGCCCATCCACAGCGTTGACCCTGCCGGGCCAGACAGCTCTTCCCGTCAGGCTCCGTGCTGTAGCCCCAGTCGATGTTGGAGCCGATCAGAGCCGTCGACAAGCCTGGCACCAGCGTCACATCTGGCTGTTCCATGCCTGCTTCTAGTAATAGCACCTGGAAAGCAAGTTGTTGGTCTTTTAAGACATGTACTCCTTTATCAGGCGTGATGGCCCAGTGGATAAGGCGCCCGCCTCTCGTGTAAAAAGTTGTAGGTTCGAATTCTGGCAGACTTTTTCAATTCATATGTACTTTCAAAAATTTATCTTGGACGTCACTGACATCCCGAGCCCCGGAAAGCACGTAAAGCCGTTGGTCCCGGTTGTCATTCGTAGAACTTTGACAGTCGCTACGGAGAAACTAGAGAGTCTGGCCAGTCTAACCAAGAGGTATCGTGTCGCCCAGTTACTGGGTTGTGGAGATTGATAGGCCGTCGCTTCACGTAAAACACTGTTATCCAGTTAAATCTGGTTTACTGATCTTGGTCTGGTTTATCGGCCATACCATGAGCGAACCACAACCATACCACAGATTAAACAACAAAATGACAGTGATCATAAGGGTCAATTACGCGTGGCAGTAATAATGACAGCTGTTACGTATTGACGTTTGGCCAGAGCAGAGGGAACAGTAGTAACGAAATGTAACAGAGATTAGCGTGTTAAACCAAACAAACAAACTCTTCAGCTTTATAATAATACTTTTAAGTATAAATTTCAAATCGTAAACGTCTCACACTCTTTCATAGGTCAATAAGCTCAATTAAATGTGTTTTAAAGTACACAATATAATATTATCTTCTACGATATAACATAAAACAGAATTCTGAACAGAACGTCAATGTGGACGGCAAATTCTTTCATTGTGCGTTAGGTTAAGGGCTTTTTCAATTTATCGTGAAACGTAGCCGTACTGCTGCTTTATAAGAAATGCAATTTATAAGAAAACAGAAAACGCCGTACGGCAAACGTACCGCTACGGCGCTCTGCAGCCGTACGAAAGAAAAAGCATAAATTGGAAAAGCCTTAAAGGTCATAAGCTCATCAGAGCCACCCACTTCGCACCGACTCGCCTTATAACCGAGGCGATCCGGTGACGCTACGGAAAAAGTGAGCGCATGCCCATACAAGTCCATATAAAGATTACTAGCCACAGGAGGCGAGTCGTATGCGGAGTGGGTGCCGGGGATCAGACATACCTTCCATCCAGACACAGCAGACAGCCTATTCGCGACAACACACCCCGCAGAACCGGCGCCGACCACGATGAAGTCATACTCTCCCTCTCTTTCCCCCTCTCTCTCTTTTCCGCACTGTCTCGGGTCGGGAGACTCGCCATACAGCCGGACCAGCAGATTCAGGAACACGAATGCGAAAGGCGAACATGCTGACAGTTGTGCGTCGACCGGACATGCGTCCGTCAGGTTTAACGGCTGCCAGAGCATTTTGGAGCTGGAAATAAACAATATTAAACCTTCGAACACACGTGATTTGAGATAGTAATTAAGACAATAGCAGTCCGACAGCCGGCTGTCGCTTGGTCGTTGAAAGGTGGCAAATAAAAATATGAAAAAAAAAAATGAAGAGCGAAATTTTAGTTATTTTTTGTGTTTTTCGTTTTTGAAGGCGGTTATATTTTTTTTAAAGCTTTTCATTTTTTTACTTTTTAGAGATGAGTCCCAATGTTTGACTGTGTATTACAGTAACTTTCAAATTAATTTATTTACAAAATTAAACTACTTACAATCTTATAAAACGAAAATAGAAACTTGAAGTGACACACATTTTATTTTTGGTTTTTGCTGAATTTTTCAAGAGGTACTGAACCGATCGCAAATAATTTTATATGGCATATCGCAAATATTTATAATATATTTAATATGGAACCATTTCTGAAACTAATCTAACAAAAAACATCAAAACCCGTTCATAATTAGCCGAAACATCGGTGAATTGAGAACCTCCTTCTTTTTTTAAGTCTGTTAAAAACTTAAAAATACGTCCTTATTTTAAATAGGCAAAGTGACGAAAGGTATGAAGAGTAGGTAGCCACTAAGAAAAGATTTTTGGAAATTCAACCTCTGAGGAAGTAAATAAAATAGGGAACAGAACGTTCACACGAACGAAAGCTTGTAACATTTTAAAAGCGAAAGTAACTCAGTCTGTATGGCTGTCTGTCTCGCTTCTACGCCAAAACTACTGAAACGGTTAAGATGAAATTCGGTACTGACATAGTCCATAGCCTGAGAAAGGACATAGAATAGTTTTTAAATAAAAAATCGTAGGGGAACGGGAACTACGCAGGGAACAGGGACAGCTAGTAATAGGAAATAAAGTAGATACGGTAGAATAGAATCTACAGTTTTCGCAATGTTCTGCCATTGCAATCGTATCGACGCAAACACTATTTTATTTATAAACAGCATTATCTAAACACTTCAGATAATCTTGTTTTGCCCATCTCTCAAACGAAAGAGACGTAAAATGAACGTAGTAGTCTATTTCGAGGCTCCACACATCGGCCCATTAGCTCAGTTGGTTAGAGCGTCGTGCTAATAACGCGAAGGTCGCGGGTTCGATCCCCTCATGGGCCACATATCTTTTTTTGTGATTTTGATACTTATACAAAACTTTCACAAACACGTTTTAAGAAAAACAACTTATTTTTATGATGTTGAATTGAAAGATAGGGTTTATTTACTTTGTAAATATGTAAAGAATACATGGTTCTATTTTTTTATTCGAATGTTAAACGTTTTTATTTTTTTAACACAGTAGTTAGAACTACGAACGCATACTGAAAGTTTTGCCTTATTAACAGAATAGTTTCAAAGAAGTTTACATACGTTTTTCAAAAAGTCGTTTGCTCAAGATCCATTCTAAAATTATAAATGGGAAAGTGTGTCTGTCTGTTTGTCTTTCTTTCACGGCAAAACGGAGCGACGGATTGACGTGATATTTTAAGTGGAGATAGCTGAAGGGATGGAGAGTAACATAGGCTACTTTTTGTCTCTTTCTAACGCGAGCGAAGCCGCGGGCAGAAGCTAGTATGCTATATAACTAGTTCTAATCAGTCTAACTTAAAATAGTAACGCAAGAAAGCAATTAAGGCTAAAAATTTATTTATAACTTACCCGTCAAATTAACGGTTTTATTGGCCAATGTTTTTTCCTTACTATCGTCAAACACGTCGGTACTGGATATAAACGCCAACAATAATGTTTGGATCGAATTTGCAAAGGAAACGATACATTACATTTATGATATCGGCCTTGTGGATTTTACAAAACGGTTTTAATTAAGAGTTTAATGTTGAAGAATAATTTATTCTACGCGTTAAAACGTAAACTACAAATGGATGAACATTATAGAATTCTATATTGTTCATTTTTATTTAACGTTTCCCCCGTAAAACCTCTGCTAAAACAAAATGTCTTAAATTCGTTTATAATGAATTGTAGGCATTTTTTTTCGATTCTACTTTTCCTCAAGGCCTTTTTAGGGTTCCTTACACAAAGGGTAAAACGGGACCCTATTACTTCGCTGTCTGTTCCAGACTGTATTAAAATTTCATGAGCCGCGAAATTTTCACAGATGACGTTCTTCTGTTGCAGCTAAAAAATGCAAAAAAATCAGAATAAAGTAAATATTTAAGGGCGCTCCCATATAACAAACGTGATTTTTTTGGCGTTTTTAACCGATAATGGTAAGGAAACTTATGAAACTTCCGTGGAATCCGACCCGCACTTCGTCTGCCGTACTGGGGGCGTACCACAAGCCCTTATAGCTGTATTACTTTGATATTATTTTCAGTGGGAAAGAGACGGCGCTAGACGATAGTGTCGCAAATAAATGAAATTGATGAATTTTAACATTTGATGTAAAATTTGGTTCAGAAAAGTTAAAAGCTTACATTGCCGTAAGGACATACAACTGACAATCATAACTACTTTTTACTAATTAATCTACCCACTTGAGTAGTACGCATCATTTAAATAAATAAATATCCACCACAATAAGACCAAAAAAACGTCAGGGATCGAAATAATCAAAAGTCATCACTTTGTATTCAAGAAGAAGGGCCTTATTTTGAGCATTTGGAAAATTCATTATTTTTGTATTAAAAAGTTAAAATTCATGGTCCTTGTGATGAAGCCTTTCGATCGGTAGGATAAAACCACAGGCTGATTAATTTTCTCGAGTAACAGGTTCGATTCCCGGTTCAACTATGTATACATTTAAATATGTACAGTTTAAAATGTTAAAAAAAAAACAAATAATGTCTTATTTCAGTAAAATGTTCTATCTACAATAATTAAGGTACTTGCCCTCCATGTGGCATAGCCGTGGGACACCCTGTATACTTAAATATTATAAATCTTTATTTATTTGCAGGGTTGTTTTATGAATTTGCTTAGAGATAGCCAAAACTAATACCTATTTTCTTAAAATACCTAGAACACGATCAAAGATTGTGATTGATTGTGTTACAAATTACAATTATGTTCTAAGCCTGTCTAAAGATTTGCGCAAATCATTGTCTGTACATCAGTGGCAATAAATTGAGCTTATTATCAGCAAGTTGAAACTGCCTCTATCACTGGCACCAGGCGTGTTCCTTAGAAACAACAACATTATAAAATCATCTAGATATACGCTTTTAACGATTTGATTATTTACATAGTAGAATGACGTTGCAGATTCTTGATCTCTTTCACGTAATAATTTTGGTATTATAAGTATTATTTGTTATTATATTTGACTTAATTTTAAACTGTGTGAGCTCTTCTAGCCTGAAACACAGGATTTCCTAGTTCAGGCACATGAAATGTATGATGTATTTTTATAGAAATAGGTCTTAGTATTAATTTCATATCTTGTAAAACATTTTTTGAATAAATTATTATTATATATTATTATATTATATTAATTACTTGTTCAAAGCCACGCGACCCATTGACATAGGTTTATTTTCTACTACCTTTCTCCCGCGACTTCGTCCGCGTGGAATAGTTCCCGTTACCGGGGTATTTCCGGGATGAAAACTATCCTATGTCCTTTCTCGGGTCGCAGACTATATCTGTACCAAATTTCATTCAAATCGGTTTAGTGGTTTAGGCGTGAAGAAGAGACAGACAGAGTTATAATATTAGTACGGATTACACACGTACACGTTTAATTTCTATTCGGGCCACGCGAAAGTCAGGAAATCGGTATTTTACATCATCATCTCCCTAACCTTTTCCCAATTATGTTGGGGTCAGTTTCCTGAAGAGTTTGTTTGATTGGTTGTATGCACTTAACTTGGGAAGTACTGGCTCAAATTATACAATTGTTTTTGCGGTTAGCCTATTTATCGAGGTTGGCTAAAGGCTATACCTATAACATAACGCTACGTCTTTTGGGACTGGACTGGAATAAAGTAACTGAAGAAGCGGGAGAAAAAGCGAAAAATAGCCACTGATATTTTATCCTAGTAATTTTTTTTTTTGTATATTAATCCATAGTTCCATACTAATATCCATCCATCCACATAATATTATAAATGCGAAAGTAACTTTGTCTGTCTCTCTGTCTGTCTGTTACGCTTTCCCGCTTAAACTACTGAACCGATTTGAATGAAATTTGGTACAGATATAGTCTGGAACCCGAGAAAGAACATAGGATAGTTTTCATTCCGGAAATCCCGCGGGAACGGGAACTATTCCACGCGGACGAAGTCGCGGGCAGAAGCTAGTAAATTATAAATCTTATTCCTATTTTGTATATAGAACAATATTTTCATTTCAGCATGCAATCGTTTCGGTAAGAATAACCCTAGCTTATCGTTCTATTGCTTAGCTTATCGTTTGATTAAGTTATTGCCATAAATTGATCAAAAGATGTTTTAAAACGATAAGTTTTATTGGTTTTGAAAACGCCGTCCGTTACTAGAACAAGGCCACTCGACTCACTTCTTTATGCGTTTTGTTCGAAATCTGCATATTGTGGTTCTCTTGAACTAATACAGGAGAACATGAGGTGTACAATAGATATTATAATTTGTAGTACCTACAGACTATTCTTTTAACTCTTATACTATTCACTATTGTATTAGGTTCACCTGTGATGTTAGTTGTACATCCATACTAATATTACAACTCATTTTAAATTCAAAAGTAACTCTGTCTCTCTGTCTGTCTGTCTCTTCTTACGCCTAAACCACTGAACCGATTTGAATGAAATTTGGTACAGCTATAATCTGGGACCTGAGGAAGGACATCAGATAGTTTTCATCCCGGAAATCCCCCGGGAGCCCGCACTCTAAAAACCAAAATTCTGCGTAGTCTTTATTCCACGGGTATGCTACGCTGCGAAAGCTACTGGTTAAATAAATTAATAAACAAATAAATAATTACTAATTCTAGAAGCTCTTAGGAAGCATTTACGTTGGACATCTTTCGCGGCTTACCGGCGACCACCATGGGCCGAAAGTAGGACATTTAAATCACTTTTTGTTTTCTTTTTAACTAGGTCTAGTCGGCATTTTCTAACTGACTACCTCTGAGAAGAAAGCTCTTTGAGAACACGATGGAATTCTGTCTTATAATTTAATTTATGATTATTTTAATAATATGGATGTAAATTATAAGCCAAGCAGCCTGGTACTCCCATACCACCAAACACCAGTTCAATGGGAAAACAACTTTATAGAGACGCTTTGCAGACTTTAATTGAGTGTCATCTAGCGGCCATCTTGAGGACTAGTGACGGCGGTAGTGTGCTCGGCGCCAGTAAGGTAACAAAGAACATTCAGTTGGGATGGGATAGCGAAGCGTGACAGAATTATTTTGAAAACGCCCTTCACCGATCGATACTGGCAAACTGTTTGCATCTAGGGGTGTTGTGTTCAAATGTTTTAATCACCGTTCCATAATATAGGAAGTATTAATATTTCGGCTAAATGTGGTTTAAAATTAACACAAAATCATTACTTTACCTTAAAAAAAGTTCACAATAATCGATACAAAATTTAATAAAAGATGATCAAAAAGATCCGCAGCCGGTAGGATTCGAACCTACGCTCCCAGAGGGAATCTGATTTCGAGTCAGACGCCTTAACCACTCGGCCACGACTGCTACGGGGTAACTCGTTGAATATTATAATGATTTTCTTGAGCCTTTTTTACAGACTTATAGATAACTAGAGGTTGCCTACAATGAAAAAAATGTGGGGATAATTTAACCCTGTATTGAAAATATTTTTATTTTATAGGAACGTTAAAATGTACAAAGTAATTAGTAAGTAATTACATAATTTTGTGATGAATGTAATAAAGTAAGTTGACGTAGGTACTTAATTATTTTGGGTTGGCATTGTGAGAAAGAACGAATTTGGTTTTGAAGATATGAGATAGTTTTTTTAACCGTCACATTGGCACAACATTAAAATTTACACAAAATGATTTGATCAAGCTCTTTGCAAACAATTTATTGATGTTTATGATTTTAAATTTTTAAGTTTTTTAAAGGTATGCCTACGAACGTCTTTTATTCCTTTTTTATTATCTTTTTGATGCAAACCTAACTTTATGAATTTAATTTTATTTTATTCGGTTTAGGGTGCTTTACTAGATACGTCCATGATAAGAAAATCGTATCCTTTAAAAAAAATATAAATATTCTTTTAATAATAAAAAATATAAATTGACACAAAATAAATAAAATAACAAAAGCAAAAAGGCTATGCCAGGGGACACCCGGGTTTGAACCGGGGACCTCTCGATCTGCAGTCGAATGCTCTACCACTGAGCTATATCCCCACTGATGTCTGCGTTCAAATAGCATTACTCGTCATAAGTTAATGTATTTCGTTTAAGATTGTATTGTCCAGATGCAATCTTTTTTTTTTAATACACAATATATCTTATGCATGATACATTTAAAACTTCCTGTTGAAGCGCTCTATCTATTTACAAAAACCTGTTTCTATGTTAAATTGTAAGGAAAACGGTAAACGTTTTTATGTTATTCTATAATGGTAGCACTTCGCTGGCGTATTTGTCAAAACATTTCCGTATTTGATGCAACGCAGTGTGAACCTTATTGTAATGCAAGTCTAGAGTTTAGTTTGTGTTACCCAAGTAACAAATCGGTACTAATATTATAAATGCGAAAGTAACTCAGTCTGTCTGTCTGTCTCTTCTTCACGCCTAAACCACCAAACCGATTTGAATGAAATTTGGTACATACATAGTCAGGGACCCGAGAAAGGACATAGGATAGTTTTCATCCCAGAAATCCCCCGGGACGGGAAGTATTATTCCACGCGAACGAAGTCGCGGGCAAAAGCTAGTATATTATACATAAAAGATTAATCACTACTCTGATGATCTAGACTTGAATAGTGTCAAGGTGGCATTTCTAGACGTATAAGTTACTTGGGTAATACAAACTATACATTACTTAGAGATAGAATAAGGTTAATATTGGTGCCTATTCCTTTGTTCACAAACTAGACTAAATTTAAGTAAAGTGTATCTTTCTCTTTCCATTTCATAGAGAAAAGGACAGAGTATGAAATATTAGTTCAGTCCTGTTAAATTAAGACATACCTAAGTACAATTTAGACGCGATTAAAAACATGGCCACTAAAATACGTCGATTTACTCCAGGTGCTGGTTAACGTGACAGCAACAGGACTAAAATAAAATGTATGTTCTGTCCTTTTCTTAATGATATGGAAAGAGAAAGATGCACTTAACTTAAATTTATTTAGTTTGAGAACAAGAGAAACAGCACCATTGCGTTGCATCCAATACACAAATATTTAGCTAAACAAGTGCCAGTTGCCACCATTATAGTTTCTATAATATGTATAATATTTATCTTTAATATGTAATGTATGTGTCTTTATCTATAATATGTATGTATTTAAAAATTATTTATTATATCAGTGGTCTGATTACCATAACACAAGTTCTGCTTAGCTTGGGATCAGATGGCCGTGTGTAAGATGTCCCAGGATATTTAGTGTGTCCCAGGCTACACATTAAGCCATAAAAACCAGTTTTAGCTGACCTCGCATTGTGTATGTTTTTCGTACAATCAGATGTCAGCTTATACTGGTTTTTTATACCTTGGTGTGTAGCCCACCGTACTTAATTAAATGTTGATTCATAATTCATTGTCCTAATAACATTTATACACATCGAGGCCTCGCTCACTTAATCAGCATAACAAATTGCATCAGATTGTTTTGTGTGGGTGCTGTTTTATGATGGAGTTTATAATCTGTCTGTCTTCTTTTGGCTAGAATAAAAAAAAAGGGAATTAAGGGTCATGATTGGTCATGACCAATTACCAATGCAGCAATCTCTTTCATATCTTATTTTATTATATTTTTCTTGAATTGGAACAACAAAGAGCTACATTATGCAATATTATACTTACACAAAAAAAATATTAAACCTACAGCGCTGGTCACAGATTACCATTAATACTGAAACACAGGTTTTCAATAACCTAGATCTGGCATTATAGTTAGAACTTAATTTTTTCGATTGTAGGTAATTAATGTAAATCTCAATTGTACTTACTTTTTCCTTATATAAATTTTATTTTATTTTATTAATAAATATAATTTTAATAACTAGGAGGTAAACTGGGCTAGTTTCTCAATAATTTAATTTAGTTTACCAATAAACCATTCAGCCTTAGAGTAATTATGTTATGCTATTGGTTTTTAATTTTGTATGCCTATGGGGCTATCACAGAATGAACTATTTGTGTTTTTAGACCTGATTTAAATTGTTATTATCCGGATTTAAATTGAAATAACATTAACCTTCATTTACTAAGTAAATATTATTTTATAGAGCCCCACAGACTTGTAATTTTATCGCTCCAAATTATTTTTTAATAATTCAATAAACAATAAAAAAGTTTGAAGTTTAACCATCCGATCTCTACTAGGTACTTATTGAAGTACTGACATTAAAATAAAAATATTGAATGAATCACAATTAAAATTGCTAAATTAATGTAAGACTCAATTAATCATCATTATCACTTGGCTGTCCATAAGATAATGTCTTACATTAATAAATGCTTAATTTGGTAAATAATCCTGCAATTAAGTAATCAGAAAATATTAAAAATAATCGATCTAGATATTTGGGTGAAGATATGTTTCTCATATACCTAATCATCATTACATTGAGTTATTAAGTAAGGTATGTAAGTAGACTAAGTAGCTAGTTTATTTATATGGACAGTTTTACCTGGGTAAATAATAAAATCATTTTTATAGACATTGATCGTCTGAATAGAATTATTTAAATAAAAGTACTAAAAATGCCTTCAGCCTTGAAAATAGTAGGATGAGGTACTTACTTTAATTTTGTTTTCCTCTAAACATTTTTTTTTAATTTAGTCAGGATTAACAAAAACTATTGCAATAAAAATTAAACACACCTTGTTTTAAAAAAAATATGTAAATAAGTGCAAAAAGAGGCCGCCCCCGGGTGGGCTCGAACCACCAACCTTTCGGTTAACAGCCGAACGCGCTAGCCAATTGCGCCACGGAGGCCGTGATGGTTCGGTTGAAATAGTTTTATGCCTTAGGATAGCTAATATGTATGAGTATGTCCAAGAATAGAATGTACTATAATAATATCAGGAAGTTTTTTTGTTAAATGACTTTTTTTTAGAAATCCGCGCTATGCAAAACTACATGACTATGTGGAGCAACTATTCAAAAGCATTATTGAAGCAAGATTGTTAGCAGATGCAATGAAAAATAGCTAATTTAGGACATCATACTACTTATAAAAAAAGCAAATGAGGCAAAGCAAGAAGCCATTTTCATGTTATTCACATTTTTCCATCAGCACACTAAACATTTTCTTTTTTTAAATCTGTATTACCTTTGGAGACATAACCGCCAATAATACTTAGTAACAAGGGGAAGACACTATACTAGGTGTATTTTTGGTCTTGCTCAACTCGCTAGGAGATGATTCTACCTATGAAAACAAACAACTTTTATTATGGAACCAACTCTAAAATCGCGAAAAAAATATCAGATGTTTCATACATTATGGTCGGGAGGGCATTGAACTTTTCTTGAAACAGCTGATATTTTTTTCGCGATTTCAGAGTTGGTTCTAAAATAAAAGTTGTTTGTTTTTATGGGTAGAATCATCTCCTAGCAGGTTGAGCAAGACCAAAAATACACCTTGTATAGCTAAAATATTATGAAAATAAAAGTATGAGTATGGAGTTTCTTGCCCATTCTTCTCCATACGAATCAACTCTTTAGAATGGGTAACTAGATTCTAGATTAATTTTGCTTTGTTTTTGACGTTCTAAAGTGCCTTTTAAATTGTCTATCAGAATAAATGATTTGAGTTTGAAAAATAGTAGGTAGTGTAGAGCTGAGAAAATGACTGAAAATGTGTTATTTTTTTAGTTTACAGCCTTATATTTATAATTATGTATTAAATAAAAAAATATGAACCGCTTAGTGGCTACCTCATTAGAGAATGTAAGTGTTTCAAATAATGTTCAATAACCTCTTATTTAGTTAAAATCATAATTGAAAGCAAACCTTTGATAGTATACCAATTTTAATTATGTAATTTAAAGAAAAAGAAAATATAATTTACTTGTAATTTTAAAAGATTTTATTTCAGTTCTTTGAAATAAAAAAAAAAATTCTTTCATAATCAAATGGTATGAAAGCATCAATAGATTATTAGTATCATAGTTTTCATATATTTTTAATATCATTAGTAGATATAAAAAATATGCCAATTTGATACATTATTAATGTTATTTTGTTTTTAAACAATAAGCTCATGGTTTAAAACATTGTACACACTAGTACACAGTATAGTAGGTATATGCCTTTCATCATTTTTTGTAAAATAAAAATGAGTGGTTGCTTTGATTTGAAATCATAATTTAAATGGATAAGTATGTTTAATTTCGTTACTTCAAGTCTAACTTGCCTTTGTTTTCATTTTGTATTCATAAAGGATTGATTTTTTTTTCGTGTCACTTCGATTGTTCCAATGAACTAATAAAATACAACCACCATTGATATTGTACAAAAGTACCTAGTTGTACTACAGCTATAATTAAAATTAAACCCTGTTGCACTTACAATAAGGTAACATTTTCTACAATGTCTACAGACATGTCTGCTGACAATTATTATGAAACTAGCTCTTGCCCGCGACTTCGTCCGCGTGGAATAATAGTTCCCGTTCCCGGGGGATGAAAACTATCCTATTTCCTTTCTCGGGTCCCAGACTATATCTGTACCAAATTTCATTCAAATCGGTTCAGTGGTTTAGGCGTGAAGAAGAGGCAGACAGACAGAGTTACTTTCGCATTTATAATAATTATTAGTACGGATAAACTTTAGGTATCGTTATTTCAAGGTAATCACCATCTCCCGTATGGTCTAGTGGCTAGGATACCTGGCTTTCACCCAGGAGGCTCGGGTTCGATTCCCGGTACGGGAAATAACGTTTTTGTCACGCGCTAACAAAATAAATATCGAAGAGTACCGAAATATTTTAATTTAGTTAGTTCAATAAGCTACAATTTTTTTTTCCCATTCAAACTTTTTACCGTTTCAAACTTTTATTTTTGTAGAATTACGCCGGATGTATATATATATATATATATTTAAGCAACCAAAATGTTAGGGAAATGGTCATCATTTCATCCATATAAAATATGGAAAGGTGGACTGAAAATTCGGACTTCGATTTTGTTTGAGACACACTGTTGAAAAATAAATAGCAAAAAGTTTTGTCAGAAGTGGGATTCGAACCCACGCCCTCAGAGAGGACCAGAACAACTCGGACTCACGATTAGCGAGCAAGGAAACCTTGAGTCTGGCGCCTTAGACCGCTCGGCCATCCTGACATCTGGTGTGAAGCTCGAAATTATTAACTAGATTCATAACGTAAAAAGATTATAAAAATAGATTTTTTTTTTGACGGTAAACTGTTATTATGATGATACAAGTCTTATTGTCACATTATTTTTCGGTTTAAACAGGCAGTAATATAACAAAAAAAGGCCTTATTAATTATTTTTGCATACAAATTATGTTGCAAAATCAAATTTATTGCCATCTTGTGGCGAGTAGAAAAAACTGAACAAATGTGACTTCATAAAAGTTCAGCTATTAGCCAATAGATGGCGTAAAACAAACATATTGGTTTGTAACGGTAGGTAGGTAAAAAAAACAAATAACAACAGGTCTTATGAGTATTGTTATTATATTAGAATAAAATGAAGAACAAGTGTTAAGTACATACCTTTTTTCCGCCAGCTTTAACCGAAAACTTCTTCATTATTCAATAGGTTAAAAATCACGTAGGTAAGTAGCTACACGAACATTCTCGCTGAGCCTGCAAATATAGTTTTTTTTATTCTTCCTTTTTGTTGCGGTTTTAATCTGTGTTTCAATAGTCACAATCTGTAATAAAACCCTTTGAAGATAAACACTAATAAAACACACAGCGACTTTCTTCTGCAGCGACGAGTTTCGTTAGAAAATAACATAAAACAAAATAACAACTAATACTTCCAACAAACGAATGATAAGTATAAGCACACCATAGTCCATACAGTTAATATATTTCTATGTTTTAATTTATTACCTACGTATTCAATTTAACACTTTCATTCAATTTCAAACAGCTGAAAAATAAAAATACAGACATACAGTGTTGCCATGCCATTGCAGAATTTGCAGATGTGATGTTTTATAAATATTTTTTTTGTATTGCCATGTTTGTAAATAATTTATTATAAGTATAACTGACACTGTTTTTTCTAACATTTCGGGTGATTAAATTTTACAATAAATAATGATAAAGGTTCTATAAGCATTTTTTTTTTCTTTTTGTCTCTGAGTTGTCGTGTCGCTCTGTGCGCCGGGGCGCCCCCTGCAGAGCATAGAAAAGCGCAAAAAATTGGCGTTCGACTCAGGACCACCTCAGGACTAGTGCTGTGTTCTATGGTTCAGCCTAGAGTTACCCGTTTTTTTTAAATTATCTTAGGAACCTACGTACCCTTATTCAGTTTTCAGCAAAATGTCAGTGTGACCAAAATTGTTTAGCGAAAGCAAAACGCGAATGGAGCTGATTAAAATGTGCGTAGTCTGGCAATATTGCTCAAGTCGGGAATTGCGCCTTATGCAAAACAGACAAAAAAATAATCATGAACCTTCCATCTTTTTCATCAAGTACCTACCTATCACAATCATGACAAAATAAATACACTTTCTATTCATTGAAGTTTTTTTGATAGATTGGCCAAGTTGTACAGGACGAGATGGTTGGGATTGGGACTTGGGATAGGTGTAAAATAAATAAAAACAATGTTTTGTACCATCCAGATTTTTTTGATTAAAACAAAATGTTCTCGTACCTACGATTTCTTTCTCTCTTACTCCCTAAAACTGCTACTGCCATTTGAGGTAGGGAATAATTAGAACTAATCAAACAATATTATAACATTATGAAAAAAAGTATTGTATTAGTTACTGTTTAAAAAAGTTACAGTGCGCAAAAAAAAATTAAAAATAAAATACAACGGTTTTTTTTTGTATTTTAGTCGTAAACAATCTGAATAAATTTACAGACAGGTTAAGCTACCAAAGTGTATGAGCCAGTTGGTTTGCCACAGTGTAGCTACGGCTTTACAATATCTTCACATTAATTTGTGATTTTCAGACGGTTCCTAGCCATCGACATGTTAAAAGTTTATGCAATATAAAAAGAACATAAAATTATTATAAGATAAATTGAGAACCTCATACTTTTTAAGTTAGTTGGTAGGTTTGTACTGAGGGAGGCCCATCAAATCAATTAATCTCCGGCCTTGGGTTAAGACTACTGTGCTTGCTTTTATAGTTAGTTATTTTAGTATCAAATCTTAATATTAGGTACTGTTGCTACACTTGCTTACAATTTACAATATGTAATAATCTACTTACTTAGTCAACCTACAGAAAACTAATTTGAATTACTTACATAAATAATTCCCTGTGACTTCTGTCTGACTTAATGACAATAAATATTTCTTTTATAATTCTATTTCTTTTTAAACCCATAAGTACTTTAAATTCTAATGTTAATTTTTATTTTAGTATGAATTAGTACATTATAAAATAATAATACCAGCCTATAACTGTCCCACTGCAGGGCAAAGGCCTCTTCTCATACGGAGAAGGCACGAGCATTGATCACCACGCTTGCTCAAGGCGGATTGGCGATTTCAGACTTATATTAATTACAACAAGTCCAGGTTTCCTCACGATGTTTTCCTTCACCGATGTCTGCGATGTCTAAGATAATCTTTAGAAAGTACATATGAATTGAAAAAGTCACATTGGTACTTGCCCGGATTCGAACCCACAACCTCTTGCATGAGAGGCGGGCGCCTTAACCACTAGGCCATCACGACATTTTTCGACATTATAAAATACAGTTTTATAAAAAAACAAAACATACATATAAATACACAAAATTATGGTAAATATTTATCTATCCCAAGACAAAATGTGGAAGTATTTTTAACATTAAATATTTGTGTTATTATAACACATGGACGTATAATACGTCCATGTTATAACACTGTCTAGTGCCTAAAAGCACTACCTACGAGCAACTAAGCTTGGCACTACCTACATTAATTCATAGAACATGAAATAATTATTAGCTTAACATCATTACTCAGCTAAATATAAATTATTGTTGTAAGACTATATTGTCAAATGTCATCTTTATTAAGTAATTAATATAGACATCTTGATAAAGATTCTACAGGATAAAGTAGCACTTACAAATATAAATAATAATATCTTGGGACACGTCACAGTTATCTGATACCAAACTAAACAGGAGCTTGTGTTATGGTAACCAGACAGATAACTAATATATAAATACTTACTTATATAATTTATAAATGCATACAAATCATTGGTGAATTACACCTAGACACAGAACAAACAATCAAGCTATTCACACAGTTTGTCCTAAATGGGAATCAAACCCACACTCGCCAGCTTAGCAATCATGGTCAATCACCACTAGACCAACAGGCTTATCAAAAACAAAAAAAAAATTCACTACTTTATAAACAAAATATAACACCATTATTTGATTCATCTTTGTCTTTTAAAAGCATGTTTGTTTCATTTGACCTTTCAACGACCAACCGACAGCCGGCTGTCCGGCTGCTATTGTCTTTCTATTGGGTCTCAAAGCATGTAGGTTCGAAGTATTTAATTGCTTATTAGACTATGGTTACAGCCAGTAAAGGTACAATGAAACTGAATCATCTTAAATATATTATCTCAAATGAAATTGTGTCATCCACACATTTTTCTGCCAATGTAATTGATACATAAGCTAATTAATAAGTATTAGAATATTTGTTTAGCAAGATTTGCTTTATGAATGAAGACACACAGACACCTGATTGTAGGAAATTATGTGAATGCCCTAAGGTACAGTCACGTGTATAAACATGTATACCTACACCACACTAACATTAAAATCAATTTTCTCTTAGAATAACTATAAAAATGGGCTAAAGTTTCCATTATCAGCCGTCGAGTTGGAAGTTCATATTTTATTTGTAGATAGTACTCACTAACTGAAGGCTTTTTCACGTAGTTTTAAGGTTAGGAGACTCACGGTTTACGAGAATTTTTTTTTGAAGTTTACATATTCCCATACAAAATGAAAAATAATACGCCATTTTTAGGTTAGATAAATTGTCAAAGTAAATGTCAAATTTGACGTTTTACGTTTCGTTCACGGCGGAGGGGTGTTTCGTTCAATTTTATCATGTCTTTAATACAATTATATTTTGAAAACTAATAAGGATCGTCAATCCGAGAGCGATCGATCAAAATTTTAGGGCGCCTCGACTCGGACAGGTTAGGTTAGAAGGAGGTGGCGGGGTCGGAGTGAGCGAGCGAAGCGAGCGAACAGACCCCGTCACCTCCTTCGTGGTTATTTTTTTTAAGCCACCCAGAAGTAGGAGCCCCGCGAAGCGGGGCTCCGTCGAGTTATCTGTTTTAGACATTAGAGTGAAAAATAATTAATTTTACACGAAAAAATCCTAACTTAACCTCAAAATTGACGTAAATAACCTCAAACTTTGATCATCGATATCTCCGTAACCATGGGGCTCCTAAAGTTGGGAGTGGTATGGGGGGGCTTCTGCAGACTGCAACAGCAAATATTCCCATTTTGTTCTACTAACTGCTTGCTGCAGTATCACCACATTCGGAATCATTTTCTAGAGACTCATGCGGTCTATCTCAGAATTGTATCTTGAAGTTTAAATAAATAAATAAATGATCACATTCATTGGTACACATAATCAATATAAGTCATAATTAGGCAAAAAATAAATATAGTATGCCATGCCTTCTCTTTGAGTTTTTATACAACACTTATTTCTAGATTAAAGAGACTAAACAGTTACTTCATTTTATCTACAATCTTAACCATCATATTGTTAGCATAACAGAGATGTAATAAAGTTGGTATATTCCGCTTTCCCACAAAATCTTATTGGTGTAACCATAAGACTGATTTTATATAGTGCAGCTATAACCAAGAAATGATTACTATTTTTCCATTTAAACAATAAGAAACTTTAACAAACCTCTTTAAGGTGTCAACAGAATAATATTACTTCACAAAGCAAAAAGATTGATTCATAAATCTAATGTTTTTTATTTCTAACATATTGGCAAAGAGCAGGAATAGTCTCCGCTTAAATCAAACTTTTTATTCCACAAAATGTACTTAAAATTACACACACATTTAGCTGGATGTGTCCAGTGCACTAAACAACTTACATTCCTTTTGTGGTAGAAGACTGCTTGCTGGTATTCTTTGTCAGTGCAACAGCCAACACTTTCTTAAAAGCTTGACAGCATTGTTCTGCTGACCAAGCGCCTGACTTTGGTCCTTCATACCAATAAAAATAAGTTCCATTTCAGCCTGCTTCATCAATCAGTCCGCTAACAACAGACAGTCTTCAAGGTCATTGTCTTTAAGTTCATCGTCGACAACCCCTCCATTCAAAGCGTCGTTTAAAATTCGAGCTCTACTCTTCATCAGCTCATTGTCTATGAAATTTCTTGTTCCTTCCCTCGCTCGTAGCTCAGCCACCTTGTCTGGCGGGGGCCGGTTCACTCTACCCTTCGTAAAAGTGTAAATCACCGTTGTAAAGTCATACTCCATGAATGCAAGGTTCACAACTGGCCCGGTCTCAACTGTACACAGATTTTCCTGTACCTTATTGATAAAATCTACGCTGATTTCGTCGTGTGTAGGAATTGGCACGTATATGTTGAGTTTCTCGTTCTTCTTCGGCCGGGCGACGATGTAAAGAGTGTCTATATCTTTGTTGTAGCAATATTCGGTATCGTACATCAACTTATCGTCCACCAAGTGTATGTATAAATTGTATGCGAGTGATACTTTTAGGTCGGAATTGCAACCTAAAGATTTCATGTCGTTTTTTATTTTCGTTTCAATGTCCATTTTTGTGTCTGTGCCTTGTTTATTCTTATTAAAATGATACTTTTGCAAACTTGTGCTAATTTCAGGGTTCGCCTTGCAATTGGAAGAAGAAGAATGAAGATGAACGAGGGGGCAGCAGGGGCGGGGCGGGAGTACAAATAAAATAATAAAGTAAACGTCAACGTCAAATAACGTTTCGTTGTACTAAGAAAAATAACGTTTCTTTTTTTCTATAACTTAATCAGTAATCTGATTAATCTAAATGGGCAAGAGGCATTTGTTAGTGTTAATTATTGATCGTTATGTATTTTGTTTAAATAAGGCGATAAGAGCAAGTGTCGTAGCTGTGGTGCACTGACCGCCTTAGTTGGAAAAAGTATATTTCCAATACCAATTATGGCCACCTCGCCTCGCTACCATCGATGGGACTGCTTTAATAACGTCCTGACACTCCTGACACGCCAAGGAGGCGCTTACAAGTCATTTATTTATTTAAACTTTACAAACACCGTACAGAGGCGGACTTAATGCCTTAGGCATTTTCTACCAGTCTACCTTAGTCTACCAGTCTACCTTAGACCATTTAATAAGGAGAACTGCTACTGCTAAATTATAATATTATTTCGAATACTAGCTTTTGCCTGCAACTTCTTCACAATATTGTTGTAATCACATGTTGCTATACTTATTTGAATAGGCGTTAAGCATTTTATCTTAAAGTGACGACAACTTTTGTGCTAACAATTAGATTTCAATCAAATAAAGTTTATAAGTTGATATAAAGTTAATATGGAAGTTTTAACTATTTGTGATAACATGCATATACATCAAAACATACTTACGAATAGGTAAAAAAGCCGTGACACTCTATTTCCCAAGCGTTTTCCCATCTATGTGGGTCGGTTTCCTGTCTAACCAGACATAACTGATTTTTGATCAACCTTTTTTTTTATCAGCGACTGCCTATCAAACCTCCGCAGTCTAGTGGGTAATAAGATACTTCTTCGTGACTGATTGTCAGACTTTATTTTGAATTTCTGATTATTAGTAACGACTGCTTTTAATGCTTTCCCCACACGGACCACAAGCTTTTAAATTTCAGGTTGCTGCTAATAAATACATAATAGAAAAAACCCATACCACTTTTTGCTCGCCGAGTTTGAACCCACTTGGGACCACGATGGTCTCGTGGTCCCAAGTACGGTTGCGAATGGTGATCAACAAGGGAAATTCTGCACATATGAGGAATTGGACAAAATAAAAAATGATAAGTTAATGGTCATACTTTTATTTTATTTTTAATATAGTTACAACTTCAGTGGTTATTTAACAGATAGCTCTTATACAATATCTATCAAATAAGCAAGAGTGTTATTATTTGGGTGGGAAAGAATACAAGATACAGTGTCTTTGATTTTCCCATTATTTTGAAAATGTTAGCCATTTTCTACAAGTTACGTGAAGAACTTTAAACTAAGAAAATAAATAGTAAATTATTAACAAGACGGTCTTAAAAATAATGGTTACAATTTGTTCAGTCATATTTACATTAGATAAAGTTTGTTTATAAAAGTAAAAAAATCTTAAAAATAATTCGAAGTATTTAAGTACGAATATTATATTACATTGCAGTGGGACAGTTATAGGCTGGTATTATTATTATTATTATTATTATATTACATGGGGTAGTGGCCACAGACCTTAAAAGTAAAAGGAAGTTAAGCCTAATTCATTTAAATGAATGATTACTCAGGTGGAACCAAGTAAAGAGCCTCTCAATTTACTATTTACAAGATTTCACCGCACCGTAAACCTATTCCTCAAAAATACTAATAAATATTTCATAAAAGATTGAAAAAACGCTGACCCGCTAAACTTGAACTGGCTACGCGAGTCATTTTATTGTCCTTTCACAAATTCACTATTTTGAACACAAGTCTTTTAGCACCATGTTTCAAGATCACTTGAGACTTATAGAATATCTCTGTTAGTTTTGATGCACTTGCCTCTAAAGCATATTTCTGTTTCATGTGATATTTCCGTGGACATTGACGTACTAACTACATTAGCAGGATTCATAAATGATGAGACAGACGAACTTTCAACTTTGACTACTGATATTTCTGTCACAGCACTTTCTGTGTGATTCTCTTCTGTGCTATTTAACTTTTTGATTTCAGCAAAAGTGTTAGTAGTTTCCATGATTTCCTCGCCTGTTGATGCGGCAGTTATTTCATCAGGAATGAAAGCACTTTCTGTGGTAACGATTTTAGGTTTAGGTGACTCTGTTGTTATCTGAATTTCAGGTTTAGTGGTGTCAGCATCCTCATCATTGTCAACTTGTTTATTGTTATCCTCTGATGTTCCGAATAAGTAATCCATGAAACTGAATCCAGCGTCTGGCTTATTGACTGTCGCAGGTTTATTAGTTGTCGTTGGCTCAGTGGGAGTAGTTAAGTACAAGTCGTCAATGGTTGGGTCCGGCGAGCCAGTTCCTAAATCTAAATCTCCAGGACTTAACGTAGTTTGCGCTTCTTTTTCTACATAAACAGTCGTCTGCTTACTTTCTTCAGTGATAAGAGTTTCTTCATTTTCAGAAGCTTGGCTAGTAAGCTTAGGTATATCTACAGTAGGTATCACGTCAATATCTGCCTCATCATTGCTTGAAAACAAGTCTTTGATGAAATTATAACTTGGTTTGTAGGTTGTTACTTTAGGTTTCTCAGTAATTCCTTTGTCATGAACGTTTTTGGATGATTTCACGGGCTGTCCGAGACGGTTGACGGTGTTGGTATAGTACTGTGATTCAGCAACTTCAATGGATTCGGTGGTCGGAGCGCGCACTTTCACTTTTTTCCAGAATCCACGACGGCGGCTTTTGCGGTCTGGGTCATCCTGAAATGATAAAGAGTTTTATGTCAATGACGTGAAATATTGAAGTACGAGTAGAGGTACTTTTTTAGCACTGGATTGAAGTTTTACTCGAATACAATATAATATTTACAAATTATTTTTTGGTCATCGTTTTGTAAGGTACCTTAAGCGCTCGCAAGAGCAGCTCTATCTACGCTTTAGGGCTATTGCTTTTGATTTCTTAATCGCTATGAACATGGAGCCTTGATTCTTACCTCTGTAACAGGAGAAGAGTCATCAGCCGTAGTTATTTCAGTCGTGACTTCTTCTGTCGGTGTGGTCGACTTCTGTACGTAAGAGTCTCCAGAAGATATGATTCTCTCCGGCGGAATTTCCCCAATCTCTCCACCTTTATGTTTCATGACATTCTTGGTGTACTCGTCCTGGTCTTGTTCTTCCAAACTCTTCATAACTTCTTCCAACATGCTTTCGAACGTGGACATGGCATCATTCGAGTCACTTCTAGTCACTTTGCTCTGTTCCACTAAAGCTTCTAAAGTTGGGGGGATTTCAGGCATTTTCTTATTGTCTCTATTATTACTTGCAGGGGTCACAGTAAGTAAAACATCTTCAAATTCATTTCTTGCAGTTATGATGTCTAGTTCACTGTCTATGTCTGATCTACGTTCAGTTGTTGTCATTTTCTGTTCTTCTACTATATCATTTGGATTGTATGGTTTAAATGAATCGCTTGAGATTTTAGGTGACCACTGATTATGGGTGACATCTGTATCGGGTTCAGCGTACTTGGGCCTGTTGATCGAAAAGTTTGACTCTTGATCTTCTGTTTCTTCAGTTTCGGGTTTCTTGTTGTATCTTTCAGATAGTCTTGGTCTATGGCTGTATCTTGTGTGAAGCTGGCTTCTTGTGGTCGATGTGGGCGCTTCAGTTTGTACATCAGGTTTGTCTGTAGGTCTTCGTCCTCTGAACCTGTTTTTTACTTCATAAATTCGTTTAGTACTAGATGACTCGGTTGATGTTGTATAGGAGTATGATGGTCTCCTACGGCGGAAGTGTCCACGTTTTGTGGCACTCTCTGTTGTTGATGGGGAAGTAGCAGAAGCTTCTGTAGTAGGTTCTGGCCGGTAGACAGGGTGCTTGATTTCTTGTACTTCTGGTCTAGCGTGTACTTGCTTTGTCTTTAAATCTGCCTCGATTTCATCTATCCTCATGGTTGTTCGTCTTCTGTCGAAAGCTGGTCTGTAAGTAACTGGTTGAGCAGATTTCCTCCTTTCCTTGATTCTGGATGATTCTGTTGAAGCTTGATGGTATTGCCTGATGACACCAGGGCGCACACGCACTCGGTTGTATGATGGCGTAGTTTGTACAATATTCTCTTCTTCTCTCTCATCCTCATTATTATCTTGGCCGTCAGCTTTAATGTCTTCAGTTTCAGCAGCAGTAGTGGCTTCTTCTTGTTTAACAGTAACAAAATCATTACTATTTGAATTACTCACACTTTGTTCGGTTACGGCGCTGGCGGATGTTTCCGTAGCGTACGAACTTATTTCATATTCTAGATTCGATAAAGGCGTAGTTTGTTTGACATAGATATCTTCTTCCTTCTCGGGACTAGTCTCGTCATAAGCTGATGATTCAACCGGAGCAATACTGCTTCTAGACTGATAGAAATATTCTTGGCGGGTAGAAGGTACATTAGGCACGTAAGATGTTTCTGATGGCGAAGTACTCCTCGCAGTAAATGATGGGAAAGCAGATTCTTCTTTTGACTCATTATTAGAGTAGTGTTGGCTTATGGACACTTTTTCATTAGTGTAAGCATTTTCCGTATCGTTTTCAGACTCTTCAACTCTTTCAAAGTTTTGTTTAGACGTGGGTTCAGTCATAGCTTCAATGTCTACAGTACTCATACGCTCCATCAGCGTTACTGGATAGTTTTGGTGCAAAACATCTCTTTGATAGGCAAGATCTTCTTCCTTGGTATTGTGAGTTTTGACTCTTCTGTCATAAATATCTTCATCTTCCGAGGGCTTGTAAGTGATACGACCTCTTGTTCTTTGCCTTGCAGATTTAGTTGTGCTTTCACTTGAATCTATGGGTTTTCTGTTTGGCTTATCGGTAGTGATCTTATTAGGTTCATATCGAGGCCTGGATGGAAGAGGCTTTCTTTCTCTCAAAGGCCGCCTTGTTATTACAACTCTGGTAGTAGATTCGTAAGATTCAGATCGAGGTGTGGTGGTGTACCGAGGGCGGCCTCTGCTTCTCAATGGAGTCCTGCGAGTAGTGGTTGTCGTTGTGGTAGATGAGGAAGTAGGATTAGCTTCTGCGTCATTCAAATTACTCTGATATGCATTATACTCATCGCTACTGTACTTGGGCGGTGTATCAAGATCAGAAATGGTAGGTAAATTGTTTATGTCAGTTAGATGATCCGTAGGAACGTTTTGATCTTGAATGGCATGAGAGTCAACATTTTGATTGTATTCCGTCTTATATGTGTTAACTTGAGTATCACTATCTGTGTTGTAATTGCTGTTAAATGGTGTTTTAATTTCTGCATTGTAAACATTTCTTTCTGGTGTAGTCACTTCTTGCTTGTAATTATTCCTTACAGGTGCAGTTGCTTCTTGGTTATAAATATTCCTTACAGATGCAGTTGCTTCTTGGCTATAATTATTCCTTACAGGTGCAGTTGCTTCTTGGTTATAATTATTCCTTACAGGTGCAGTTGCTTCTTGGTTATAATTATTCCTTACAGGTGCAGTTGCTTCTTGGTTATAATTATTCCTTACAGGTGCAGTTGCTTCTTGGTTATAATTATTCCTTACAGGTGCAGTTATTTCTTGATTGTAATTATTCCTTACAGGCGCAGTTGCTTCTTGATTGTAATTATTTTGCACAGGTGCAGTTTCTTCTTGTTTATAATAATTTCGCACAGGCACAGTTACTTCTTGTTGGTAATTATTCCTTACAGGTGCAGTTACTCCTGCGTTATAATTTTCACTGGGAGAATTACTGGCAGTGTTACTTACTGGTGGTTGTTTAGAAGTTAACTCAGTTTTAGCAAAATAATCAGTAGGATTAAAGACTGGATATTTTAAGTTAGGGTCGGAATCGTAATGTATTTCCGGCGTGTAGTTTTGGAGGTAGCTCGGTGACGATTGCTTGTTATACTTTGGTTTTTGAGTAATTATTTGTTCTGGTTGTCGTTCAGTGGTTGATGGGGTGGCTGGAGTAGGCGTCGGTGAAGGTGAAGGTGAAGGAGTTGGTGATGGTGATGGATGTCCAACAGCACCAGGCGTGACGTAAGGTTGTTTCACATCATCGAAATAATTGTGGTAGTCTAACGGAGTGCTAAAGTGGAACGCTTGATTGATCGAGTACGGGTTGTGAGTCTCGAGTAACTGACTTGGGTAAGTAGAAGGCGGTTTAGGCGTTGTCGTTGTGGTCGTAGTTGTTCGAACTGTTGTCGTACGATCAGGTTTCCTCTGGAAGTTATACTGGTCAATCAATTCTGAAGACTTGTAATCGTTCTGTGGCTGGAAGTTGTACTTTTCTGAGTTATATGAAGGATCCATGTGGCTTATGAAGTAGGAGTTTGTTTTAGGAGGGGCTATTTCAATCTCCGGTTGCTTTGGTGGTCTGATAGATGTAACAGTCTGTGGCTCAAATGAGTAGTAATTGGCTTGTTGATTTTGTACGGGGCTTGGTTTAGGTGCACTAGTACTGTAGTAACTGAATGTTGGTTTTTGTGTCACTGGTTTGTATGTCGGTTGCGTCGCCGTGTAGTAGTTCTGATTAAATCCTGGTTGAGAAGGCGGCTGTGTTTGTGACTCTTTAATTTGGGAATTAATAACGACTGAACCCACGTGAGGAGATGGGAAAGGAATTTTAGCAAATCCGTTTGGAGTGTTATAACTTAAAGGCGCCACAAAGAATGGTAACTGTTTCAATTTTTTATCGCTATTCTCAATGTTCGATAAATAAGGCAGCTCGAATTTCACGAAGTTATCCGGTGCTGGTAAAGTGGAAGGCCCAATAAAAACTTTGGGTGCGTTCAATGGATTGACTGAATCCAACACGGCGATGGTATCGGCATTTTTCAATGAAGAAAGAACGTCTCCTACTTTTACTTGACTGTTTTTACTGACTTCTTTAGTCATAAAAATAGCTAGAGGGGGTTGGTGGGGTTTCAACTTCTTCGGTTTTGGAGTGGTCGGCGGTAACGTAGGGAAAGGCGTCGGGAGCGTTGAGTATTTCGGCACTTGGTCCACATCTTGCAGTTGAGGGTTAAATTGCGAGAAATAGTTTTTCTCAGGTAATGGTTCGAGTGGTTTAGCAGCTGGTCTCTGGTAGTCGCTAGTAAATGTTTGTTTTACAGGGTTGATTCGTTGGTTTCCCTGAGAATATAATTCCGTATTTAACAACTGAGAAGTTGTTAAGGGACTTCTTAGATTGAACTGTCCTCTATTTAGCGACTCTAACGGGACGTACAGGAGCTGTACTTCTTCCCTCTCATGTTTATTGTTCGGTGACAATGTCTCTGGCAGTAATGGTTTATCAATCGCATCAAACTTGATCTTCTGTAGAGACTGAGGTTTCTTCATTGTATTAAACCCGAAGTTGTTGCTCACGTTTTCCACGCGGTAACCATCAACCAACCTTGGAGCTTCTAATTTGGATTTCTGCCCTTGGCTCAAGAAAGGTTTGGCTTGAGAAGAACCTGGTAACGCTTGAGTGAAGCTGACTGGATTAGGAATGCCTTGTGGTCTAAGTTTTTGCGGCGGGACGCTATCGAACCCAAATGGAGGAGCTACGAATGCTTGATTCAGGGGGAAGTTAGGTTGTGATAGCCCGAATCGAATGCCTTGCCCAAATCCTTGATCTGTCAAGTAATTTTGAGGAGCAGACGGCACGGATTGCAAGTACAGGTGTCTGTTTGCAGGAGCATTGTAATAATTCCTTGATGGGAAGGAATCTTGCCCAAATCCAGTTGGTCTTGTGAGTCCTGGAAAAGGTTCACTTAGTATCCTGGGTTCTGCGACTGCTTGTCTCTTGATTTGCGGTGTTGGTTTTGGCTCTCTCTCGACTGGGCCAGAGAGTGGGACCCAGTCGCCGATGTCTGACATATAGGAGCTGATTTGACGAGACCATCTCGATTGTTCCTTCTTCGCTGAAGCCACGGCCAGGAGTGTCACGAGGAAGGCCAGGCGGTGCACGGTGCGGTGTGCCATCTGGAATAGATAGAGATCAAAATTAAGTTTCTGTATGAAATCTATAGGTATGATTGTATGTGATAGATTGAATTAAAATTATTTGTACGCAGCTGTAGGGCCCTAGACTGTACTGGAGATTCTGGTTTGAATAAAAATAAAAAGCATAAAAAACGTTATATAATGATATTTATTTTTTTGAATTGGTTAAATACACACGTATATGTACGTCAACATTGTGCTTGAGATACTTTAGGCGAATTATGGGGCGAGTCTGGACGAACAATATCAAAAAGAACCGGCATTTAGGTAGGCGGCATTAAATATTCAAAGTTTCAGTCATAAAATGTAACCATTTTATGATGACCTACATATAACTCATATTCATAAATAAAAAATACTTATTACAATACATTACATTGACGACTTGGTTCTGATACGTAACATCCGTAATTTACACAACTTAAATAATTTTCCTACGTCCATAGCATGTCCGTCAAACAGTTTTGCTAGGCCATCTAAAGTCAATTTTGCGTGGTCAAGATGATTATAAAGTCTGGGATTTTGTGAACAATAAGTTGCATAGAACACTTGATTAGTATTGTGTAATAGCATGAGAAAATCTTTCGACAAATAAACATTACCTAGTAGTCATTTGATCGTATCTTTTGACACAATTCTGTTAAAGTAAGGCCGTACGTGAGCATAGTTTTCAGTTCATATTTTGAGTCTCAGTACGAGAACGGCAATTCTAAAATTGTGTTATTTATTATTCGGTTTAGTATTCACAGGATACCAGTTATGTTTTGGATGGATATCGATTTGATTGTATTATCTACGAATACACAATTGTTTTGGTCTGGCCGTTTATTATCGAATGTTACATAAATTATGTATATATATATCACATGATGCATTGCCCAACCTATATCGATAGATTATCTTCACTTTTATTTAGGACAATATTGCACGCTGCTTTTAGTGTTGTTTAAAAACTATAAACTCGTTGACTATTAGTCCTTACTAATATTATAAATGCGAAAGTAACTCTGCCTGTCTGTCTCTCTTTCTGTCTGTCTGTCTGTCTGTCTCTTCTTCACGCCTAAACCACTGAACCGATATGAATGAAATTTAGTACAGATATAGTCTGGGACCCGAGAAAGGACATAGGATAGTTTTCATCCTGGAAATCCCTCGGGAACGGGAATTATTACTCCACGCGGACGAAGTCGCGGGCAAAAGCTAGTAATATTATAAATGCGAAAGTAACTCTGTCTGTTAGTCTTTCAGTCTGTCTGTCTCTTCTTCACGCTAAACCACTGCACCGATTTAATTGAAATTTGGTACAGATATAGTGTGGGACCCCAGAAAGGACATAGGATAGTTTTCATCCCAGAAATCCCCCGGGAACGGGAACTATTATTACACGCGGACGAAGTCGCGGGCAAAAGCTAGTATTTCTATAAGTCTTGGTTTAAACCCATTGCCTTTCACAGCACACATCTAAGAAACTGTCAAACGTGAGTCTCACCATAAACAAGTCACAATTACCACTCCTGCGTTGCCACAGCACATTAGAATTCAAACAAAACGGTTGTCTAACGCATTTTCGGCCTTCAACTAATTACGAGGTTAGTCTGTGGCTTGAATATTAGGTCATTTAACTGAAGCTCTAGTCTCTCTGTTACTGCAACAGTGGTTCAATGATCGTTATTTGACGTTTAACGTCAAACTTTTGACACATTTCCCATACAAAAACTGTCAAAGGTGTCAAATATTTCACGGGCCTGTTGGTCTAGTAGTAAGTGACCCTGACTGCTAAGCCGGAGGTCGTGGGTTCGATTCCCACACAGGACAAACTTTGTGTGATGAGCATGATTGTTAGTTCTGCTGTGTATAGGTGTAATTTGTCATATGTATGTTTTATTAAGTATATAAGTATGTATATCAGTTGACTGGTTACCATAACACAAGCTCTGCTCAACTTGGGATCAGATGACCGTGTGTGACTTGTCCCAAGATATTATTTATTTATTTAATATTTGGTCAATGGCTGATCATTGTGACACGATTGCAGACTTCAACCCCTGGTCATTCGCACGTAGTGTTGGGCCATAAGCTCCGTGCTTCATGCAGTGTGTGTGAATCTTCGCTACTCTTGCGCAATTCTGTGCTACACATGTCATGGTGTGCATTGTATCGTAATAGTGATGCAACAATAGCCCATACTTTATCTGATTCACATAACTCATCATTCTTTTTACACTACTGTATGGTCTGTGGACTGAGTCTGTGCTTAGCCGTTATTAACGCTATATTGCTGCTAACGCTAATGCTTTTATTTATGGGAAAAAAATAGGCAGACTTTTTCACTAAATTAAATACAGCCGAACCGAACATATATACCTCAGTCATAGGCTTCCATTGTATTCCATTGCTGAACAGACGCGTACGCGTTTTCAAACAAAATTGTTGTTTTATATGGACAACATGAGCTAAATGTGCGTAATCTCATTGGCTGAACGACTCGCAGTCCTGAATTGCTCAATAGCCTTTCTGTTTTGCTCAATAGCCTTTTTGTTTTGCTCAATAGCCTTTTTGTTTTGCTCAATAGATTTCAGTTAAAAATGAAAATTTATTTAGAATCAGGCGTTTCTACACCGCAGTCGCAAGAAAACATTGCGTAATGGTCATCTAGGTATATGTCCAGTCGTTGTACGAAGTATTTATTTTATTTGATTGAGATCAGTAAACTTATAAAAAACATAAAATATAAGTTTATGGGCGATAAAATAAAAATTAAATTTTTGTATAAATTCGCGTGCCGTTAACATAAAAGATTGCATTCAGAAGATTATTTTTATTAAGTGAATTTCTAAACTGAACTTATATTTTAATATTAATTAATGATTTTATCAAAGGTCATCGATCTCTGTTTCTTTTAAAATATTAGAACTTGCTTTAGTTAAGCTAACTTTTTAGTTAGGCTGCTGAAACTAATTATTATGAGACCTTCCATTTAATTCGCTCTATCCAAACCGTTTAGTTTCAAAAAGCTAAGCATAGGTACATAGGGACAGACAGACAACGGTAAACGACTTGGTTTTATTCTATGCAAAGATACTTGCAATGATAGCTTTATGTTTAAAATCCATACTAATATTATAAATGGGAAAGTGTGTCTGTCTGTCTGTCTGTATGTTCGTCTTTCTTTCACGGCAAAACGGAGCGACTAATTGACGTGATTTTTTAAGTGGAGATAGTTGAAGGGATGGAGAGTAACATAGGCTACTTTAAGTCTCTTTCTAACGCGAGCGAAGGCGCGGGCAGAAGCTAGTAATAAATAAAAATTTAACAGTTAATCTATCAAATATACACTTCGCCTTAAGGCCTTGCAAGTTATGTATATTTCTGTAACAAATAATAATTATCAGCTTTGATCTGTATACTTAATTACCTATGTAGTAATAATGCGTAATTCCTTATGTAATGATAATGGCACAAGAAACGCCTAATTATCGCACATTCGGTTTGTTTTATATACAGTAGGTATATTTTATGATTGATACAATACAATAATGGTATTGCACAGTGCATTACGCATTGAATGAGATTTACATTTTTACAGTTAGGTTAACATACTCAATGTAAGATTTCAATTTTTGAGATTTGACGTTTTTTTTAGTTTTAAAGTAGGTATGCTTTAACAATTTGTCTATTTGACTTCACAGAGCCGATATATTTTAAGTCCGAGATAAAATAACGTTACTTCGTAGATTGAGTCCACTCTCGTCCCCTCGACCCCCAAGAATTAAAGTGTCCACTCGACCCCTAACTACAGTTTTTTCTCGACCCCTGGGGGTCGAAAGTGGAGTTTATTTTGAACCCAAGTTTCGGTTTCCACTCGACCCCCAAGTACAGTTACGATGAAAAATCATCAGTACCGTCTACAGTTGCATACTATTTTGTTGGAATATTAAACATTAAGTTTCCGCCATCATGCGCGTGCGGGCCCTCACGACAGGGGATGCGGTGGCACAGGGCAGGGTCGTCTTGGCGGTGTCTCTCGACATCGCCAACGTCTTCAATACCCTGCCTTGGGAGTGCATAAGGACGGCACTCCGGTATCACTGGATGCCTGCCTACCTCTGTCGTGTGGTCGAGGCCTATCTGACGGACAGAGCCGTCATCTACCCCGGTCACGAGAGAGTGTAGAGTCGACGAGGAATGTTGTGCGGTGTTCCACAGGGATCGGTCCTGGGGCCGCTCCTGTGGGACATCGGGTACGACTGGGTGTTGCGCGCCGACCTTCCCGATGGTGTCAGCGTAGTGTGCTACGCTGACGACACGCTAGTCCAGCTAGCGCAGGGAGGGTCGTTCCAGGCGGCGGCCGACTTGATGTCAAGGGGTGTTGCGACAGTCGTGGACAGGATCCGGCAGCTGGTACTCGAGGTGGCCCTGCACAAGTCCGAGGCCATGTGTTTTCATGGCCCTCGGCACCGGCCACCTCCGGGGTCTCAGATAACGGCGGGAGGGGTTCACATCGGTGTCCAGTCGACGATAAAGTACTTGGGACTTGTCCTCGACAACCGATGGAACTTCACGGAGCACTTCCGACGTTTGGGCCCCAAACTGGCGAAGGCCGGAGCTGCCCTCAAGCGGCTCCTGCCCAATCTCGGTGGCCCAAACGCCTCCTGCCAGCGGCTCTACGCGGGGATCGTGCGGTGAATGGCCCTCTACGGGGCTCTGCATTAAATATATTCTTAACCAGTTTATTACTAAAGAAATACCAGTAAGTCTTTGTTTAGAAAAATTAAGTCCGTTAATTTATTAATGTCATAAATAAACACTTAAGTTTTTTTTAATATTTTTTTTATATATATAACATAATCATATCATGAAACGTTACGCCTGTAATCCACAAAAAGTTAAACAAAGGTGTACCTTATAATTACACCCAAAACCTCACGTAAACCTACCTAATATTGCCATCAGCCAAGAACGAATCCAGACACCGTAGTTAATTGCTAGTGAGAAACCTTAAAGAAAACCTAGATACACTGCCTGACCGAGGAATCAGTGCTTCAGCAGTTGCACTTGCGACCACTAGAGCGACGAGGCAGTCTTTTTAAATACCAATTCCTAAATTTCGCCTTTAGTACGTCACTGTACCAAAATATTAATTATCATACTAGGGGACGAGAGTGGACTCAAGGTGCGGGTCCTTTGTATAAAAATCCATTCTCACCCCCTAGGGGCGAAAGTAAACTAGGTTTAGGGGTTGACAGGAAACCAATGAGAAAATCTTTTTTTAGGGGTCGAGGGGTCGAGAGTGGACTAAACGCTTTGGGCTTAGGCTATCTTTGACAGTTACTTACTAAAGTAGTACTTTTGTAACTCTCCCTCGGAGTCGTCGGAGTGACGAAAACAAGTCTTTGGAGGCAACTGTCCCTAAATAAATTGAGAATAAAAAAAAATTAAATTAAATTATCAAAATTAATTTGTTATTTAATAAATTAGTAGTCTGCTATATTTCTGCGTTATGTTTATTGCTATTTTAATTTAGTAGCGGCCATTTTTATTTCTGATTAATTAGATTGTGTTTTTATTTTGGCAACCAATATTATTATATCATTTATATAAATGTCGATATGAATAATATTGAGTACGCTCAACTTTTGTAAGCACTAGTAAAATAACGTAAAACTGCAGAAAATCTTATAAAAATTGAGCCAAGAACGGTCAAAAGTAAAGATACTATTGCCTAAAAGAGACATTCACGAAATAATGGGTCGTACTCGTAATTACGAGATTAATTACAAAATAAGGATCAATCAATCAATCAATCTGATCGGATTGAAACTCTATATATATTACTATTTATGTGGTTTTCAATATGTAAAAATCGATTTAACAACATCGTAAGAATAATATAAAACAGTATCATTATTATTGAGTTGATTTCATAATTTAACCATACACGCTAGTATAAAACAGACATAAATTTTTCAGTAACAACTTTCATTATGTAGCAAAATTCTTTGCATAGATTTTACTGGCAAAGTCAATAAAACAATAAAGTAATGTTTTCCTACTTACAGTATAATTATGTATAAGTATGATTTCGTATACAACTACAAATATACATTTGTATAATGTAAGTATACAGTGCCGTATAATTTAACAACGCAGTGTATTAATCTAATATCTTTAGTATAAAATGGAAAGGCTCACTTGATTACTATTGTAGTACTTGTCATAAGCGGCAGCGGGATAAAATATAATGATCAGAAATAACCTTTCGACGACCAAGCAACAGCAGGCTGTTAGAATTTGAATTTGATAAAATTTGAATTGTAATAGGAATGTCTCATGTATCGTGAGTGCGTGCACAAATGCGGAACAAAAATCTGTAGACTATAAATTAGTAATATTGCAGCGCAGAATACAATGAAAACAACAAAAACCATAACAGCAATCGTGTCATGTAAAATCGTGTTATTATTTTATATACACAATCAGACTTGAGATTTACAATATTAGCACAAATACCACCGTGTTTATTGCGATAGAAGTTTACTTAAGTTAGTTTTTTTTTAATTTTTGATTTATTTTGCAAGATGGTTAAATTATAACACTTTTTACTTTCGCCGTTTATATCTTTCTGATTTAATTTTCCATTATTAGACACGTTCGTTAGCTTATAGTTAGCTTTTAGATAATCCTCGCTACAAGCTTTTACCTTGCACCACGTCTTACTACAAGCACAGGTAATTGAACGTGTCGTATTGTAGCTAATGTACTTTCCTCGTCTCGATGCTAATTGGTACTTGCATTATGTTATAATATGTATCTACGAGAAAGTGCGTCCGTCCGTCTGTCTGTGTCCGTTTTTCCTAAAACAACGGCTCGTGGTCAAGTGAAAGTTATTGTGATAAGACTGTGGTTGAGATAAGTATGTTACCTAAGATAAGATGTACAGTCAGCAAAGTATATAAGTATACAGGGCCGTCAGATATAGTTTAAGTTTTCTCAAAAACCCACAGATATTTTCTAATAAAAAATTAAACTATAATAGAAAATGACTAGTTCTTCAATTAGGTTAAATTTTATTTGAATACATTCATTGGTTTTCAAGAAAACCTCAATTGTAGATGACGGCCCTATATACTTATATACTTTGCTGTGTGTACTTTATAACCGACTTAAAAAAAGAAGGTTCTAAGTTTTACCTGTACCGTTTATCTCGCGTTATTAGTACCGATTTTGATGCGGTTTTCAGAAAAGTATTGTTACATTTAGAAAAAGGTTTTAATGACTTCAAAAGGAAGATTCGCAGAGAAAAATCGCAACGTGTTAGTAAAAAATAAAACGTTTTTCTAAGTAACATTCTTATTACTGTCTCACAATAGTCAACCACGAGTGGCCGATAAAAAACAAATAGGGTTAAGACAAAATAAGTTCCGGTGTGGTTATTAATATCCGCAAGTATTTCGGCTTTGCTATGTTCCAGTCTCTATTTAGCATTTCCCTTTTCTCCAACTGCGTGTAAGGGACAGAGAATAGTTAATCTGAGTTATCTTTTATCTAGTTTGTAATATGAATATTTCTAAAAGCTACAAGAATTCACCTCCTGAGAGTTTACACAATGTTTTTATTCAGTTCTGTTCTCCATATTTACAGGTACGTCGTCGATGGGGACATCAGGAATAAAATTTAATTAATTTACAGTTGCATTGTCCCCATTGGAGACCACGTCAATGGGGACAACGGGAATACACCTACAGACTAACCTAAATACACCCACAGACTAACCTACTTTGTAACGTGACTTGGACCGTGACATATCGTGTTTTGTGAGCTACCGAATTCTTCACATACATCTTCAATATTGCGTGATTGTTGGACATGCGCGTTATAATTATAACGCTTACATTCTGATTGATGACTCATAGATCCATTTGATACGCTTGGTTTTAAAACCACTACCGCTTATATGATGGGACACATCGCGTGGCAATTTGCAAAGCCTACGAATACCCTAAGGTCTGGATCATTGGTTCCAAACCTGCAGGTTATTTCCGTTTGTGTTGTTAGTGATGTTCTATTTATACTTAAGATTAGTTATAAATAATACTAGCTTTTGCACGTGGCTTCGCTCGCGTTAGGAAGAGACAAAAAGTATGTCACTCTCCATGTCTTCTAATATCTTCATCTCCACTTTAAAAATCACGTCAATTCGTCGCTCCGCTTTGCTGTAAAAGACGGACAAACCAACACACTCACTTTACCATTTACAATATTAGTATGGATGTTAAAAAATGGTGTGCCTCATTCTGTTGATAAATTATTTTAAAAAGTTGTAATAATGTTTGGTGTTTTATTTTTATGCCATAATTGCATCCGCAGAAAGTCTTCTTTTCCCTAGCCTTTTCCCAATTGTGTTGGGGTCGGCTTCCAGCCTAACTGGATTCAGCTGGATACCAGTGTTTTACGTGAAGCGACTGCCTGTCAGACCTCGACAACCCTGTAACTGGCCGACACGATATTTCTTGGTTAGACTGGTCAGAGTTTCTGACTAACCAGTAACGACTGTCAAAGTTCGATGAATGATCCATTTGTATCATGCATCCGCAGAAAGTGTGTCTGTATTTAGTTAGTGTTGAGATAGATATTGAAAAGCGAATGTTCCCGTGAGTAATATATCCTCAGTCTTCAGAGTAATGGCGTCTCTCACATTACAAACATTGTCACCACTGATCGCTGTACCATTAATATATTGGTTGTTAGTGAAAGTCGGCGGTTTCTTGTAATGACCGTTTCACCGCAGCATCGGAGAGGAAAAGCTAAGTTTTATAGTTTTACCTGCAATTTGAAACCAATATTATATCTTGGCAAGTTAAATAACAGTGCCAGTGCGTTATTAGTCACAGTTGTAGTAATTGTGGACACGAAGAAAAATTGCTAGTGTGTTCTAAGAGTATCGTGCGAGCTATGCTTGGTAGGCGTTTCAAACGTTGAGAAAAATCCTTTTCATTCTCATCGTACAAAACTAAAACTTATTAATTACTAGCTTTTGCCCGCGGCTTCGCTCGCGTTAGAAAGAGACCAAAAGTAGCCTATGTTACTCTCCATCCCTTCAACTATCTCCACTCAAAAAATCACGTCAATTCATCGCTCCGTCTTGCCGTGAAAGAAAGACAAACAGACAGACAGACAGACACACTTTCCCATTTATAATATTAGTAAGTATGGAAGTATGGATTTTTTTACGATAAAAATGAAAAGATCATTTGGACCGTTTAAAATCAGCCAAAAAAAATCGTCTGAAACACTCCCAAAATTCCTGTATGGACCGGAGGCCCAGATTCCGGAGGTCTCAAATTCAGAAAATTATATTTCTGTTTCAACTTTTGGCATTACTAACAATAATTTGTGATACAATTTGTATGCCTAGTGCACACATGGTCTATTGCTTATGTGATTCTGGCAAAAGATGGGAAGGTGAGATGCTTACTGATGAAATCTCAAACTACTTTTAAATTAGACAAATATTCTCATGGTTCACTATTATGAGCACTTAGTGCTGGTCTGTTGTAGGTCTAAAGCCATTGCTAAGTATTTACGCGCTGTCCATAGCGAACACCTTGTAAAAGTCTAGATTTTCGTCGCAAAGTTAGCCGTATCTATACATACCACAAGCCAGAAAAAAATACAGTGTATAGTCTAATATATAAAGAAAAGACTAACACAAAAACAATTTACAAATGTGGTCTAGAACTACGAAAAAAAAATATTCAAAAAGTTTTCGTCTCAAAATTCTCAATTTTTTCAGCGACAACCGTCATATTTTTTATATTTATAACAAAGAAAATTTTATAAACTAAAGACATATCTAAAAATTTTAAAACACAGAACTGTATTTTTTTAAATATTCAATGAAAACTGCAAAATTACTCACATTTTTGCGGATTTGCCAAAATATTTTCGACCTTATTTCTATTAAATCGATGCACCACCGCGAATAGCTACTTACCGCGCCTTAATTAATGCAGAAAATTGACGCTTAAATTGACCTACATTTCAAAGCAATAAAAAAACAATTGAAGATCTGAATTTGAATGGCTTAAGCCAGTTAAGAGAACATAAAGCGCAACCGAAGGAACAAGGGTGGGTTTTAGTCAGTAAAAGTCTGACAACAAGGGCGGGAGATGTCATTTGATGGTTTTACATCCATAAGAAAGCCACTTAAGAGATACATAGGTAATCTCAACTGACAGCGTCCACGAACAAGACACATGGTTTGAAGGCTCTCAATTGAACATAGAACATATAAATCCGCCATTAGTTAGCCTTCAATCAGACCCACATATTGCAGTCACGTAGTACGGAATGTATTTATTTCCCATTTGTCAACAGTTCATTCACTTGTGTAGCGTGCAATCGGCTATTCGATGTTGCGTTGTAAATCTATGCGTTGTAAATCTGTGCGTTGTAAATGTCTATGCGTTTTCTTATCCGCGCCGCTAAGCATCCGCTTGGTACAAGTGCGGCGCGAAGAAAGTGGACAGTGTAGGCGTAAATTTATATTAGAATAATATGGCCATTTTTTTACCCGGCTGTCGAAAGGAGAGTCATATTTTTTTTTAAGTTTTTAGCTATTGTCTGCGGCTTTGCTCGCTTTTAATTAGAGGTTTCAAAGTTTAAAAATTTTGGCTATCCCTCGAAAACAGTCGGTTCTTGTCGGGGTATGCTATCTAGTTTCCGCGCGCGTGAATGTCGATTCCCTTTTTTTTTTGGTAAGTGGGAAATCATCAAATGACTTTTCCCGGCCTGGGCGATTTTAACCTTATTAAGGCTGGAATTTCCATAAATCCTTTCTCAGTAGATACTTCTCTTCACAAAGAACATACCCTCCAAGTTTCATGTCTGTAGAACCAGCGCAGCGACTAGTGCTGTGCGTCGATATATCAACAATCAGACAGTCAGTCAGCCAGTTTATCACTTTATCATATTATAAATATAGATAGAACATAAAGATCGCATCAAACTCTAATTGCACGATGTAGGATGTCAGTTGTAGTTCATAAGTTAGGCGATAGATGTCGCCACACCATTACTGTCAGTCACGACTACGATCAGTGGCCATTGGAACATTCATTGCTGGGTTCTGTAAATATAACTGCTGGTTACCGTTATACTATCGACAATTACTGTAGATGAATTGAGATTTAATAACCAGGTATCTCTGTACTGAAATCCTTGATGATTGATTCGCAATCGTTCTGAATTATACTTAAAAAATCGATCAATCAATGTATTTAAAAAACTAGCTTTTGCCCGCGGCTTCGCTCGCGTTAGAAAGAGACAAAAACTAGCCTATGTTACTCTCCATCCCTTCAACTATCTCCACTTAAAAAATCACGTCAATTCGTCGCTCCGTTTTGCTGTGAAAGAAAGACAAACATACAGACAGACACACTTTCCCATTTATAATATTAGTATGGATATTTAATTACACACAATTGAATTTAGCAAAAATGTTAAGAGGTATAAGGTGTAAGATTTTCATTATCATTAAAAGGTTTCTTACGATGTTCAATTAGGAGCACAACTTGTTTTTTTTTTCATCCATACTAATAATTTATAAATTGTAACTGTCTGTCTATCTGCTACGCTTTCACGCCAAACTACTGCACCGATTTCAATAAAATTTGCTACAAAGATAACCCATAGTCTAAGAAAGGATATAGCATACTTGCTTATGGTAATTTTTCGACATCTACGCAGGCGCGAAGCCACGGACAAAAGCTAGTAAAACACATAAATAAGTCTCTAATTTCCTGATCAGGAAACCAAATTAGGAATCATAGTCGGACATGTTCGGCCAGCATTAACATTTTGTAACAAAGAATAATTAAGTACATCAATTAGAAAATTTATTTATTCTTGCATACAAATGTAACTTCTACTTTCGTATGCCAATATTTAATTTCCATGGAATTTAATTACAATTTCTGATTATAATCTAAATATAGTTAAAACAAAAAAGCCGAATAAACAAGCCATAAGACACGTACACTGGCGGCCATAATTAATGACATGCGCGGTTGCGTATCGCGGGCATTTGATTGCGTCGCGTGGAACGGAACGGGTATCGTCGTTTACCCACTTCTGTGCGTTCGGTTTTACGTAATTTTATACTAAGTCATTTTATTATTTAATGATTTTTGCGTAAATTATGCCGTTATGCCTCTTTTTGTCTGCCAATATGTGTTTAATTGCTATTGCAAGACAATTTACATGCGGGAATGGTGCTTTCGACATGTTTTATTGTCTGTGTCCACATCGATTATTGGCCGAAACTAATTATGTTTGGTCTTCCTTATTTTGTTAAGTGTTTTTGATGTTAAACTTTTTGCATCACTTGTGTGTAATAAACCAATAGAATTACAAGACATCGCTCTTACTTTTGTGATATTTTATTTACCTGTCCTACTTTAGATACAAGACCAATTTTTATTCTATACCCACCATATTTTAACTAGAGCCATAATAACGGACACACTTCTAACCTATGTAACCAGCTGTATTACACACATCTAACAAAAGCTATCACCTGCAGACAAACAGACAAAGCTCTTTGTTAGCTATAATTTGCCTCAGTGAAAGTAACTTGTTAGTTTCAAACGGTGTGTCTTTTTTGGCCGGCAGTGTAACTTTATTTGTCAGTAGAGAACGGTAGATGCATGGTTTAAATTACTTTGAATGGTTATGTAATGGTATTTAAATAGGTAGTCGTTTTGTTTGGTTTTCTTTTGGTTTGAGTTTTGAAAATATTTAGGAGATTTAAAGCACCAATAATCTAAGATATGTCTCTACCAAATAGATATTTTTTTGGGGAGTGGGAAATCATCAAATGACTGCTCCCGTCCTGGGTGCGGCGGGAGGGCGTGTCAGACTTTTACTGACTAAAACCCACTCATGTTCCTTCGGTTGCCATTTATGTTCCAGGGTCACGGTAACTATTATAAACATTCCGAAATCTCTACCAAATAGTCGTCTTTCGCCTTTTTAAACCTGTCCTCATCGATACTTTCATCAAATGTTCAAACGTAACATCGACTCAGCAACGGCTTTTTGCCATGTTTGATAATTTGGTCTATCTCAATCTTTACAGGCTTGCTTTACAATTTTTTTTTGTGGTTCGCATGTTTACATTGGAAAACACAAACTTAAATAAAAATAAAATATTACACACTCACTTGCACGAAAGGGCTAGCGCTCAGCATAATGCAGGGCCCATACACAGGAACGAGATCACGGCGCTGGTTTTCAGTGCTAGTAATAATATGAATAAAGTTAAAAATATTGATACTACAAAGTAATGAACTAAGAAAACCGTATTCAATTAAATCAAATTGATTTTCCAGACGTAACATTACAGAGGTCACTTTCAAGAATACGGATGAAACTTTGCGCTGTAACTTGCAAGGTATTACAAAGTAGGTTCATGTAACCATGTAAGAGGAGCCCAAGTTTCCTTCAAGCGTGACAAATGACACGCGACGCGATGGTAAACACGCGCCAAACAACAATATGGTCATTCATATTGCTAATGTGTGTTTTCATGGCGACCGGAACAATCACTGTAGAGCTTTCTCGAAACAAAATAATCTTATAAGCAAACAAGCCATGTTTTTCCGACAAAGTAATATTCGAAAGATAACCGATCCAGGATAACTGAGCCTTGGGTATTACCAGATAAGTTAAATGCCCTAAGTACGACATCCAATTATGAAATCAAACACATAAGTAGGAACTAAATCAAGATCAGAATAATAGATCACAGAGCAACCATTCCACAATAGTTGATGATTACATCTCGATTCTCTTCTTGTACAGTTGCACACATCTCTGATATAATCACCTAGCTCTGTTCACTCACCATTATATGGACTATCTTAGTACCTGATTATTGCGGTAGCTTGAACTACATCACATCCACCATGACTAAATCCAACCAAAACGATTATAGGTAGATATCAACCAGTCAAGATTTGGAACACAGATTTTGATAATCATAGGCCTACAGTTAACAACTATTCTATAAGATAAAATTTCAAACAACAGAGGAAAAAGAAAGATAAAATTGTATTACTTACACAGTAAACAAAAATCAGAAAACCAATATTTGCAGAATTATGTTTAAAATCATGCCAAAAACCCATGACTTTGACATGTGAGACTGTATTCAATATTTCAATCTCATAACCTGAATTGATCATTAACACGCAAGAAATTGACTAATAAAGAACAATCATGTTGGTCAATATTAAGGGATATTTAAAAGTATATGTCCACTGCTACGCACTATCAGTATTTGTACAAATGTCATCGGGGCTTAGTCTATAAATCAAGTGGAGAATGGACCAAGTCTCTGTTAAGTACAAGGACTTTGATAATCGGTGCCGTTAGACACAAATCTGGTTTCAATTATCTACTACATAATCTGCTTACTGGTATGGTAGGTTCTGTTAGTTTTAAAGTGGTGTTGATCACTAGTGTTGATTTAAAATTTCAATGCTCGTCTCATTCCTTGAGCCTTAATTAATATCAAAGGTAGTTTTATTCACGTGATCCATGTGATCCTTATTATCTTCTTATTCTATCCGGTGTAGTTTTGAATTAACAACGACTATTGCAACTATTGAATTAGTTCGTTAAATCTAAAACTTAATTTTAGCTTTCGATCATTTGATGGCTTGATTCGATTTGATAAGCCAAATTCATCTGCCTGTACCTGGTCATTCTTCTTAAAGAACATGTACTTCGCAATTCGTTCTATGAAGCTCTGAGATTCTTTGTAGTGGACACAATACAACTATTGGAATATATGTCAGATGACCTAATGTTAATAGACTCAACAACCTTAGTGTAAGGTTCGATATTTTGTCTACTACCATGTCCAAACTAAATACTATGGTGCACATTGTTGAAACGCAGGTACAGCCTCTCCAATAACGTTCTCAATGGAATCGTGGCTCCACAATCTAAATAGAAACTGGGGCACAGCGACAGGTCTATCGATAGCTCACGTTTATGCACTGCGTGAAACTTAGTACTGGCTAGCAGGCGTCAGGCCTCTAGTATATGCATTTACATCGCGGATATTAAACCAGTAGCTAATATTAAACTAGTAGTTGTAGCATTCCAAGTATCGCTCTGGTTCACTTCCATATGTAGTAGTGAGTTAGAGTCTGTTTCAGTTTTAACTGCTCTGCCACTTTCCTTTGCTGTTGAAGGGGTTATTACATAAGAATGGCTAGTATCATTGGTCTTAAATTTATTTGTGGGACCTTAACGTTGGGTGTCTAGGTACAAAGAATTATGACTGTAGTCTGTGCCATAATTATATTTTATCTTTTTCAAGTATAAACTAGTAAACATTCATGTACCTGGCTTACGGAGTTTCTTATTCTTGTAAAGTTATCACTGCTTTCTTTGTTAAGTTTATTGAAGAATTGTCAACGAGACAAAATTTGTTCTTTAACAGATTGTTCTTTTAAGAATTATGATCACAAGTTGTTGCTTAACAAGCAAATACTACTGGTTTTGCCTCATAAACATGTAGACGTTACGCATTTAGTATAATTTCGATCAATTGCTCGGTCACTGCGCTTGCGGTTTTTCTGCTCACTGAACACATATGTAGTCGTAATTGGCTTATTAGTTAATTGCTTATACAATAGATCGATTAACGGGTTTTATGATTGTGGTGTAATGTGTGTGATTATCAATTTGTCAGCTTACATATTTGTTGAACTGTTTTGATGAGAATATTCTGTCAATTGCAGCATCTCTTGTACCTTATAACAATTGCGTGCGAGACCTGTTTTGCTTTGAGCAAATGATTTATACATGAGGTTATAACTTTGAAACTGGACAATAAATTAAAGTGTACTCTCTAAGTTTATTTTGACATCACCGACATAGCTGAAGGAAAACATCAAGAGAAAAGGTGATCAAGCCTGGTGACTTTTCTGAATGAGAAGAATTCTTTGCTTAGAAGTTGGACATTAATGCGCTGGTATTTTATAACATTTATCATTTTATTAATATGTAATTCAAAGTTTTGGAAAATCTTTAAACTAACCATTTCTACTTCTCTTCCATTACTCTTCCATTTTCTCTATACTACGTCTATTAATCAGTGTTAAATTGATTTTGATTTCCTCATTTGTAAAAAGCTGGTCAATCCTGTACTCTAAGTCTTTCAGTTTAAGTCACAATTTCAGTTACAATATAAAGTTGTTTGAACTATCTCGTTGGTTAAGCGAAGCGTAGTGATTCTTCCGGTTAAGTAGAGCGTTGTACTATCGTATGTGTTGTACATCTTTTCTATGTATTTTTGCTGTTTTCTTGTGTTTTGGCATTTCAAAGTTTTTGTAGTACTTACCTACTTACTTAGTACTTTCTACATCAATTTAGAGACTACTATTGACCTTGATTTACAAACTGCGTGAAAATTTACTCGTAACTGCCACAAATTCTACACGAAAGACTTTTTTAAAATTACTGAATGATGAAGTAGTTGAAAACTAGTGAAAATGGAAACTAATCTTAGCAACTGGATAAAACATATTAGTTACTTTGATAGCCTTATATAATCTGATTCTAAGGAAACTAGTTATAAAGAGGATGAAAGACTTTTGTATTAGAAAGTATCCAAATGAAAGTCTATCCACTATATTACGATTTTATGGCAAAGCACTCTGCTGAAATCATAATTCACTCGGCATTAAACTGAACATTTAATCTAATCTAATAATAATAAATCTATATGGCAAAATTTAAATGAAAGCATTTTATATAAGGCATATAAACTAACGAAGAAATTAAGACCACAACCATAAATTAGGCAAATAAACGCAATGCAACCACTTTTTAACACCATTTGAGACAAATTTAAGTTTAACGACAGGAAAAACGAAAACAAGCATAATTGCTACTACGATAAGGATCATAATGTATGTGTGTTTACCTTAGTTTTCATAGGCAGGGGCCATAATTGTAAGTGGCATGCTAGTTTCACAAAAAATAAGTGAAATAACAGGAAGAGTGACCGGTCCAGTTGGAACCGGACGAAACTGGTTTCAACTAGCCCAATCCGGTTTCTAAGTAAAGCGTAACTAATGCACTCATGGTCTTGTGTGCACATGCACCAGTTAACGTTTGGAAAAGTGTTAAAAAAGCAAAAGGCGAACTATGACGAAGACTAGATCTATAGAATTTTAGACCGTACTGTAAAATGTTTGTTAGTAAAGACACTATTACTGTAAGTAGCAGTCCAGGTAAAAAATCCCTTTACTGATAGAAAGTTACCCAACAGCTGACTGTTTCAAGCCATGTTTTAATGGCATACATGACATCCAGGAAGACAAAGCAGCGACACGAGTTTAATAAGCTAATAACAAAAGTAATAAAAATGCTCCACAAGAAAGCAGACAATTTTCCGTCAACAAACATAAAAGATCTTTATGAATATGAACAAGATAAAATGATAGTGATTGCAGGCAAGATGCGACAGGTTTTCTAGCGGAAACGAGAGTAGATAGCCGACTAAACGAATGTCGGTGTTACTTTACTTGGACGCCACTTTCCTTGTCCGTTGCTTTCTCGGGAAACGGATTAAACGGGAGATTTGGCATTGTGGGTGAACAGGGGAATTTTAAATGGTCAATTAGCATGATACTATCATGGTATGTGCGCATTTTCTATGAATGGTGGGCTATTCATTGAAAGACTACCATGTATCCGGTATTTCTAAGGCTTCTACATTAGTTATATTGTTATTTATATAGTCATTGTCATTATTACTAAATTAAAATAATATAGCATCAAAAAGCTTCTCTGCGTCACCATCAACAGGTAAAGTGCCCAAAAGATTGGCGGCATTGTCACGTTGGATAGCAAACTTAGCCAGACGGGTTATGGGATGAACCAATCAGATATTGGAAAACTTTAAATAACTACTTGTCTCGTAACGTAATTTCTCAAAAACAGACCTAAATGAAGCAGATGGAGCTACTGTTATTAGTTATGTAACCTATTGTCTTCAAGCTAAGGCAACAGTTGTGGAAGTAGGTCTCCTTAATGAGGCCTAAACGATGGACCACTCACTCAACAATACAACTCTTCGCATGCAAACCATCTCCTGTCACTGAAATCAAGATGCGATAAAAGGCTAATTGTTTGAGATTAAAATTAGACAATATACGGGACAATATAAGGGTGTAATTGTGCATAGTTCTGTGCTGTATTTATGCAAAATTAATTCAAGACATTTATTTTACTCAGGTCATTTAGAGGCACTGATGAATTATTAAAAAGTCCCTCGGTTAGTCAGAGAGGTGGTGCAAGTAAAAGTTGCTTGTTTCAAATAGTTGGACGAACTATTTACACTAAGAATACTTTTTCAATTAAGTTGTAGAAAGCTTTGGTTACATTATTTTTTGGCTAGAGTGTAGGTAAAGAGCAAAATGAGTTACCTATTCAAAATATAAAGTCAGTCATGAGATCAATCGCCAACTGACAAATTCCTTCCAGTCGTTTTCCAACTTGAAAAGGTGTGTTGCTTGTCTGTTGACTGACTTCGTGTTCTGTTTGGCTAGACAAGTAGCCTTGTTGGATATGGTTCAAAATGCGATGTCAAATTTCTTAGCGTAAGCTTATGTCTTTCCCATACATTACAATTCTATTCTAGCGTCTCTTCTACAATATGGCATTGTCTAGAAGTGCTGTTGAATTGTTGGGTGTCACTACCTTAAGCACGATAACGTCGATAGCCTAGCATTTCTGTGCCTACATTACTAGCCTCTTGTACTTAGAAAGTTAAGTAGATACCTTGTTAGCAAATATTTGCAATGTTCACAAATCGATAACTTCCTGCAAGTTCTGGGTGGGCTGACATTTGCTCGTAAATAGCAATTCTGGTTGCATCGGGTTCCGCAGTAATGCTTTCTAGTGTTCGTAACTGTAGTACATTATTTTTATTGTCATTTTATAGTGTGCAGTTATTGTGTAAATTGCGGACGTAATTTTAAATAGTTTCTGTGTTTTCAGGTTAATTGTTATCTACCTAATAATTATCGTCTATCTTCAAGTCTATGAAAGTTTTTTGAATGTGGCTTCTTAAGTAGCTGAAATCTTTTCGAATTAATGTACAAACAATATTTTTTGTTGTACAGGCTTAATATACTTTACCCTGTACCATTTCTAGTATTATAAATTTACTGCAAATTGAGTATTTTAACAAAAAGTGATGGTCCAAAAATGTATGGACCAAAAACCCAGAGTCGATTTAGACAAATCTGGTATCAATAGCTTTATTAAAATGCACAATTTACCCCACCGAAAAAATTGCATATGATCGCTAGTTATATTTATTAGTGTCCTATGATTATTATTATTAATATAATGCTGTTGAAAAAACTGGTAAAAATAACAAGTTATTCTCGATTTTTCCATATATACCATATATACTCCATGGCTATGGGCAATTTTTTTTCGGTGGGGTAAATTGTGCATTTTAATAAAGCTATTGATACCTAATTTGTCTGAATCGACTGTGGGTTTTTTTGGACCATCGCTTTTATAACCTTTTATCAACATCTCTCAGTTTCATCAGCCTCATCTTCGTTCACACTGAGATCACAAATAATAGATACATTACCCATTATTACACAATACACAGTCCATCCATCATATTTCTTTGGTCCTCGTGCTCTCATACCGACAGCAAAGAAACCAAAAAACCTTACTCTTCAACGACAACAAAGACACTGTCTTATAATAAGAATAAATCAAGTTCACGTGTCAATAACCTCACGCTTCGGATAAGGTCAGAAGGTGGTCATTTCTCTTCGCGCAGTTGAAGCTGCACAACGATGCAGTTGCGTAACAACTGTGTGATCGCGTTGTGAACGTAATTGTTAGAATTAAGCATTAGGTATAGGTAATTGAGTGGCTTGATACATGTTATTATTAAAACTATATTCTGATAGGTTTTTTTTGGGGCAGTAGGAAATCATTAAATGACTGCTCCCGTCCTGGGCGGCGCGGGAGGGCGTGTCAGACTTTCCCTAACTAAAACCCACTCATGTTCCTTCGGTTGCTCTATATGTTCCAGGGTCACGGTAACTATTATAAACATTCCGCAACCCCGGCAGATATTCTGATAGGATGAGATCTTTATTATTTTTGTGTAGCTATTATTGACCCGCTCCAGATGGTACAAATCTTAGAAAATTCCAGTTGTTTGCCTTTTATAATATGTCTTGTATTCTCCATTTTAACCTTCTCTAAACCTTCTTCTTCATTTATTCTATCTATTAAAAAAACTGCATCAAAATGCGACTTTGTTTTAATACTATGTAGTAATGAACATCAGTGGTCTGGTTAACATAGTTCAGCCCCCTTACCATGACGTTTAAAGTAAGATTGTTTTATTTCTGTTCAGGAGTGTGCAAGTGACAGCGTTAGACACGTTGTCTATCGTCGTCTCTTTCCCACTGAAAGTAATATGAAAGTTATATCACTATTTATTAATCTGTGGTTATATTGCTATAAGGGCTTGTGGTAGGCCCCATGACTATACCAAGTTTGGGATCAGACGAAGGAATGTGTCTTGGTCTCCCTAAGTTTTATTTTAGCGTTTATTTTAGGGTTTCCTACTTTGACTCAAAAAGAAATTATTAAAATTAAAATTACAATTCTTGTTCGTGACGATTGTAACTTAGCCCTTTTCGTTTTGAAATTAGTTTCCCTATGGGGTTAAAGCATTATCTATACATAATTGATTGATACTAATTAGACACAGCCAACCTCTTTGGTTTCCACCTGACACTGGTTGACATACTTTTTAATGTCAAAATTACCATAAAATTGCAAACAATTAAGTCGTGTTTTGTTTATCATTGAAGCCTGTCCGCCATCATCGCTCACGCACACAAATAAGCCTGTCACGTGTAAATACTCGATGTCAACACACACATAAATCATGCGCCAGGCAGTTTGACTAGTTTCGGCGAAAGTGAAAACGGCCGGTCTCAGCCTTAAGTAAAAAGTGAATTTTATTTACTTATGTTTATGGTCCGAGTGCTAAGTTTGTGAATTCTCGCTATGAATGTTTATGTTGTAGAATAACATGTCGGATTAGGTACTTGACATATTTTAGTTACTTATGTAAGTGCTTGTGAATACCGCTCCGTTTTCTTTTAGTGTGAAAATAATTATGCTTTCGAAAATGTGAAGTATGAAAATTACAAGTACTTTTCTTCCAGCAAAGTGAGGTTAACATAGCACAAAAGAAATTTCTTTTACATTTTAATGGTTTGTTCATAATCTCTTATGGCTTATTAAGATGTTAATCATTCTATCACACTATGTTAATAAAACTGATTGCGGTGAAAAAGAAATCCTATGTTAAAAAGTAAAACCTGCATGGTTTCCCGAAAGCTGATTATCCATATTGAAAAGTTCTCTCCAATATTAATCATCAGAGAAAGTAATTGAGAAAACGATTTCATGGGTTTGGAACCCATTTTTCGTACAGGCTGCATCTTATGCAATTTTAAAAAAATATTTCGCACAATAAAGTTTTATTAACCTTTATTTCATGCCTTGTACAGAACATAATATATACCAATTTCTAATAAAAAAATATCACTTCTAAATACTAAGCAACGTTCTTGAGATTAATTTGTATAATAAAGTGCACGTAAAATTTCGCTATACACATAATTCGTGTCGTATTACAAAAGTTTAACGTATTACCATTGCGATTTTCGGATAACTTTTAACGATTTGCATAAAAACTAAGGTTGATCTGTTAAACGTCGAGCTTAAAGTAACGCAATGGGACCATTAAATCTTAGCTCCATCAATCAGTTGGCAGTTAAGACAAAACAGTTAGGAAATCCAATTAGCAGTTAGCAGTTACACAGTACAATGAAGCACAAAAACAATTGGTAGTTGGCACACAAACGGAGGCCTTGCGAACAGTTCCTTGCAAAGGTTATCAAGTGTAGTAAGTAGAGCGATCAGTTTATTATAAAATACTGCCTTTTATTTATACGTACACGACAAGGTAATTATTATTTAATAATTTGAAGGTACATATTTTTGTTTTAGACCTTGAATACGCCCGTTTACACATGATATTTTTCTTTTCGGTTTAGAGATGATTTAATTGATCGCTATCAATTGAATTGGTGAATTACAGTGTGGCCTAGGTGTAAACGCACCACTTCCAAAACGTTTAGTAACATGCTGAAAAATAAATAAACAATAAGTGAGAAAATATAAATTTATTTATAAATTTGTGACAGGTGTAGACACAATTACTTCAAATAATACTTTAAAGCTAGTTTAGTTAGTTTAAAATAATCACAGTACACGCACTTATTAAAAACCCCAAAAAATTTAAATGATGGCTTATCGAATATTTAGGTATTGTTATTCACTAGCCTGTCCAAATAGGCGTGGGTCTTGTCATTTACGTAATATAAAATCATAAGCTTAAACCAATATAACACTTGCGAAATACGAGTGAAAGTGAAGATATTATAAATAAACAAAATGCCAAAAGATCTTAAGTTCATTCACAAAAGCACAACGAATCTATGTAAATCAGATAGAAAGTGATATTTATCTATCGGATACCATAACAATCGCTATGGCTATACAATTTGGGTCTCGCATTTTTAGCCATACTGCCATATCACAATCAAGGATGTCACTGTGCATGAAATTACTTCTTTCAGTATTTCTAAAAATTATGATGTGTTGATGAAACATGCCTGCTGCTAAGACTGATGGACTGTTCGTAATTCAAGAACTTAGACGGATTGACTGGCCGTTTTCGCCTATAGACAGATTGATTCATAAGAAATAATTAGAGCAAGATTCTTCTATTTTTATTTGTTAAATACTTGGGTATTATACACGTGGAGCAGTTTGAATATTTGTTTTTTTCTAACTTACAATCGATTTAATTAGATTTAGGTTATGTTATTTTTGTCTAACTGTAAGTAAATGTTACAAAGTATTTAAGGCAAATTGTTATTTTTTAAGTTGAAACGTGTAATCAACTGTTTTCGCACTAATGTTTTGTGTTTGGTGAACTAATTAATTTAATATAAAACTAAATAAACTAATAATATTTGATTATCTTCGGTAGCGACATTCAACCGAGCGAGTTTCTACCATGTGTTCAAAAATAAGAAAATAGTTATACAAAAAAGAAAAAAACCTGTGAAAAATTCAAAATGGATGTCACAGAAAGTTATCAATACGCCGTCGTTTGATGGGAAACAACCGTGACTTCTCGACATGGTTTGGTTTGCCGACCACCGTAAACAAGTAAATTGTCCTATCAGACAAATTAGATTATTATTTCATAGACTTTTCGTTTTTAAATTAGTTCACCAGAGTTTCAAGTGAGTTTTTACTTTCTAGTAATAATTTGGCTGTGTGAGTTTCTTACGTAATTGAGGAAAAGTTGGTTGAAATGTCAGATATGATATTCATTACTTTTAGAGTTAAGAGAGTTTAACTGTTATTGCACTCTTAAAATTAATATGGTATAATAATCTAAAGAGATAAATTAACACTTTATTGTAAGTTTTTTATGCAAGAAATGTGTTTTAGTCTATTCGGTTTTGATGAAATAATCCGACAATTTAATTATCATCATTTAATAAAAATGCCTGTGTCATTTGTTAGTTTAATTTAACGTCTATATTCAATTAAATTGTCGTCTTTATTTCGTATTACAAAAAATACAAATAACAATATTATACAATAATATAAATAAAAAATAGAAATTTTGTAAAAACCCCGAATTCATAATTATCGCTGCGTCAAATCACCATATTATATTATCCTAAACTGTATTTTAATTGTTTTTAAATAAAATTAATTCAAACCATTAATTTTATAATGTTTGCATATAATTTGCAATTCAGTTGACAAAGTTACGCGAAATTAGTGGAAAGTGGTCACTATTGGCTTTTGGCAATGAAAGTGAGGTCGATGACCTCTGCACTGTCTGCTAGATGACCGCGAATTATTCTGATACTATTATAATATATTTCGGTGAAATTATTGGATGATTAAAATTATCATTAATATGCGAATATTTAAATAAATTATGATAAAAATAGAACACTATAGGATTTTGTTGTTAATGTGTGCGTAAAATAAAATCGAAGCATCAAGCAAATACTACCGGATATTATCTAATTACATTTTAATTTCAATTATATAATTTATACACATATGTATAAGTAATAAGAGAAAATATGATATAAAAAAATAATATATAAATTAAAACACTTTAACTATCATTATCTATTATCAATTATATTCCCAGACAGATTATCCACTAATATTATTGCTGTTATAAATTTTCCTCTAGTCTCTATAGATACCATCACGCTATTTGGTGTCAGGGATGGGCAATGTTGTAAGTTGTATTCTTTAGTAGATCTGGTGAAACATAATAATATAATTTTTAATGTTACATGAGAAAATACTTAATAAGCTCCATGATCCTCTTATTAAATAAAACAAAAATGATAATAGTTATAATGTTACAATGTAACATTAAAACTTCTATTGAAATGTCAAAGTTATGTCATACATAATTGCAAGCTATGTAATAAAGGCTAACCATAGATAATGTAGAACATAATAAGGTATCCACCTAATGTAATGTTCTAACTAAATGTCAAGATTGTCGCGATCATTCAACACCACATATTTATCTAGTTACTAGCTTTTGCCCGCGGCTTCGCTCGCTTTAAAAAGAGACAAAAAGTAGGCTATGTTACTCTCCATCCCTTCAACTATATATCTCTACTTAAAAATCACGTCAATTCGTCGCTCCGTTTTGCCGTGAAAGAAAGACAAACATACAGACAGACAGACACACTTTCCCATTTATAATATATGGATTTCCCAACTATGTTAGAATTGGCATCCAGTCTAACTGGATCAAGCTGAATTCCAGGGTATTACTTGGGGAGACAACCAGATGGAGCTGAATACCATTGTTTTACATGCAGTGACAGCCTATCAGACCTCCACAACCTAGTCACTTGGTAACTCGATACACCCCTTAACCCAAAGATGGTTTATTTACGTTGACCTTAGTGTTTCATCCGGAGTTATGTAGACATCATTAGCGAGATGCTTGGCTAATGATGATGACCGGCCAAGTATGTGAGAGATGTAGCTCAAGATGCTGTGATATTGATCTTGATGTAAGTCAATGTTATAGGTATAACTAATGTACGAGTGGAAATATTTGAGAATCCCGGCTTTACTTTACATATCACAATGTTTAGTAACCTTGAATCAACCTATTTATTTAAAAAATCTACGGAACAGATATAAAAGAGGACTTCTTATACCTGTTCTATAAAAAAACGCATCAAAATCCGTTTCGTTAGTTTTAAAGTACTAAGGATACATGAGACATACAGACAGCGGAAAGCGATTTTGTTTGATACTATGTAGTGATGTAGAGCTAGGTCAGGCCATCAAAGTTAGTTTACGAGGTATGGTAGAACAAAATAAAGTGAAACAAACGTTTTATGAATCTATAGGTATAATCTTTTTATTGTATAAAGAGACAATGACGCTTTTGGGTAATAATCAACGCTCATTTAACTACTAGATCTAGATCAGAACTAAAACAAAAAGTTTCAAGCTATTCATCCAAAGACAATACAAAAACAAACAAGGTCACCGCTCCCAAGTTATTAAATAATAAAAAATAATTGTCAGTAAATAGTTCAGTCACCTAAAATTACATAAACTAGTAATAAGTATTATTTCTTTAAACAAATAAACACAACCTTGACATTTAGTTCACGATATTTCCCACGACACGCGACCGAACAATGCAGAATAACTTCACCTCATTCATTCAATTTGTCATTTAGTCTATGAACTCTGACAGCGCTTTCTTCATTCAATCACGATTCGTCATTCGTGGACAGATAAAAAATTATCGCAGATTTACGTATTTATCGCAGTCATTATACTTAGTTGTAAAATATAATGATATCAGGAGATAATTGCTACAGCCATAAAAATAGAAAAACGTGGGGACAGAGTTATCAATTTCTTTCATATCTTTTCTTAGGAGTTTTAATTTGCCAGAGGTTTCGAATTATCGTAGGTACTTGTACACAGAACTAAACCGAATTCATCAAAATGAAAGTAGTCCCTCTGAGGAATAAAAAAAAACAACAATGTCTACAAAATTCCTTCTTCATAGTCATTCAAAAACATCCGTTCAGCCTAGTTTCACAGTTCGTGACAATCCTGGCTTCATTCAGAGAATACTCATTTACATTTACATAACGTCTGTTTAGGATAACACTGGTTAATTTATGTAAACTTTCTCCTTCGAATTGTACCTTTGTAAGTTGGCAACACTGGCTCCCTTTAATTCTTTCAGGTCGTTGCACCTGTCGAACGTGGTGATAGGGTTGCCAAACGTAAGTTTAATTATTTAGGAAGATACGCTTCTAAGCTTCTTCGGCATTTTTTTCAAGAGAGCACAATGATTTTTAAATACAATAAATAATAAGTGATATAATTAAACACAGAATAAAACAGTCCGCCAGAAATTCTAGCATTATAAAAAAGGTCCACTATATCTAACATAATAAAAATTAAAGCGAAAAGAATCTTATTTCGTTTATTTTAGATATCGGCACCATGTGTCAAAGTTCTAGCAAATGACTACTAGACCACCACGAATAAATAAATTATTGAATGTGGCCGTAAACATACATTTTTTTGTGGATGGGAAATCATCAGATTACTTCTCGCCCTGGGCGGGGCGGGATTGTCAGACTTTTACTGACTAAAGTCCACCCATATTCCTTCGGTTGCGTTTTATGTTCCGGGGTTGTGGTAACTAATTACAACTATTTTGCACCCCCGGCGGCGGCCGTAAACAAAGGTATATTTCGAAAAATAATGTGAGCTTGTAATGAAATGTTGTAATGAAAAGTTTTTATTAAAACTTCATTTGTTAGCCATTCCTCTTCCGATTTACACAATAGACACCAATCTAAAATGTGCCAGCCCTGCCGACTGACCGGAGAAAGCTTTGACCGCGCCACAATCTATGGCAAATATTTTTGAATGCTATTATTAATTATATAGTGAAAGTGGTTGCCGTAGGCTTACTTCGTTAAGTAATAAGCTCTATTTGGTAATTCGAGATGATACTTGATATCTATTTCTCGGTTTGTCGGTTCCTGCTCTGCATTCTTGCGTTGCGTCAGTCGTTGGCGGTTAGAATCTATATCTATCTATAAAAGAAGTAATTGATTCATTGACAAATCTATCAACTTACTGCTAAAACTTCTAGTTTTTCTTAGGTGAAGAAGGATTTTTTAAATTCCACACTTTAAGGTAGGGTTGGGCTTAAAAAAAAACCTTATAATTTTTTATAGTAGCGCAAACACACTGTAAACTATTGTAACATGAAAATTATATGCAAGGTATTCAACCTCCTTATAGTTTCATTTCGTTGTTATTGCTGGCCATTTGCTGCAAAAAAAATTACGACGCCATTAAAAAAATGTTTTTAATTATTCTTTTTTTGTAATGTTTTAAGGCATCTGTAATTTTTTTGACGAAAATAGTCAGTATTATTATACAATAATTTTAATGCAAACTTATTGTAATAAGACTTTTTACCTGACTGTGCTTACAAACATTTTTTTTTTTTGTGGCATTTAATTGCCTTCAGTAAGTTTTACGTAAGAACAGGTCAGTATTTTGGATAAGTTATTATTAGTTGAGTGCAGCGTATTGCATTCTATTTAATTACTTATAATTTTGATCCACGCATTTGTGATACGAAAGGTTTGTAAGTATTTGAAGTTCTAGTCCACTTCCTAGGTAACTCACAGCGCAGAACAACAAATCATAATGTGTCAAATTCCGTTTATTAATAGATTAAATCGTAGTCCATATTCAAATCTGGTATTGTAAATGAGTAAGCGATTTATGCCCATTTCACACGAGGGCGGAACAGTGAGCCAGAACAGTGGGCAGTACAGTACTGCTACTGTTTGAACGCACAGGACAGTACTGTTCTGTGCGTTCAAACAGTTCTGCTTTGCCTCACTGTTCTGCCCTCGTGTGAAATGGGCATTAGAATAGGTACATATAATATACATAACGTATAGTTGAACGAACTGGCCGATAAGTAGCTAATCTGCAGTTAATAAGCATAATCTCATAAATCACATCATTTTGTAGAACTGTCTGCCAATTGGTTGAAGTAAGACTGAGGCTACAGTAGGCAGTGATTTGCGATGCGACTGGAAGAGCGAAACGAGATAAACATGGAATGGCTACATTATAACCGAAAATCTGGTGTATATTCGATTCAATTTCGCTGATACATCGATGTAGCCGGTGCCGCGATTACAGTAATGTAGTTCCTGTCGCAGAAATAATCAAAGATCGCTAGTAATATTTGATGAACGGTGTAGCCATTTAGTGAGAATCCATGTATTTGTTTCAATCGCTCGTGCGTCGCAGCCTAGTGTAGCCTCAGCCTTTATCATTCAAAAGCGTGTTTGTTATATTTTCACACTTAAACCACTGACCATAATTTGTTGTATCTTTATTTATATCTTGTCTTTCGTGTAATTAATGAACACAACCAAATTAATTAAATGGGTTCTTATTGAGAAACACCGAACAAAGGCATCACAGAAAGCACAGACACAATCTATAGGAGTTTAGTGCGTTAGTGCTGCTCTCTATATATAACAATATTTTGTTGAGTTTTGGATTGTGGAAATAATCGATTTTTAGACGAAGCTACGGGCAAAAATATGTTGAACAATTAAGTAATCACTTAGAACAAAACCACAATAAGATATAGATGGTTAGTACTTTCCTTGCAATTTTCAAAATAGTGTCTACAATATGACTTAGTGGGCGATTCGGCCGCTGAGTTTTGTCCGCTTCGGTCGAAAGAGGAAATTAATATTATCTAAAAATGTTTCAGACGACTTTTTAAGCTATTTTTTTGTACGGTCAGAACGTATTTTTTTTACCATACTTAATTTTATTTTTATTTTTTACGTGTGTTTCATTTCTAATGCAGTGGACCAAAATTCAGAGGTCGAAACGCCCACTAAGTCAACAATATAAGTAAGAACATTTACATTACGTGATATATTGTAAAGCGTGTAAAATTAAACTTAGTTTTCCCCCCATTAGAAATCTGGGTTGCTTCAGCATCCGGCACGCGGTATTTTCACTGCATGAACACTACATTACAGTTTAGATAAGCGTTGACAATATTTGTTTTAGCACTTAAGCGTTAATGTATGTTGAAGATAAATTATGATATTGTTGTGTCGAAAGAAGATTATTGCCTTTTGTTTTTTGTTTCTTATTTTTTTACATATTTTTTTTTTGGTTGCACAAAATAATTAAATAAATTTAACGAAAAATATCAGACGCTTCGTTCATTTATGCTCGTTTAACAGAACAAAATATACAACCATAACAAAATGTATTTAGGGCAGCGATTTTTTTGTTAAATTATTACCTATTTAGTTTTAGTTATAAAACAAAAGTATTGTTTATGATGCTAGCAATGTAGGTATTTCTATTCTGTTTTAGTGTTAATAATCCTGTAAATATATTACATTTTTAGAAGACGTTGTCGTTGTAACTTATACTTATGCCTATCAAAAACTTAGAATAAAATCCTACTTGCATATAGAGTTACAAATTATCAGCCTTACTAATAAAAAAAGTCTAAACAGATGTTTAACAGTTGAATAGGTACCCAAGCAATAAACCTTGAGTAAAGTTATGCATGCTTTATACAATGATCCTACCAATAAACATTGTATTGGCTGCAAACAGTTACACATCGGTCGAATTTTAAAAATGGCAATAACTTTACCTCACGTTTAGAAACCATTGCGTTACTATTTTAGTAAATCGGTTTTCTGAGCAAAAAATAATGATATTTTAATAAAAAATGAATTATTAATGCTAATAGTTGTTTTTATTGTACTTTTAAATTGTTTGATTTAATTTTTTATTAATGGGTTGTAACTCGGATAATATTTTTTAAGTTAGATACACAATGTTGATGATTGAAGATTTCCGAACGAATGTCGTCTTTTGTCTGTGTTTCGTTCTCTGTCTTTCGTAAGCTGATACAAGCGAACGGCGCGATTTACAAAAGTACAAAGTTGACTGTTGTTATAATTTTGTAAAATTCCGATTATATTAAACCAAATAATGGCAAATGAATCGATAACCCAAAAAATAAAGAGGAATGCTAACTGGGAAGAGAGTGAAAAAGTAAGTTCTTATAGTTAAAGGAAACAGATACAGATATGGATTTCTCTGAACCCAGCTATGACTTCCTCTTGTTCTCTTATTTCATTTGGCATAAATATAAATTCTCCTGCTCTTCTCGCCAAAGCTATTGCCACACGACGGCATATATTTGTAAGTGACTGTTGACTTACACCATGAAGATCTGCAGCGTCATCTTGAACTTCTTGCCGCCCCCAAATTCTAAGTGCCGTAAGTACTTGCAACTCGGGTGATATACCAGAGCCCCTAGAGTCTTGTATTATATCATTTTTTATCAAGTCAACGATTTTTCGTACATAATCTTTAGAGAATCTATATTTGTATTTAAAATTGTTGTCATTCAAGAGAAAGGGATCGGCACGACGTTGATATATTTTTCTTTTTCTCGTAACTTGAGTTCTCACTTGCATATTCCACTGATCAAACAAATCTAAATAATGTAGGTAATCCATTTTATAGCGACAAAATAAAAAATCACGTCTTAGATTGTTCACAACTCAGTTAAAATTAGAAATGCAACCAGACGTTCATCTTAAACAACAGTTATACTAGGGTGTCCGAGTGAATAAGACTGGTGTAACAATTGTTCTACATTAAAACAGATGTTAGTCATTACGTCAAAAAAGTTTTTATTAGTAACCCGGTGGCTTGCAACACGTGTATAACAAGTGTGTACTCTTGCGTTTATCTTTATTAGTAAGGCTGTATATGTATAGCTAGCTACATAAAGTCAGAAAAAGCCGTCAGCGAGTGAAAACTTGGCTAACATAGCGACATCCATTTGCCAAGCAATTACTGTACAACGGATACATTACGAGATTGTGACAGAATAGACACGACTTGTTCTGTCACAAAATATGGCGAAAGAAACTAAAAAAAAAACCGGCCAAGAGCGTGTCGGGCCACGCTTAATGTAGGGTTCCGTAGTTTCCCGTCCGTCACAATAAGTGTTCCCACTTATAAGTTTAAAAAAAGGCTTTTGTTACGTTGACATACTAAGTACCCAGAAATTATTTTGTACAACATTTTTGTCTTATTGTACAAAAACTGTTCTTTCTATCAAGTTCAAAATAATTTTCCTAGAAAGTCCTTATAAAGTTCTACTTTCCAGATTTTATTCATATTTTTTAAACCTACGGGTCAAAAGTTAGAGGGGGGGGGGGGGACGCTTTGATTTTTCCTTTTGGAGCGATTACTTCCGAAATTATTGACATTATCAAAAAATGATTTTAGTAAACCCCTATTCATTTTTCAATACCTATCTAACAATATATCACACGACAGGGTTGAAATTAAAAAAAAAATCACTTTCCTCTTTACATATAGGGGGGCTACCCTAATGAAACATTTTTTTCCAATTTTTATTTTACCACTTTGTCGGCGTGATTGATATACATATTGGTACCAAATTTCAGCTTTCTAGTGCTAACGGTCACAGAGATTAAGCGAGGACGGACGGACAGACAGACAGACATGGCGAAACTATAAGGGTTCCTAGTTGACTACGGAACCCTAATTAGCGCAGTTCTTTATATACCTAGGTACTAGCTTTTGCCTGCTACTTCGTCCGCATGAATTAATAGTTCCCGTTCCCGGGGGATTTCCGGGATGAAAACTATCCTGTGACTTTTCTTGGGTCCCAGACTATATCTGTACCAAATTTCATTCAAATCGGTTCAGTGGTTTAGGCGTGAAGAAGTGACACACAGCCAAACAGAGTTACTTTCGCATTTATAATATTAGTACGGATTATCTTTACTAATATTATAAAACTAAAGAGTATGTTTGATCGCGCTTATCTCAGGAGCTATACTATTCCGAACATCTTTTTGGCAACATTCTTCAACAACATCACGCTACGGCCTTCGGGAGCGGGGCAGGGACCAAAAATGTTCGCAAAGCTAGCTCTTACTAAAAAAATAAAGCTTCCGCCGCTCTGTCTGCTTGTCTGTTAGCAATTTGGATTTAATGCGGTTTTCATGAATAGATCGACTGATTCAAGAGAAAGGTTTGTATGTATAATAAATAAGTGCATATTATAGTAGAGAAATGCCGGAATTTTGGAAGATTTGTAACATTTGAAAATTTGTAGCTCAGGCTAGTCGCTAGTTTTGTAAATAATATATTATATTGAAACAACAGCGGCAATTGAAATCCATACTTAATATTTTTCGTACTATATAATATTATAAATGCGAAAGTAACTCTGTCTGTGTGTCTCTTCTTCACGTCTAAACCACTGAACCTTTTTGAATGAAATTTGGTACAGAAATAGTCTGGGACCCGAGAACGGACATAGAATAGTTTTGATCCCTCATAAATAAATGTTTCAGGAAATGCCTGGTCTCTCATAAATAATTGTTTCAGGAAATGCCGAATACTCAAAAAATAATCTTATTGCATTGCATTACTATATTTGGCATCACGTCTGCCTTTCTAACAATTTTGGATAAAACACGAAAAAAATCACTACTTACCTACTTTTTGCTAAAAGTAAGCGTGAAACTAATTACTGGTTTAAATAGTTTATAATTACAATCACTTACACGCAAAACCACACTATATATAAGTATGTGAGTTTTTAAGCCTCCATGCAAAAAATTAGACTGCTATGTTGTGTGTCTGTCTATCTGTCTGTAGCACCGTAGCTGTAAATCAGATAAACTGATTTCGATGTGGTTTTGTTCGAAAGTAGGTTATCTAGCGATGGTTCTTAGACTTGTTTCATCAAATTTGGTTCTGCCGTTTAAAAGTTATTGATTTTTTTTTGTTAGGTGCAGTCGCGATCGCGAACTTTTAAATTTTTTATTTTACACTGGTTTTAAACGCCACAGATAAACGCTATCACGAAACAAGAAGACCTCAGCCGCAGAGCAGTCAGCACGTGACGGGGCTTTTACTGCCAATGCCTGTCGGGGTAGCGGAATAGTTGTAATAGTTACCGGTGCCTCGGAACATAAGGAGCAACCGAAGGAACATGGTTGTCTATTGTTTGCCCGAAGATTATATGCCATAATCATCATTTTCCCGAATTTCATTTACCCGAATTTCATTTGCCCGAATGTTTCATTTGCCCTAAAAGACATATGACATACTTTTAATTGCCCGAATTTTAGATACCATAAGATACGAATGCCATAAGTATTGTTTGCCATAATTTTATGTGCCATAATAATTATTAGACATAATATTTAAATGGCATAATATTTAAATGGCATAACAAGTATTAGACAAATATTTAAGCCCCGTAATGGTTTTTTTTTCTGTGCATGGTTGATGGTGGGCTAGGTCGACGGAGCCCCGCTTCGCGGGGCTCCTACTTCTGTGTGGTTTATAAAAAAATAACCACGAAGGGGATGGCGGGGTCTATTCGCTCGCTTCGCTCGCTCACACGACCCCGCCATCCCCTTCTAACCTAACCTGTCCGAGTCGGGGTGCCCTAAAGTCCCAATTGCATCCAATTTCTCTTGATATAAACAACCGTTATACACCCGATGTCGATGGCAAATTATGTTATGGCATATCATAATTATGGCATGTGATAATTAGGACATGTGATAATTATGGCTTACAATGATTATGGCAAATGATGTTATGGTAAGTGACTTTATGGGAAACAATGATTCTGGCACGTGACTATTATGGCAAATGAGAGTAGGGCAAATGAGTATTATGTCGTATGATATTATGGCTGTTGACTATTATGGCAAATGAAATTAGGGCAAATAAAATTCGGGTAAACGGCGGTATACCAAGGAACATGGGTAGGTTTTAGTCAGTAAAAGTATGAAACTCCCTCCAGCCCCACCCAGGTGAGAAGTTGAGGAATGTTTATAATAGTTACCGTGACCCCGGAACATAAAGGGCAACCGAAGGAACGTGAGCGGGTTTTTAGTCAGTGAAAGTCTGACACGCCCTCCCGCCGCACCCGGGACGGGAATTTCCCATCCTCAAAAAAAACGAAGATAATTTCTGACTTTTTCAGTTCATTACTGTCCAAGTTTACCAACAAAGGATATTCTGTCCCCCTTTTGCAACAAATGTCGAAATTAAAACACATTTAAAACAGCAAAACATTAGGTTTTAAAGTCTGTGGTCACTGTTGTACACTTTAACGAAATCATTCAAGTAGTTCACCTTGTTCCACCGACACTAAGATTTAAGACTAGATAAAACTATGTCGTGTTGGTTTATTCGTCTATACATATATCTAAGTAAGGAATGATGGGTTAATTATGTACCTCTGCTTAACTAACTAATATTTCTGTCACTGTTGCAGAATCCATACTAATATTATAAATTGGAAAGTGTGTATGTATGTTTTTCGTTCTTTCACGGCAAAATGGAGCGACGAATTGACGTGATTTTTTAAGTGGAGATAGTTGAAGGGATGGAGAGTAACATAGGCTACTTTTTGTCTCTTTTTAACGCGAGCGAAGCCGCGGGCAAAAGCAAGTGTTTGTATAAAAAGCTTTCTTTTTAACGGTCTTAAAACTACTTCTGATTTTGTTACTTACTTAATTCTTTTTTAGTTTTTTATTTTTTACTTTTTAGTGCGGAGTTTTATTGTCTGACTTCATACTGAAATCATTTAAAACGAAAAATACTGGGCCAAACTATGAAAATGGGACCTAATCACATAAATCAGATTATACATCTCAGCGTAATCGATGTATATTTGTATACATAAAAAAACAAAAAAAATACAGACGAATTTAGAACCTTCTCCTTTTTAAAGTCGGTTAAAAAACAATTAGAGGCCATCAACAACCTCTTCTTTTTTAAAGTCGGTTAAAAAAGGGCTTCTGGATAGAGGAGATTCTTCAGTTTTCAATTGTTGGTTTAACTTACTTGAATTATATTTTACACTGGTAGACAAACATTTACCTGAAAACAAAAGAGAAATATTCATTAATATTTAACAGATTTAAAATATATTCGATGTAAAACGCAAACGAATAGCTAATAATCTTTCACTTTTATGCAAGTGATTTTGATAAGTCGTTTCTAATATCGTAAAGACGATTTATTAGAAACAACGAACATCGTAAAGACGATTTATTGAAAATCGTTTTATAAAATTAATTGAAGGTAATAAAATGCTTAATATTCAACTATTTATTGCAAATTTAACGCGTATTTGATTGAATGCTTCTCAAGAAATTGATAAAGTAGTTTTTATGATGATGTATGTGTTACCGGCCAAACCCGATTTCAGGACAAACTAGTTTTGCCTAGGCTAAACTAGTCTAAGATAGGTCGACAGAGCCACGCTGCGCGGGGCTGCTATTTCTGGGTGGTTTAAAAAAAAAACCACGAAGGCTAAGGCGGGAGCTCCTAACCTAAGCTTCTGACTAGTTTAGCCTAGGCTAAAGTTAGTTTGTCCTGAAATCGGGTTTATGTATTTTGAAATGATTAATATTGACTTAGCTAGTGGTTGGCAATATGGAAAATACAAAAAATACATAAGAGACTGCTGACAATATTTACAGATCTTATTATTTGTTTATTTCTCTATCAAACAACTAAATAATTTGATTTGATAATATGCTTTTTCAACAAAATAGATACCTACAGCCATTGATCAGTCGGTCAACTCGGGCATATCGGACTGTATGTCCCAGAGATTGAACTTTAACAGATTCCTACAACAATAAGTAATTATGTCCAAAACATTACCAGGCTCTAACGTAATTTCAGTAGCAAATGAGTCGGCCTACGCTGACTGGTTTCCATCTTACTAGCCATATAAAGCGTTACCATTACCTACGCGTCTTTGGTACTCATGGTGTTGCAAGTGCTGCATGCATTCTTTGAATAAGAACGTAGTTTATTTATGTTAATATTTGTCTGTTGTAAAACAAAGCTTTTATGGATGTTACTGCTTTTAAGTTGTCATCTCCCTATCCTTTTCTCAATTATGTTAGGGTCGACTGCCAAACTGGATGCAACAGAATACTAGTGTTTTACTGCTTTTTTATAAAACCTTTACAACCCAATTACCGGATAACACTATATTCATTGGTTCGGTTGTCAATCTATCTGAATTTTGACTACAGTAACGCCTGTCAATGATCTACGTATGACAGCAGGGTCCAACAGCTTTGCGATATTCGGACATGGACATTTGGTGTAAGAAAGCATCTGACACCGAATGTCCTTCACTTCAGTCAAGCGAACAAACAAACTGACAAAACTCAGGGCCTGTCAGAATTACAATACAATAGATGTGATTGCAATAACATTCGTTGAACAAGTCGTGTGGGAGTTCGTCCTTACCCAACGTGTAGCCTTGCCTTAAGAGCAGTGGGCAGATGGCTAGATGAATGGCGACGCAGTAATGATGTTGTAAATACTATAAATTGTAACCCACTGTCACCACAACCTACTGGAAAGGTCTAGGCGATAAACAGCAGAGTGTATGCATTTCTTGATTTTGCCAAAACGTTATCTATTTCTAACAGTGACAGTTTTTTTAACGACTAACTCTTAATAGCCAAAATCAACAGTGGAGTCAACTAGAAAAGCGCTGAGCAATGAAGCTCGAAGAGCCAAGTAGAAACGATTGAAGTGTCTTGAGGCCCGCAACGAAGTTAATAAAAAAAAACAGCGGTCTAGCAGAAAAAACTTAATATCTTCGTCACTTCTTACTAAGCAGAAGACAAATCAGAACTAGGCCAATAATATAGGGCGTTTGCAACTGGGAGAAGCCCTGATTGTCTAGCACCACAATATAAAATTAGATTAAAATTACAGAGAGCTCGAAATGATGCATGTTCATGAATACTGTACACTGTGTGTGTTCATTGTAAACAAGAAACACCGTTTTCAGAAGGAACTATAGAATCAATATACATATATGAAATAAATAAATAAAATCTAATTAAAACATGCATAAATTACTGATTGGAGCAATTCACTTCTTGTTTTCCATGTGCTTCATTATAATTTGACAAGTTAATAAACTTTAAGTAGGTTGCTAATAAGATAAATACAGGATGTGTAACACATGACCACACCTGCCCCGTTTTGCATGCTGTATTTTAATTATTATCAATTGATCTAGTTCATATGGTACCTTATGCGTGGTGAGAGGGCTGTCATTAAAACCAATTGCTTTTGTGAACTCTTGTTCAAGGACACATATAGGACACTAGACAGTATTATACATTCAGTTTACTGATTTACAAGTACGTAAATTGTGTTCATAATTGATAACATTAGTCGCTGTAACGACTGTACCTCTACGAATGACAACCAGGACCAACGGGTTTATGTGTTCTTCTATATGGGAAGTTGGTTTCCATCCCTCTGGGAGTCTTCAGGCCTGGTTTTCAATTGCACGTGTGTCTTTACGTGCTTCTTCGTTCCGTTTTTTGTCTGAGACACGGAATGAGGGAGTTCTAATGGGAAACGTCCAGTAGTTAGGAGTCATGCTTGCGTCTATTTGACCAATGATAACTTTACAAACAAAAAATACAAGTGGTAATCAACTTGCAGAAACTGAAAAACGAACATGAAATTCTCGTAATGTAGAGGCGTGATCAAGCGAATTATTTTTAAACAGCTAAGAGTTCAAGATATTTATGAACAATAAATAAAAAGTTAAAGTGTGTATGTATCCACGTGTCTTAAATAATTTATAACGTAATATCATATCATAACGTTTAAAATTAACACACCTTTTCCGTTATACAATACTTATTATGAGCGTGTTACACATAATTATCGAAATCGGCCGGATTTCTGTAGACATTACGTTTTAATGACTCGAAGAAAATAAATCACCTGTCAGCGGATGGATATTGCCAAATCTGTTCAAATTAACCGAATTATCAAATCTCTTAGTTAAATAACTATGAAATGAAAGTTAAGTTATAACGGTCGGTTAAGTAATTTCCCTTGTGAGGTTTTTTAGATTATCAACACCTACTTAAATGATATAATATTTTTATGAATGTTTCCAAACAGCTTGAAATGCCAAAAGTGGAAGGAAAGTGAAATCTTTTGCCTTGTAGGAAAATTCAGGCCAAATATTGTTTCCAAACAAGCTTAAGTATTTTGGTAGGCTTGTCAAGCAAGTCCCAATGTGAAATTATCAATTCATTTTTTTTAAAGTTGATCATGAACGTACATTATTATTGTCAATTTGTGCTTTGAAAGCTCGTAAAGTCGTTAATCGTAGTTGTTACGAGTCAGAAATCTTGACAGGGGTCAGGGGTACGGTGTATCCTTGTGACTACCCAGTTACAGCTTTCCAGTGGAGGTCTGGGGGCCTACCACCAGCCCTTATAGCAGTATTAGTTCGATATAACTTTCAGTGGGAAAGAGACGGCGCTAGACAACGTGTCTAACGCTGTCACTTGCACACTCTGGAACAGGAATAAAACAATTTTACTTTAAACGTCATGGAAAGGGGGCTGATAGACAGTCGCGGCATCTAAAACACGGGTATTCAGTTGGATTCGGGTAAACTGGAAACCAATGACAATACGGTAGTTTCCACCATTATCAATTGACGTACTTTTTATGAGCTGTCAAAACGCAATTCTCCAATAGATTTTGTATGGCAACGGCAGCTTATGACGTCACTAAAACAACAACTCAGTTGACTATCTATTTATTGATTTCAAAGCAACTAAAAATCAAATTTTATAGTAAATTGAAAATGAACCGAATTTATTGGGCTGAAATTAAAAGAGGTTTTATAGAAATTGTGTCTTACATTTATTGGTTAATGGTGGAAACTACCCAATTCTCTTTGCTAGAAACCGACTCTAACATAGTTTGGAAAAGGCTAGGAAGTACACAATACGATTGCCACTGGTCTCATGGTCCATCTGGTTTAGCTATTACCAAGTTGCAAATGGTTAAATAAATAAAATATAATAAGACATAAAAAGCAACATAACTTCAATCGCATTATGTACGTGAATTAATGTAAGAATGTAGGTGTGTACCTTCCTACATAATACATTTTATAATCCTTGTCCTAATCTCAATCTTAATGGCACATAGCCCAATTCGGTTGGCAAGAGAAAAAATGTAACTTTGTTCTAGTTGACCTTCAAAGATACGGTTGAACAGATTTATCACGAGATTGCCTCGAAATTTGTTACATCCGTCATATAATAGAAGTCCTTAAAAATGTGTTTGGTTTAATTCTACTGAAGGACAACTGGCAAAGGCGTTTTCTCGTATAGAGAAAGCATAAGCCGTTGTTGCCGGCCAGGATTTATTAAGGCAAATTGAAAATTTCTGTCTGCTTTTTTAGGGGTCTGCACTCAGTCCCATTAATAAGAGGATGGACCATTGTGTGATCTTTGATTTCGATATATTGTGATTGTCCTTTATAATTTAACTCCCATCCCGTCAATACTAAGAAATTATGCTTTTTACAAACCTTTTTTACACATCAAGAGCACTGACAGGATTTAGATGTTACACCAAATAAATCTCCAGCTAATCTGGATCGTGGCGGAGGCCATTCGTTCGGTAACAATGGCGATCCTTCACGGTGTCGGCGTGTTTTCAAAGGCTTTATTCAAACCATTACTCTTTATTATTCGCGCTATCTACCGAGGAAGTGGGAGAGCTTTTAATACATCAATTGTCTGAGAAACCGGCTGATGTTAGTTTGAATGGTTAAAGTAATGCGGTGAAGGGATAAAGTAGTTGCGTTTAAATGATCTATTTCGTTTAGGGTTAAAATAATTATTATCTTATTCTCAAATAATTATGGTGTCAAGATGTTTAAATCTCGATATATGTCCATTTCTCAAAATATCCGAAACCCAATATGTCCAAATCTCAAAATGTCTCAATCCCGAATTGTCAGATTGACATTCAGTTAGTTTTGTACTTTAAGATTACAAATATTGACTTTCTTTTGTAGAATAGAAGTGTTCACAATAGTCTCTACATTTAAAGAAGGGCTCAGGGCCAAAACTATCGGTAATTATGTGTAGCCTTTGTGTCAATTTTATGGTTATTATGATTAAATTATATGTCCACACCCTGTACCTTTAATTGGTTTTGTATCTACCAACCATGCCAGAAGGGGAACTAACGAAAATTATAGTGTGTTGTTGTTTGTTGTTCTTGAGTTTGGTATGACTCAATCTTGAGTAATTGATTTGTATGGAGGAGGCTAGCAATAGAGTGGCCTTTTGTAGATAGTGTACCATATTGCACAATTGCACAACTTAACTTTAACTTTTGGTTTGGCAGATGTATTTAGAGTTATAAGGAATTAATTAGTTCTCATCCTTTGGATTACTGGTCCGATAGCGTGATTCTAATTTCGTGATGTTAGATGTCAGATGATGTTCACATATTGGACGATAGTTGTCGCCACATTTTTGGCGGGATAAATAGACGTTACTTAGCAATTATTTTGGCTTAGCCATGTTCCGTCTCTATCGTGCACTTGACGTTTAGCAGTTGTGTAACAGTGACAGCTATCAGGTATAGTGTTAAGCCAAAGTCAGTGCATAGTTATGTCTATTTATTTCGTCAATAATGTGCTTTCCGTAATGTAAAGGATACAAGTTCAACAACGTATGGCTAGACAAGCTAACCAAATAATTCTTAGAGCACCAAGAACAAACTACGGCAGAAAGACTGTCGTATATGAGGAAGCCCAGCTGTATAACCAATTGCCTAAAGTGATTACAGAATCCAAATCTCTTTCAACTTTTAAAAGGCTATTAAAGCATCACATTATGAATGTGTTATCCTAAGTTTTTACTAATTGGTTTGTATAACTTTAATTTTATTTTACCTTTCTTTTATACTGACAAAACAGTCGCCTAACCAGTAACTTAAAATTGTTATTTTTTCCTCATAGAAGTGAATATGTATATTCTTGTTGAGTGAAATAAAGTATCTTAAACCGTAATGTAGTCACTTTTACGCAGCAACCAGCAACTATGTATTACAGTACCTTGTACCTTCTATCCGACAATGCTAATAGGATTTCGTTGTTCCCTCGAAGTAATAAAGAGATATCGTGAATGAATAAAACTGTTGAACCACATCAATAATGCATCCTTGGCAGTAACACCGTCACATACATATTTATAACATTGCACCGATCTGAAATCGTAGCTTATTTAATTTGAATTTAATTGTAGACGAATCATAATTATATAACTATACTATATTTATCATTTAAAGCGGCTAATTGGATTTTTATGATAATTAGTGGCCGCCAAGTGGGCGAAATTCGACTGTAATTTTTTGTTTTTGTTTTAGTTTCCTACAACTATTTTCTGTATAAATTTAAATATGCCTAATTTTGCACTCCTTTAAGTTTTACGCTTAAAAAGGGGTATTATTAATTTATCGACAAATATGCTCAGAAATTAGGTCATTATTTTTAACAATCTTAAATCTTCTAAATAAATCGAGATTGCCGAACCTTACCTGCAAAAGTAACAAAGAAACTGGTCCGGGTGTGATGACTAGAGGTCTCAGCACACTTATGGGATCGGAAATGGATCGTAACCAGAGACCTTTAGGGAGGTTGCGGAAAGTTTATTATAGTTATATGGCTCCGGAACATAAAGGGCAACCGAAGGAACATAAGTGGGTTTTACTCAGCAAAAGTCTGACACGCCCTCCCGCCGCACCCAGGACGGGAGCAGTCATTTGATGATTTCCCACTCACAAAAAAAAAGACTTTTAGAAATTTAGTTTCACAAACCGTGATTACAGCGTCAAAGCGTGGGACGAACTTTAATTGACTTGTTGATTTGACAAATGAATGAAATACTACTGATTACTTAAGCATTGTGTACAGTCCTTAAAAATCCGAGTCGCCTTTAGCTTTATCCGTACTAATATTATAAATGCGAAAGTAACTCTGTCTGTCTGTCTGTCTCTTCTTCACGCCTAAACCACTGAACCGATTGGGTACAGATGTAGTCTGGGACTCGAGAAAGGACATTGGATAGTTTTCATCCCCCGGGAACGGGAGCTATTAATCCACGCGGACGAAGTCGCGGGCAAAAGCTAGCTGACAATAAAAGCAACAAAAAATTCAAATTTGCTGTAAATTAAAAATGAACCGTATTTCCAGGGCTAAAATTAAGAGAGCTTTTATAGAAATCTTACCTTACAAATATTGGTAAATAATGTAAAATACCCAATTTCCGACATGATATCTCTTTAAAGTTCAGACTGAACTCCATTTAAAATTAATGAACTAAATACTCACTGAGGAAAACCGGAACAGTAATGCAGGCGCAACGCGTAATACCGATTATTTTAGTTTTTTAAAGGATATAAGCATCAAAGTTCTATTAAACAAAGAATAGCACCAACATTAGCGCACAATCATGACACTAATAAGGCTCAAAACACGTCTAGATCCGTTCAAAACCCGGAGGAATGTGTTACAATTATACCAATCAGGGTGGGCAATGAACCGCGTGAAAGACAGTGTTACCACACTCAGGAAAAAAACTTTACGTTGGCAACATCCTTTGATGAGGGAAGTCGAATGATTAATTTTAATTTGATTAGAATCGATTTATGATCGATTTGATTTGTCGATTGATAATGTTATGTAGTTTTTGAAACTGTTGGATTAGACTTTCGCGAATAATTTTACGGCTTCCGATCATGCCATATATATAAATTATCTCCTATCTTACTTGATCATCTTTATGTAACTAAAGAAGTCCACTACAACACGTACGACATATCTGTGCACCTTGCTGGAATGTCCCGCTTCCCCGCGCTTGCCCCGTTTTCGTCTCGTTCGTTTAGTAGCGATAGCATTCCGACAGCGTTACGTCACAGCGCGAGGTGCACAGTTATGTCGTGCGGTAAGTACTACAGAAGCTCAGGCCTAATAATCTCACTCACATCATTTAATTCAATGCTCGATTGTGGCTGTCCGGCTGCGCAGTGAGTCAGGCGCACTGTGCAGCAGCCTCGCCAAGACGAGTGAATTGAAACAAGAGGGCAAAACATCAGAAAGAGATTCTGACGTCATAAAAAAGGCCGTAACTGACAATAATGTAAAAAAATTGTTACTAGCAAATTCGGAATTAGCGCAAATAAAGCTGTGGTCTGACCCGCAAAGCTGTAACTTATAACCAGTTGTTAAGGCTAAAAATCCTTTGATAACTTAAAGCTTTTTTAGCCTTAACAACTACTAAAATCATGGTTATTGATAATTTCATCTTTAATTATCTCAGAATCAGTGATGAAGTATTTTTGTTTTTATATGGCAGTATTATATTCGGCAAACCCATTGAGACGAGAACCTCAGTAGTCATGGTAAACGTGAAGTTTTTCTTGTTTAAAACACCACAACTTAATAAAACTATATTACTCAACAAACAAAACAAAACCTAAATAAAGCAATAAACGCCAACTTAACTATTACATCTAGTTTTGCGTAATCCAATAATTAGTATGACGGCACAAAACAAAAGATAACGTAAACGCATCGGTTAACGTTACGCGAGAAGAAAGCCGTCGACCGCTTTACCTCGACGGGTTTTCGGCGAAAGTTAAAAAATACAATAAAATTAAAAATAAATGAAATGCGGTATTTCGGTAATAGCGAGTAACGAATTGTCGTAGCTTGGGAACCATTGTTTTTGGGATATTGTAGTAAGTAGTTTCCGTTCGCGAACAATATTGAGATTTGGTCTAAATTTACGAGATTTTTCTGTTGGCATTTACGATATTATTCATTCTTGTTTTTTCACTACCTCATTTTTTGTAGCAACGTCTTTACCATCATCATCGTCTTCAGCCTGCTGCTCCACCCACGAGTGAATATAAGCCTTTCCCAAGAGCGCTCTTAACCCTCACTTCGGCTAGACACATCCAGTCCTTTCCCAAATCGTCGCTCTGACCACGGGGTCCACGGGGCGTCCCAGTGTTTACATTCTTCTCGTGTTTTTATCCATACTAATATTATAAATGGGAAAGTGTGTCTGTCTGTCTGTGGCAAAACGGAGCGACGGATTGACGTGATTTTTAAGTGGAGATAGTTGAAGGGATGGAGAGTAACATAGGCTACTTTTTGTCTCTTTCTAACGCGAGCGAAGCCGCGGGCAGAAGCTAGTAATTTATAAAGAGTCAAGGGCTTAACCTGAAAACTAGCGCTTAGGAAACCTTTAGGGAGGACGTAAGTATGATGCTGACGGTCAAACCTTTAGCTTCAGCTATTATAGTTATGTCCACTACTTATTGGATTACCATATTCTGTTGTACTCTTTTCTATTCTACTATTTTCGTTTTCTTGCTTAGTGTTTATTATCAAAATTTCACCACAAACTTCCGTCTATTTTTGGTTCAACCAACTTTAAATTTCTCTCAATCAATAATCAATTTCTTAAATTGCTCCATTGCTATGTCTGTTTACACGATTTTTATTATTTTCATCGTTTACAAATCTATTATTATTGTTATGAAAATTATTGCTTTCTTTAAGAATTTATGTTCCTACTCCACATTCACAATCCGCATTCAATTGACGCCTTGGCTTTCGTTTTTATAGATTTTTTTTACGGATCTACAAGTAATTGGCAAAACCCATGTGACCATTTTTAGAACTTATCACAACTCTACCAATATACTGTTACCATCTATGTTCTTCTCCTTATTAAAATAGTCTAAAATATCTCTCTATCTTTAAGGTTAAGATATAAATACAATTTTATCCTACATACTAGTCTAATTTTAGCAACAAGTCCCCGGATGTTGAGAACAGCTCCGTAAATAGCGAGCCAGATGAAATAGTTATGTGATTAAGTGAAATTGTTCCGATTGGTCTAGATAGTGCGCGGAAAAGCGTCGGTCGTCGTACCCTCGGCATTCGCAAGGAGTGTCCATTCACACACGGCGTACGGCACGGCAATACTGCATCTTGAATCCTTTTTTTTTGGGGAGTGGGAAATCATTAAATGACTTCTCCCGTCCTGGGCGTGCCAGACTTTTACTGACTAAAACCCACTCATGTTCCTTCGGTTGCCCTTTATGTTCCGGGGTCACGGTATAACCATTCCTCAACCCCGGAATCTGATCTGCATCTTGATTCCTCAAGTGAAGATAATATTGTTATTCCTCCTACACTGTTCTTTTCTGATTATTATTTTAAATCAACCTTATTATTGCAATCAATCGTAACAGCTCACATTATTAGGACCCAGTTCAAAATTAATTTCAATCCGTGGTGCTAAGCAGTCTAGGCTTTTCTCAGTTGCAATCGTCCCTTCGTGCCTTTTGGCTTAGTTCTGTACTCTTCTGCTTGATAGGGGGGGAAGTATAAAATACTTCTCCGCTGTTTTTTCTGATTATTTTGGTTGCGGGTTCTAAGACAGTTGGATCGTCGAATATCATCGATCTTCTATGAAAATGTAGAGAACAATTGCTAAGCTAAAATACATACATGTCTTAAATGCGAGAAGCAGAAAATACTGTTATATCGTATGCAAGCATTTGTCTGTGGTCTATCATCAAAGAGGAACGGATCAGTATTATTTATTGGTATAATTAGTGCGGCCATAATTTTGGTTTGGCTCTAACTTTACGAGTGAGGTGAAAAAAATATTAGGACGAATACACATAAGCAGTTAGTCTTTTGTACTAACTGTTATGATTACTATTGTGTGGTAAGGTACCTATTTTATTATCAATACAAGAAATTAATGGTTAAATTTCAAATCAATAGCTTCGTTCTCAGTTGCATATAAATTACATTCTCGTTCTAGCCGTTACAACTTTGTAAAGGAAATATATGTGCAAAAATATGCTGATTTTCGTTTTTCCTTTGCAAAATTACAACTTTACGTCATAATCCAACAATTGCAAATCCATTTCCCTTAAAACCTATTCAAATCAGATGTTAATTCAAACTAAACAAGCAACGAATGTAAATCGGGTGTGCAATGTAAACGGTCGGCCCACTGCGCTAGATGTTCGAAGTGCGAGTCACACGCGACCGCATGCTCGCCTCCATATTTACATTTTTACACCATAACTGGTTAATGCGCTTAGAAAGGACCCGTTTATTGGGAAATTGTTGCTTTTTGTGTAGTAGGGGTTATGTAAGTGGTTATAGCGCTTTTATGAGAGCGAAGAAATGAATTTGAAGTGAAGAATTTTTGGTAGGAAGAAAAAATGAATGATATGAAAATGTCATTAAACTTTTCTTTAAGCTTATATTTTGACGTTTGGGGGTCGCCGAATTTTTTATCTAATATTAGTAGTTAAAACTTTTTTTCTTATTTACAGCCGTAGCATTGACCACGCGAATTGTGTCTCGTGTGAGTCAATACTTATTAATGTTTTTTTTCAAATGACGCTATTGAATGGATTAAACTACTGTTATTTTTTATTGATTACTGTGTCCTACTCCTGACTCCTGCTGGAGTTTTGGATGTTCATTAAATCTCACCAGTCTGTCTCTTCACAACATAATATAAACGAAATGGCTTTCAGCTGTCTGTCCCTATGAAAACTTAGATCTTTAAAACTACGCAGCGGATTTTGATGCGATTTTTTAATAGACGGAGTGATTTAAGAGGAAGACTAGACTACAAGAAATAAATGATTTGACTTTGTGTAATACGTGCATATACAATGTGCTAATGAAATAACCCAAAACCTCGGACACCCCAACCTACTTTTATAATAATAAATTGATATGACGTATAATTATTTATTTTCATAAATTATAGTAATATATATTTGAAAATGTTGTTGTCGCGCTACTTCTTAGGCGATTCACACACGGCACCGCGCGCCGCCGCGGCGGGCGGTCAAGCGGATGTCATGTTGTACAAGACACTTAGAAATCCGTTGATACCTTACACACGTACACCGCCCGACCGCGCGGTCGAGCGGTGCTCTCGCCGCCACCGCCTCTCCGCGCTGACGTCCGCGCGGTGGGGCGGTGCCTTACACACGGGACGCCGCATAACCGCGCGGATCATCGTGTACGCAAGATGTGTTGCAATTTAAAATTGATTTCGAAGTCGAAAAGTTTATTTTGGAGATTGAAAGTCGCTCTGCTATATGGGACATGAATAGCACACAATATAGCGACTCCTTAAAATGAAACAATGGGAAGAAATTGTTACCTTATATTTGGAGCCAGGACAAAATAGTGACAAAGATAAAAAAGAAGTAAGTTTAAAAAATATAATTATTTTTAAGCATATTTACTTTGCCATGGTCACTACCATGGCAAAGTAAATATAAGGTTATATATAATATAAGGTTAGGTTCTCATTTACTAAATAATCAGCTGAATTATTACGGATCGCTGCAGCACTTGTGCTTCCTCTGCAATTATTGTCTATAAGTATATTAACTGTTGCCTCTGTCTCATGGTTCGTATATAAAATATATTTAAAATCAACGCCATGTCTTTCCCTAACAAAATTATGAAGTATACAGCATGCTTTAATAATTTTTATACATTAATTTCAGTTTACGTTCAAAGAGCGTCGAAATACGCCATTTATGTGTTAAAATACCGAATGCACATTCAATATACCTACGTGCCCTGCTCAAGCGATAAATCGATCCGCGCGGACAGGCGCGTAAACCGCCTAACCGCGCGGAGAACCGCTAAGAAATCAGCTTCACCGCCACCGCCCTCCGCGGCGGCGAGCGGTGCCGTGTGTGAATCGCCCTACAGACTCGTAGCTCTATCGCCGCGCCGCGCCGCTGTCAACGAACACGGGAGCACTAGGTATCGTTTACAAAACATCGCGTTGGACAGTAGTGTACAGCGTCGTTAAAAAATATTAGAGGCGGCGTGATAAATAATATTTTTTTGGAAAAATATAACCCATAATAAAAATTATTGTATTCGATTTTGCTGCCAATTCTAAACAAACTAGTTTCAGGTTTTGGGTTATTTCATTAACACATTGTATATTATAGTAGAGAAAAGCCAGGATTTTCAAATACCACGAATGATGCGTAAAGCCTTTTCAATGAGAGCATCTACAATCACACCGTATAACTCCGTGGGCGTTTAACCAAAATCAAACCTACATAATTACATAAGTCGTTAACCACAGATCAGATGGTAACCTTAACTACTTAACCGATACGCCCTAATTAGTCTACTTATGTTTCCGGATTTCTCTAGCTTAGCATATTGGGCGACCCAATCTTTGGGTGACAACCATGACAACTTTCTTATATTGAGAAAGTGATGGGCGTTGACAACTGGTTACCATGGTGAAACTGACAACATTGTTATGAAGTTCAGCAGACTTGTGTTACGTAAGTTCAGTAAAAGTGTCAGGTTTGCCCTTACTGGGTATTACTGGGTAAGGAGAGTATTGAGTCTTGAGTCGTTATGTTGGATACTTGATGCGTGTTTATGGTACGTCCGACATCACCACATACTTAAAGTCCCTTACAGCTTTTTGTCTTTATGGTAAGATTTTTAAAACTACGCAACGGTTTTTTAAGATACAGTTATTTAAGGGTAAGGTTTACATGTATTAAATATGGATTTTGTACTAAGTAAAGAAAAGTCGGGATTTACGAAGATTTATAAGTGCAAAGCTTTTTTTTTTTTTTTTTTTGGTGAGTGGGAAATCATCCAATGACTGCTCCCGTCCTGGGTGCGACGGGAGGGCGTGTCAGACTCTTACTGACTAAAACCCACTCATGTTCCTTCGTTTGCCCTTTATGTTCCAGGGTCACGGTGACTACTATACACATTCCGCAACCCCGGCAGGCGTTGGCCTTGTTAGGCCCCTTCCTGTGCTGACTCCTTCTCTTTGAGGCGCGCGTGGAACACTAACGCGCCGTCGACGCGGTCCTGGTCCTAGCCGGGCGGCGAGCTACCCATCGCTCGCCATCCGCAGAACCGCGCCTACGGTGGCCGGTAGTCGTCTTGCGACTCTCGACGTCTTCGCCTGGGTCTTTGTCCGGGGCGAGAGGCTCGTCGTTGCCTCTCGCGCGCCGCCGCTTCCTTCACTAGCATAACTGCTTCGCAGAAGGAGGCGACGGCATCCCATTCCGTCTCGCCCCGCAGCATGGCCTGAACCAGCGCTGGGCGCGAGAGGTCACCGCCGCCGATCGCCTCTACGAGGACACGTCTATGGTCCGCCCATGCGGGGCACACCTCCACCGTGTGCTCGACCGTGTCCTCCAGGCGACCGTTGCTGCAGTGGTGACACCCAGGCGTCGCTTCCGCCTGAATCCGACACAGGAACCTCCCGAACTGACCATGTCCGGTGAGGACCTGTGTCAGGCGAAACGTGAGAGCGCCGTGGCGCCTCTCCAGCCACTCCTCAAAGAGGGGTCTTACCGCCGCTATCACGGCGTGCCCAGCACTAGGTTGCGACAGTCGCTGTCTCCACTCCGCCCTGAGATCTCGCCGGAGCTCCGTGAGCCGTGCCGCGATAACCCGCGGCAGCGGGACTTCGCCCCGGCGTTGCACTTCCACGCGCCACTCGTACGTGTGTGCAAGGACTGTTGCCTCCAGATCCCACGGCAGAGTGCCGGCAAGGAGGCATGCCGCCTCGCAGGAGATCGTGCGGTATCCCCGCACCATGCGAATCGCCATGACCCTCTGGGACGCCCTCAGAAGCCGGGCCGGAGCCGTGGCTAGGTTGGGCGCCCACACCGGAGCCCCGTAGAGGGCCATGGACCGCACGATCCCCGCGTAGAGCCTCCGGCAGGAGGCGTTTGGGCCACCGAGATTGGGCAGGAGCCGTTTGAGGGCAGCTCCAGCCCTCGCCAGTTTGGGGCCCAAACGTCGGAAATGCTCCGTGAAGTTCCATCGGTTGTCGAGGACAAGTCCCAGGTACTTTATCGTCGACTCGACACCGATGTGAACCCCTCCTACCGCTATCTGAGACCCCGGAGGTGGCCGGTGCCGAGGGCCATGAAAACACATGGCCTCGGACTTGTGCAGGGCCACCTCAAGTCCCAGTTGCCGGATCCTGTCCACGACTGTCGCAACACCACTCGACATTAAGTCGGCCGCCGCCTGGAACGACCCTCCCTGCGCTAGGACTAGCGTGTCGTCAGCGTAGCACACTACGCTGACGCCTTCGGGAAATAAGTGCAAAGCTGGGGCGGGTTGATGGTATTTCGCTCGTCGCGAATACAAAATGATTGAATTACCTAGATATTGAAGAGGAAGTGATTTAGGTTGGTTTCAGAATTCAAATGGTGATTAATTTTCTTTTCCAGTAGAAAATAGATCCTAGCTTAAAAGGTTTAAAAGTTAAGTAATTAGTAGATAATTTTTATTTCTATTAATTTATTTCAGGCAACATTTATATCTAAAAATAACAATATAATCTAAAACAAAAACTATAAGTTTCAAAACGAAAAAAACTAAAGAGACAAGTTTTTAGTAGCAAACAACGCAAAACCGAAACTACTAAAGTTGGAAACATGACGTTAGGACATTACTAAAGTATTATCTTTTTGACATTGAAGCGTACTATGAAAGGATTTATGGGCATTAAATAGTAAGACCATTGGCGGGCAAAGTCGTAGGAATCAGCTAGTTTATTAACACAAGGAAGAATAGCTTGTTTCACTAATCTTCATTGTATCAGAATTTTGTATGGACGCGGGCGGCGCGAGGCCTACTTTCGCGCGCGGATTCCGGAATTAATCGCGAACAGACCAGAATAACCGACCTGAAGGGAATGTTACCATAACATTTATATCAAGACTAAGGGTCTTTGCACATTTATTCAGCTTTATTCAGCTTTTGTCCAAAGAGAACATCGGTTTTGTACGAAAGCTGGGGCCCTAGTCTCTCTAGTCTGCTATAACAATCGTGTCTCAATGACCAGTCATCGGCCGGATATTTGACAACTTTGACAGGTTTTGTATAGGAAACGTGTCAAAAGTTTGACGTTACACGTCAAAAATCGATCATTGAGACACGATTGTCGATTGTGACGTACAGACTAGAGCCCCAGAACGGACGCGTTCTCACAAAATCGTGGTTTTCAATCATAATGAATCGAGCTGAATAAGCTTGCATAGTCCCTAACTTTGACAGTTTTGCCAACGTTCTCAAGGTACGTGAGGGCATTACCCATTGGGCCGTCATGACTGTGTTAAAGCTGACAAAATTTCATAAAAATGCGGTCAGTTCAGTGTTATAGTCAATGATGTTATATGAAAAAAAGTGTAGATAGGTTATATGCAGTCAAAAAGTGGCACATTAAAAGTTTGCCAATTGACAAACATGATACTGAGTATCGCGTTGACATTTGACGTTTATCTCTTTTACACTCGCACTACTTCAATCATGTCATCCTACTTCGACGTGTAATGTATGTGTGCGTTAGTGTGCCGTTTTTGAAGATATAATTTCGTTTGGGTAACCTATCTACACCTTTTTACCTAGAATATCATTGGTTATAGTTATGAAAGTGTAACAAGTGTAAAAGTAACAAGTGTGCAGAGAGACAGACAGAGTTACTTTCGCATTAGTTATTTTACAAATTATATTGAATCAGTTTATTGATTAAAATGATTTAAGTGACTTTGTTTAATATAATATGCAGTGATTAGATTTAATCAGTTTATTGATTCGATTTAATTACTTCATAATATAAAATAACAAAGTCGCCTTTTTTAGTCTGTCTACTTTATGTGTACTTTAGATCTACGCAATTTGATGTGGTGTTTTTAATAATTAGAGTGATTTGAGAGGAAATTTATTTATATGTCATGCATTAAATAAAATAGAAACACTGATAATTTTAGAAGTTTAGCATTGCAATAATTCTAATTTGTGGCAGTGTTCCATACACTAGCAATAAATTATAATTTATCATTACGGTAGTTCGAGACAAGTATTTATAACGCTTTGTTAAGTTATTCTTGACAGCTAAACCAATCCATACTAATATTATAAATGGGAAAGTGTGTCTGTCTGTCTGTCTGTCTGTCTGTCTGTTTGTCTTTCTTTCACGGCAAAACGGAGCGATGAATTGACGTGATTTTTTGAGTGGAGATAGTTGAAGGGATGGAGAGTAACATAGGCTACTTTTTGTCTCTTTCTAACGCGAGCGAAGCCGCGGGCAAAAGCTAGTTAAATAATAAAGGCCGACGACTCGCATTCTGTTTCATAATTTGGTTTCCTGATCATGAATTCAGATACGTTATAATTTCGATCTAGGTAATTCAACCTTTTAACACAAGTGATTCTAAACACAATAGAGAGACAATTTGTCGCTTGGTCGTTTAGAGGTTAACTACGACAATAAATTAATATACTGGCAATATTTACGCATGAAATTGTTATGACATTGTATTAAAAAAAACTTTAACGAACACACTAAGTAGGTACCACAAAAACTTAAATCACATTCTCCCATGAACACAATCACTCTGAATAATAAATAAAATCACAATCATTTTGTTTGATCACTTGTTCACACGAATTCAAATGTTTGTTACTTCACGGACTTGTTTGTAAAAACAAACCATTGACTTGTTTGGGAGTAGTTCAGAACAACTCATCTTTAGTTGTTTTCCTCCCTTTGAGGCTTTACCGATGGTCAGGGCTCCAGAAAGAAGAACCTCCGGACAATACGCGTCGGTGTCCGCCTTCTGTATCAGACCATGTGGATCCAGCTGCCTAGCGAGAGCCTCCTCAGATGTTGGTCGAGGCTCTTTGCTATTATGGCATTGGCTCTCACAACTATAGTGATTATTATTACGTTAATTCATTAAAAAATACTTAAAATACATTGTTTAATATTAAAATTATTGTACCCCCGGTATCGGGAACAGGGTCCTAGCTAAATATAAAACTTAGGGGTTGGGGTCAGTGCTCTAAAGAAAGAAACCTCCTAACAATGCGAGCCGTGTCCTAAGGTACTGCCTTCTGATCCAAGATCTTGATCCAACCATACAACGAGAGCTCTTTAGGTGTTGGTCGAGGCTCATGGCTATTAAAACATTGATTATATTATTATCATTAAAAAAGTCAGGAACATGCCTTAGTTAAAACAAAAAACACCATTTGTGGATATTATGTAGAAGTATAAAATCAAAAGTTAAAATCGTCATGTCCATATTACAAGTAACTTTCTATTTAATAACTGCTAATAAGAAATCGTTATTTGCTATTATTGTTACGACAATGAGGGAAATCGACTCTTTTATTTTTGCGAAGTGAAGAAACCTCACTTCATATTATTATTTATAATGTTAATGCGATTGTAAAATAAACTTTTTAAAATGATAATGTCTTAAAATATCTACTTTATGCGGACAAAAATAGCTCTGAGAAAGTATCTATGTGAAATGGAATCTAATAGTTTACAGGAAACTTTTTAGAAAAAAATATATTTAAATGTTAGTATTAGTTTGCTGGTTAGTAATTTGCATATTCCTTTGGCTCTGGCAGCCAACGATTGCAATAAGCGTGCTTTTGAATTTAAACCTTTGCTTTAAGGATAGGTATTAATTAATTCATCATTCTAATACATTATAATTTGATTACTTTTAAAATGATACATTTCTATCACTGGTTTAAATAGTGAAAAAAAAATACTTTACTTCTATTTTAGCCGAGATACATATTAATATTAAGCTGAGTAAATACTGTAGCTGCTAAAGTACGTTAGCAAGATATAAGTAAACAGAGAATAGCTTAGCCAAAGTATGTGCTAAATAATGGGATCTACTAAAAATAACCTTCAAAGAGTCAGCAGAATAGTCGACAGGAGCTTATGAACGCACCAAGCCTTCCCTGGGAACGAACATTAAAACAGAATGTCTGTTCTCTTATGGAAGTGTACCAATTTGGCTCAGAAAGAGCATACAAGGTATTCCGGTCTTAGTAATAAACACCTTTTATTCGTACTTTTAAATCGTAAATCAACAGGTGGCTTCACGCCCTTAAACTGAAAGAGAAAGTTACCGGTCACCGTCTGATAAATGTCTGCATTCGGACATTAACGTCTTATGAACAAAACATTAAAATATTCGGACCTCGTTTCAAATCCATACTTAATAAATGCGAAAGTCTGTCTGTCTCGGTTTCATGCCAAAACTACTGAACCGATTTAAATGAAATTTGTTACAGAGATAGTCCAAAGCCTGAAAAAGGACTTAGAATAGTTTTTATCTCAAAAATCGCGGGAGACAGCTAGCTAGTTGTACATAAAGCATTTGAGAACAGCTCATACAAGTACTTTGGCAAATGTCTGTCGACAAGGTGTTGATGTAAATAAAATAATTATGGAAATCGTAATGTTCGGGCTAGTTGCTGCGATAGTTGAGTAAAGAGAAGATTTATCCACGGATTTGGTTACTAGATATCGAATTTTGACACATTATTTATGGAGCTTATGCCAAATACCTATCTAGGTTTCCACCTTAAAGTAACCTAATTCACCGATAGATAGGCCTACTAAAGGTTTGTCAATGATCCACTTAATATGTGAATTTTTTCAGACATTAAGTAAATTTCAAACTAACCTGTATTTAGTAAAGTAGGTACTTTACTAAACACAGACCAGATCCTTAATTTTTAGTTAAAAGAACTCAACAAAATCCGTTCTGCTTAGGACGGTCATTTAGTCGTAATTTTGTGACTTGAGTCACAAATCATCAAGAGTAAAGAAGACACTGGCGGTTTATTTTAGTTTTACCAAAATTCAGAGCTTCTATAAAATATCGACTTCTATTAATTAATCTACTGTTTGCGTATGTACAAAATTCAACATCTCGTTAAAGTATCTCAAAAGTTTTTAAATGTGTCGACGTGAAGGTGTTATAAATATTAACAATAATGGTTTAGTTTTTACACGCAATATTTTGCGTGTGTTACACATACCATAACTATCATAGTTCTTACATAGGTTCTGAGAGTTTTTAATATTTACTGTGCAGTATGAATATAGTAAATAAATAAATATCTTGGGAGAACATAAGTTCTGTGTAAGTGGTCATTTATCCCAAACTTTGCAGATTCTATACAGAAATGTAACAGTGGTAAAAAATAATATAAAGAAAAGCTTACCTTAATAAAACGTCACTTCAATTCCAAATAAACCAGCAATAGTCCATACACTTAAAAAAATCCCAATAAAAAAAATAAAACAAAAAAAATTCAAAGACCGAACCGGTTCGTTGACTGAATCACATTTTTCGAAAAACAAAAATGGTTCAACATCACTCTCCGTTAACTCTACTTAACTATGGGAAAATAAAAAAAGTTTTTAGTTAAATGTGAGTTGCGTGTTATCACCTCGACCGGCGCGCGAACACTGACTTGAAGTCTCTCTTACTTGAGTGCAACTTAACTACCACTCACCAGGGCCGCATTCGTTAACTCATTAATGCGTGAATTAGAGCTTTTAAATGAATTTCAAAATGAGTTTTAACTCACTATTATTAGCGATACAACGCTCGCAGACTTAATTAATCGGCTAATGGTAATTTATCTTGCTCTGGACTTCTGACCAACTTTTACTCAGTGTTAAGTGGTAGCTATCGTTTCTCTTTTGATAAAATATTTTATTGACAGCTAAGGATTTTGAACTGTTATAAAATGATCCTGATTTGATAAAAAGAATCGGCCGGTGAAAGTTCTGCGGACATATTTGCCGATATTGTCATTGGAATGTTTAGATTACATAAAATGACGATTATAGAGGCAGGTTCCGGATCCTTATAATTTCACACTATTTAGAAGAACAGTTTAACAAGCTACTGCCTACTATGTTCTATGACTTTCAATATTTAGTAAACATAGTGATAGACTTTTTAATGTATTATAATACAATGGAAGACAACAGCTAAAAAAGAAACCATAGTCTATAATACAAGAACAGAAATTGAAACTAAAAATAGAGATGTAAGCTTGCAAATAGTAACTCTATACTGTTAAAAAGATAAAAAAGAAAATTGTAATACAACTAAAAATGTTATATTTTCTATTTAATATTATTACATTTTTCTTGAGTAATTTGTAGGTTGCAGATTTGAATAATTGAGGTATTTAATAGAGGAGGAGGAGAGATTTAATAGAGAGAGGGGCGTTAATAATAAATATTAAAGTCGGAGGTTCAATTCTTATATTCTAACCTTTGTGAGATTAGCACGATTGTTTGTCTGTGTAATTTAGTTCTTAATGTCTGTATTTGATAATTGATTTACATACTTATATAGCTTGGTATAAGTATATTAATCAATTATCAGATTACCATAGCAGACTCTTCCTTCTTTGGGGCCAGATGACCGCGCGTATGTAAGTTGCTTTAAGATATTTATACTTACTGTTAGATCTCGCTAACATAAATTACTTTCAATAACATTTTTATCGACCTCTGCAGTCCGTCCCTGTATCCTACAAGTTACATGATATATTTTGATTGTCAATTATTTGATGTCGGGCAAGTTTTTTGTGTTTCCTGCAGGTTCAAGGGACCCGTTCACTGTGATAGGCGCAACAATCTACGCTCAGGTAGCCGACACATTTGTTTTAAGTCATGGACGTAATCAATTAAAATGTTTTAGTTAGATTGTTACGGTTTTTTTGATTGACAAACACATGGGTAAATAAATAAAGATAGAAAAAAAGAAATTATGTTTATGTGACATCAGTCAGGTAATATTAGAGGTAAGAATTAGAGGTTGTGATTCTGATTTTATTATTATAAATCAGAAAGAAAGGCTTTCATATTTGTTTCTAGCACTAGCACTTTCTATTTAGCATCTAAAGAGGAGAAATAAAATTCCTTAATTATTGTAGGAAAGAATTTTGTGAAGTCGGAAGTCAAAAATAACTTTATATGCTTGTTAAAACCTTTCGCCAAACTTAATGTAAGGGAGTTTGAAAATCTCCAGTCAAAAAGGGATTCGAGACAAACCAAGATATATAAAAAACAAATAACGTTGTGATAATAAGTAAAAGTGTGAAAATGTCATAGCTTTCTTCGTGAAATGGTCAAATTGAGTTACATGGCGTTGTGTGGCGGGATCGTTAGCGTCAGGCGTACGCGCAGCCTATCGCTACAAACGCTCAGGGGAAGAAAAACCACTTTACTATGTTTACTATCTTATGAATTAGAATAATTTATTCGAGGGGTATAATAATCAAAAAGAGAAAGCCGGAATTGTCGAATATTTGTAATACACTTCCGAAGCTGGGGCGGGTAATGATTGTTTTGCCCCCTTAATAGGTAAATTTTTAAAAATCCGGCCTTATTGCCTTATTGCCCCTCTAACTTATAAATGGACTCCCTGTGCAATTAAAGTTTCTAACCTTTTTTTTGGTGAGTGGGAAATCATCAAATGATTGCTCCCGTCCCGGGTGCGGCAGGAGGGCGTGTCAGACTTTTACTGAGTAAAACCCACTCATGTCCCTTCGATTGCCCTTTATGTTCCAGGGTCACGGTAACTATTATAAACATTCCGCAACAGTTTCTAACCCTTATAATTTTGGCTTTGCGATGATTTATGTCAGTTTGGCAACTTCTCCTTTTATATTATACTAGCGAGCCGCCCCAGCTTCGCACGGGTGTTACAAATCGTTAAAAATCCCGGCTTTTCTCTACTATAGTAAGCATGGATTATACTTAAAAACCTTCCTCTTAAATCCACTCTTTCCATAAAAAAAAACCGCATCAAAATCCGTTGCGTAGTTTTAAAGATTTTTAAGCATACATAGGGACATAAGGACATAGGGACAGAGAATCCGATTTTGTTTTATACTATGTAGTGATCTAATGAATCGAGCTAATATTCTCACTAGTTCGACGGTTGGACAGATGAAAAAAATGATTCTCACTAGTTCGACGGTTGGACAGATGAAAAAAATGATTCTCACTAGTTCGACGGTCGAACAAATGAAAAAAATAATTCTCACTAGTTTGACGATCGAACTAATGAATCGAACTAGTGAGAACAAACCGATTTACCGACACGTTAGCGAATTCAACTCTGCAAACCCATTTTGTCACTCATCAAATTCATAAACGACAGAGTCATCTTTTGTCATCATAACTGGTGGACCTTCTGCATGTTCCTGTCTCGTTGTCGGTGAAAATCTGACGCAACGCACTTAGTTCCTTCGAGATCACGGTTTTCTTAACAATTCTCTCGCAGCCGGACCAACAGATCCGTGAAAGTGTAGGCAATATTTCTATTCACTCTGTCGTACATTTAAGACAAAGAATGTCATAACGAGTTGGGACTAAACTTGTAAGTTGGGATAAGTGGTATATTGGTGCCGATTCTCTTGTGCACAAACTAACGTAAATTTAAGTTAAGTGCATCTTTCTCTTTCCGTTTAATTAAGAAAAGGACAGAAGATCAAATATTAGTTAAGTCCTGTCAAATTTAGACACTCTATAGATAATCTAAACGCAATCTAAAAACATAGCGTCTAAATATACGTCAATTTTCATCAGGCGCTGTCTAATTTGACAGAATTAAACTAAAATGTATCTTCTGTCCTTTTCTTTAAGAAATGGAAAGAGAAAGATGCACTTAACTTAAATTTTCGTTAGTTTTTGCATATGAGAATCGGCACCATTGTTACACTTCAGTCTTAGAATCTATACTTGTATTATAAAGATGAAGTGTTTGGTTGTTTGGTTAACTATTGGTCCGATTACAAAATAAAATAAATTTTAATGTAGGTAAAAGTAATAAATATGTATTCTTGGACAACTCACACACGGTCATCTGATCCCAAACTAAGCAGAGCTAGTACTAAAATTAACCTTTCGACGACCAAGCGACAGCAGGCTGTCGCGCTGCTATTGTCTTTCTATTGTGTCTCGAATCACGTGTTTTCGGAGGTTTAAAAGCTTCTAAACGTGGATATAGTAAAAACTAAGAGAATAGGGAAGAGGCAATTAAAGACTGGTCTGATAAGTTTGGGGTGTCTGTAAACCCCTCAAAATGTCAGCCATTCTATTGGGCAGCTCGCGCATTTTGGGCAGAGTGACAGTTAGTTCTCCTTCTTCAAATATTTTTAATGGTACCGTCATTCCATTCAGCCCAGATGTAAAAGATCTCGGTTTGCATCTTGACTCAACTCTTGGTTGGCAAAAGCAGGTTTCCAGTGTCTGTCAGAGAGCTAATGGTACTTTGCGTTCTCTGTAACGTCAGAAAAACTTCTTGCCTGCTAAGACGAAGACCATGCTTGTGCAGACTTTAATTTTCCCTTTAATTGACTATGGTGACGTGTGCTATTTTGACCTGAATTCGATCTTGTTAGATAAGTTGGACAGAACCCTTAATAACTGCATTAGGTTTATTTTCAATCTGAGAAAATATGACCATGTCTCTGACTACAGGTCTAAGCTAAATTGGTTGCCCATTTGCCAGAGGCGAAATTTGCGTGCTCTAACTACGCTTTTCTCTTTGCTACATTGTCCCACCCCTCCTTCCTATCTTATATCTCAGTTCCAATTTTTGTGTTCTTCGCACTCTAGAAACCTGCGCTCTTCTAATAATCTTCTTTTACTTTGCCCTGCTCATACTTCGGATTTCGTTCATTCCTCCTTTCGGATTCAATCCATTCTTCTCTGGAATGCGCTTCCTCTCGATATCAGGACGGCTAGTAGCCGTTATGGATTTAAGCGGAAATTGAAGATTCATTTTCAGAACAAATGAGCAGAGTCTATTGACCAGTCACTACATTCTTTGTTATATATATGTATGTATGTATTTATGTGTATATAATATATACTTTAATATATAATTAAGTAGGTAAAAATGTTTATTCTTTTTTTAATTTTAAGTCCATTTCTTTTTTTAGTGCACCTACCATGTAATCTCTGCACCACCCTGGGTAGACTGGTATAGAGAATGCCTAAGGCATTAAGTCCGCTATTGTACATAATGTGCATAAAGTTAAAATAAATAAATAAATAGTAGAGATAATAATGTATTTATGTTACAAATACAAATGACCTGTCTATTTTTATTTCAAGATTCTTACAATCGAACTAGTTCTTCTAAAAACTTCAGAGTTCAATAATTTTCTGTGGTCGAGAATTCTCCAAGCATACCACCCTTATTTTAACTAATGTTGTGATATTATGTTAGATATACACACATCAAAAGTGTCTAGAGATATTTCAATTAAACCTAAATTACTAAAATTCTATTAACTTTTTGTTAAAACATGTACACATTAAAATAAACCTTGTTTAATAGACTATTTAATCTAATAATAATGTACGGTGCACGTACAACGTTTTGGTTGCTGACAATGCGACCTCAATTTATATCTAATAATATTTACGGAACATTATAGTTAGTTGACATATTGCAATTACCGCGATCCGCACGGATTGGCATCCAACTTATAACTATTTTGTAACTTTAAAGAAATAAACTATTTCTTGTGGTCAAACGTGGTTTTCCGTCAACTCACCAAACTCTAACTCTGAGCCATACATAAAAGGTGGTCCTTCGAGCTATAAGTGTGACATTAAGTGTGTGAAGTGTCTCTGTTAGTGATAGCGTATCGGTCTTGCTGGTCTCCCAGAAGCGGGTTGCCCCAGTAAGATTGGGAAGGCGCACATATCTCTAGTAGAGAAAGAATACGCTTAGTATCCACCAAAATAACTGCGAAAACTTCGCAAGTTATTGAACTAGTGCCTGCGGCTAAACAACCCTGCGGTACTATCGAACAACTAAACTTTAAAAACAACTTAACTTCAACAACAATCAAAGATGGCTCAGGACATCAGCGAGATCATCAGTCACCAAGAAACTATATTTCACAACTTGAAGCAAATCAGCATCAACTACAAGAAAGACGGTCCGAGCAAGAAAACTTTGGAATACCTGGAGGAGCGACTTTCTCGGCTGAACTCGAACTGGGAGAAGTTTGTGTTCAATCATCAACAACTGGAAAAATCTGGAATAACTGACATCCAATACTTCGTCGACGGCGTTTTCAACAAAACTAAGAAGATGTACGAGGACGTGCTGCAAGATATCCTGAAGCGTAAAGCTGAGTTACCTTCTGTTTCGAAGAGTAAAGTCGAACTATCACCTTCTACGCCCAAACAAGGTAAACCAAAAGCAACCTTTAACTTCGATGATATCAACTTTCATGTATCTCCTCGCGAAACGGACAAGACCAACGAAAAACAGCAGGAGCTTTTACGACAGCAATTCTGCAACTTTCGAGTGTTTGAACGTACTGTGGAGAAGATAAGCTTCGACTCGTCATCGGAAAAATGGGAGCTAGAAGATAGTCTTAATATCCTAAAAGGCAAATGGGATATCATTGAGAAAACTAACTGGGAACTTGACTATATTTCACAGGATGAAGATTCAACTTACAAACAAAAATACGAGGCTATAGAAAACGTCTATGATAACTTCCGAAAGAAACTACAACATCATATTTGGAACAACGCTCACTATGAGAAAACAACACCAAAAATTGTGATACCGGACTTCAACGGAAACTACCATCAATGGTTAACTTTTAAAGATCTGTACTTGGAAAGTGTACATAATAACCCACTACTGTCAAAAGCGCAAAAAATGCAGCACCTTAAAACTAAACTCAAGGGTGAAGCCGAGAAGATTGTACAGCATCTCGGTATAAGCGCGGAAAACTATACTTCCTGCTGGGAGATAATCACGCATCGATATGATAACAAGCGCCTGTTGTTCACGTCTTATATGAACACGCTTCTAAACCAACCTCTCATATCAGAAGCTAGCGCCACAAGCATAAGGAAACTGCATGACGTCACTCTCGAGTGTCTTAACGGACTCAGTAACATTGGACTAGAAATAACCAACTGGGATCCGATAATTGTTCATCTGTTGGTTCAGAAACTGGACAAGGTGACTTACAACGAGTACATCAAGGATCTTAAGGAACCGAGAGAATTTCCCGACTTGGAGGAGTTCATCAAATTCTTGGAGAACAAATTCATGGCGTTGGAAGCCTTACAAGGAAATAATCATCAAAGGTCACACTCGTCGAATAAAAATCAGATATCAGATAGACAGCAAAACAACGCGTCATTCGCTCGAAACAATAATTATAAATATAATAGCCAGAGGTCATCAAACTCTAACAGGCCGTATAAATCATCCAAAGCCTTCTTCACAACAACGAGGAATTGCCCGATGTGCAAAACTGAACACGTTTTAATGAAATGTTGCAAATTCTTGGCTATGAATGCAAAGGAACGAAATGACATAGTTTGCAATTTACGTATTTGTTCGAATTGTTTGTACAGTCATGGAGAACAAAAATGCACTTCGAGAAAAACTTGTAAGCTATGCAACAAGCCACACCATACGCTTTTACATGAGGATGGCAACGAGCAGAACAACCGTCCTGCAGCTGTGAATATCAGCACTCCATCGACATCACATGCCGTAAATAACTTAACGAACGAGGCGAAGGAAATTCTGTTGACGACTGTACTTTTGCAAGTAAAGACCATTGATGGAGATTATATCAGCTTAAGAGGTTTGCTTGACCAAGGGTCGCAAGTGAGTCTAGTGACGGAACACGCCGCGCAACGACTCAGATTACCGCGACGCAAAGTCAGCGCTATTGTGTCGGGTGTCGGTTCACTGTCCGGCAATTGTAAGGGGTCAATTAACTTGGAATGCAAATCTATACATTCGGATTATGAATTTAAATTAGAAACCTTGGTGATGAAGAAACTTGTAAACAACTTGCCTACAGCATCATTCTCCATACAAAACTGGGATTATATAGACAACTTGAAACTTGCAGACCCACATTTTAATAAGTCGGGCCCGATTGACTTACTTCTGGGCGCCGAAATTTATTCAGAACTAATACTGAATGGGGTCATAAAAAGCGACAATTTCCCCGTAGCCCAACAAACAAGAGTTGGCTGGATACTCTGCGGGAATGTCAAGACATTTAACTGCTATGTAATACTCAATGACCTAGAAAAAATGACACGATTCTGGGAAACGGAAGAAATCTCAGACACTATGTCTTCAACCAATGAAGACCAGCATTGTGAGGAGTACTACAACTCTACTACTAAGAGGTTAGATGATGGGAAATATGTGGTGGAGATGCCCATGAGGTCAAACTACAACTCAAACTTAGGAGCCACAAAGTCTCAAGCACAAGCTCAGTTCCTACATCTTGAGAGGAAAATGTTGAAGAATAACGACCTAAATAGGGAATACAAACGCTTTATGGAGGAGTACATTTCCCTGGGTCACATGAAGCCTGTAACTGCTGATACTCGGAGAAAAAACCAAGTGTATCTACCTCATCACGGAGTTTTAAGAGCTGAGTCGACTACGACGAAACTGAGGGTTGTGTTTAATGCATCTTATAAGACGAATAATAACAACAGTCTCAATGACCTTATGTACTCTGGCCCAAACTTGCAAAAGGACATGTTCACGCTACTTATTAACTGGCGAGTGTACAGATACGTCTTTACAGCAGACATTGAGAAGATGTATCGACATATATGGCTGAACGAGCAACAACAGCACTTACAAACTATTGTATGGAGATCATCTTCCAACGAACCATTGCGGGAATGGCAGCTATGCACTGTGACCTACGGTATGAAAAGCGCGCCGTATCTTGCAATGCACACCTTACATCAACTTGCACAAGATGAAAAGGATAACTATCCTGAGAGCGTCAGCGCTCTACTAAACTATTTTTACATGGACGATTTAGTCTATGGGCAAAACAGCATTGAAGATTCGAAGAAAATGGTCGCAGAGCTCATTCAACTATTGAGTAAAGGAGGCTTCAACTTAAGAAAGTGGACAAGTAACGAAGCGGCTATATTAGACGACTTGCGAGATGATCAAAAGAGCACTAAGGCTAACATACAATTCAGCCCAGAAACATCTAACACAAAAATGTTGGGGATGAGGTGGAACCAGAAACAGGATACATTTACTTATCAATGGAGGCTACCGGAAAAGAAAACTCTAACGAAGCGAGTACTGCTGAGTGAAATAAGTAAATTATATGATCCTCTTGGTTTTCTATCGCCCGCAACAATAAAAGCGAAACTACTTTTTCAAAAGGTCTGGATTAGTAAAATCGACTGGGATGATTGTCTGCCCGTCGACGTAACGGCTGAATGGGAAAAGTTGAGAAAGGATTTCCCTTCAATCAACAAAATCTCAATTCCACGATGGCTGCAATCTACAGACAATAATATTGAGATTCACGGGTTTTGCGACGCAAGCGAAAAGGCATATGCGTGCGTCATTTATAGTCGAGTGAAAAGCAAAAACGGAAATTTTACAACTACAATAATAACTGCAAAGACAAAGGTCGCGCCGCTTACTAAAAAGATATCTCTGCCTAGAATGGAGCTCTGTGGGGCATTATTACTTGCCAGACTTATAGAGAAAATTAAGAGTACACTCTCTACTAAACGTCTGCAAATACAATGCTGGAGTGACTCTAAAGTCGTGTTGGCATGGCTACAAGGAGACATAAACAGATGGGAAAAATATGTCGCCAACAGAGTCTCACAAATAAACAGCATAATTCCATCAAAACAATGGAACTACGTCAAGTCGGAAGAAAACTCGGCTGATTGTGCAACACGAGGTCTTTCTCCCTCTCAACTTCTAACTTTTAAACTTTGGTGGGAGGGCCCAAGTTGGTTGAAAACTTATAACATTAAAAACAACCATCAAAATGACAATAATATGCTCTATTTACAAGACAATGAACTATGTGACACACTAACAGCAAATAATAAATGCTGCGTTGCAACTTATAAAAACAGTGAAGTAATTACCGAGCTGTTGAGTAAATATAGCAGTTTCAAACGGGTAATCCGAGTACTTGCGTGGATACTTCGATTTATAAATACTTACGTCCGAAAGAATAACATAACCGGCGTTGATAACGAGATTGTGTCGTTATCTTCTGAAGAAATTACTGAAGCAACGAAAATGGTGATCAAAAATGTGCAGAGAATGTACTTTTGGGACGAAATCGAATGTTTGAAGAAAAACAACTCAATATCAACTAAAAGCAATATTCTGAAGTTGACTCCATTTCTCGATAAGAATGGTATACTGCGAGTCAAGGGGCGACTTATCAACTCCGTGCTGCCCCCTGAATCGAAACATCCAATTATTCTCCCTGCTACTGCAAGATTAACAGAGTTGATCATCCAAGAAGCCCACCATGAAGTTCTCCATGGTGGGGCACGACTCACGCTTGCATACTTACGTCTCAAGTACTGGATCATTGGTGGAAACAGAACTGTGAAAAAGGAACTTAGGCAGTGCATACGATGTCACCGTTTTAAGGCTCAACGGAACATGCAAATTATGGCTGACTTGCCAAAAGAACGAGTTACACCATCGAGGCCATTTACAAATACCGGTGTAGACTTTACCGGACATGTTGATATCAAAATCAACAAGGGAAGAGGCGTGAAAACATGCAAGGCTTATATAGCCATCTTCATTTGTATGGTTACAAAAGCCGTACATCTTGAGTTGGTTTCTGACCTGACAACTCAAACTTTTCTTGCCGCTTTTAAACGAATGTGTGCGCGCAGAGGCACACCGAGGCATATGTTTTCCGACAACGGAACTAATTTTGTCGGTGCCGCAAGACTACTGCAAGAGGACTTTGATCGAAACAAAACTTTTCAATCGTCAGAGTTTTACGACGAGATGAATAGTTTGAAGATAAACTGGCATTTTAACGCCCCTCTCTGGCCATCAGCTGGTGGACTTTGGGAAGCCGCTGTTAAGTCCATGAAGTATCATTTGAAGCGAGTTCTAGGAGAACAAAAGTTAACCTACGAACAGTTCACAACATTATTAACTCAGATCGAAGCATGCTTGAATTCCCGTCCACTTTGCCCGCTATCTGAAGACGTTGAAGACCTAGATTACTTGACACCTGGTCACTTTCTTGTTGGCGGTCCCTTATTGTCTATGTCGAAGGAGGAAGAAGACTTCAACCAGTACGACTTGAGAAATAGATGGAGGCTGGTTGAACAAACTAACTTACACATCTGGAAGCGCTGGTCAAACGAATACCTGCAGCAATTACAAGTACGAAGTAAATGGCAGCAAACAAAGGAGAATCTAGCAGTTGGTGACTTGGTGTTGGTGAAAGAAGACAATTTACCTCCGGGTAGGTGGGCTCTCGGAAGAGTCGAAGAACTTCATCCGGGGACTGACGGAAATATTCGAGTCGTTACACTTAAAACAAAAAAGGGGCAACTAAAACGGCCAATCGTGAAACTGTCACCGTTACCGCTCCGCAAGAACTTACAAACTACTGAAAAATCCGAAGACGTAATAAACAAACAACAACAGCAGTCCGAACCTGAAAAACAAAAAAGGCAAAGAAATCGCACGATAAATAAAACTAGTTTACTCTCTCTGGTTCTAATGTGCATGTTGACGATGATGGGAATCACGCAAGCGACGCCAGCTACTTCAAGCAACTACAAGGTGACATCAATACTTAACAATCAACCAATATACTTTGATGAAGCCGGGAAACTGCAACTTATACACGATGAATGGACGCTGTTGATTTATTACAACCTGACTTCATACTGGCAAGCCACGAGTAAGATAAAATTCTACCTCGATCAAGTGGATATACTTTGTCGACGAATAGTGCACGAGTACCCGCCCTGCGAAACCGTCGTCGATCACCTACGTTATGAACTGGACCATCTCACTGAATACAATTCTATGTTACTAGCTCAACGGTCACGGAAAAAACGAGGTTACTTCGATGGGGTCGGAAAATTAGCAAGAACATTATTCGGCGTTCTCGATGTGGATTTCGCCCAAAAATATGAACAGGATATCCAATATTTACAAGCAAGCGATAACTATTTACTGCAATTAATAAAGAATCAAACACTGATTGTAGAAGCAGAAAATAGTATGATTAAACGAAGCTCGGAATTTATCGATAAACAATTCAAAACAGTACAGATATACATGAATCAAACTAGCACAGCAATCACAAAAATAGAGAATAGAGCGCATATACTATATACTATAAATGACATCCATTCTGCCGCTGCAACTTCAATTTTAATTCTGAGTGATTTACATAGAATTCAAGAAATGCTGATGAATGCCCTAGCCAACATCTACAGAGGCCATTTAGACACACACCTTTTTTCGGCATCTCAACTGATTGAGCAACTAAATATCATATCAGGAAAGCTACCACAAGGACTTTCTTTGCCGATTAAGGACATGCAAAGGGATTTTCAAGTCATTTATGAACTAATTCATGTGAAAGCTAGAATTACACGTAACTATTTACTATTTGAATTACACATTCCGTTATTGAGCGACGAAGACTATAAAATATATCGTGTAATTCCGATTCCATTCATGAGACAAGGACACTTAAAAATTGTTAAACCTTTGTCGGACTTCATCGCTATCAACTTGATAAAAAATTCATACATAACTTTGGAAGAGCAAGATATGCACCATTGCACCTCATACGGAGAAGATGAATTCTCGTGCATCTCGCGACAACCCGTATACAGCTTACATGATAAAGAAGCGCCCTGTGAGACAAAAGTGTTTAGCCAACAAACTTCACTATCGTGCATTATTAATGACATAACTTGTAAGGAGCGTTGGATAAAATTACATAAACCCAACGTTTGGTTATTTATATTGTGCGACAAACAGCTGATGCGTGTAATATGCAGCGATCAGGTGACGCCGGCGGTCATTGACGGAACAGGAGTCATTGCCTTGAAACCTAAGTGCTTACTACAGAAAAAAGATGCCACGATATTTACTTACAATCACTTAGGAAGTAGGGTAAACACGGGATTGGATATCGAAGTACCTATCATAAATACGACAATAAACAACATGTTTGATATCAGCTGGAGGAACGTACAGCTGAACATCACTGAATTGACCAATGCAGGAGAATTTTCAAAACTTGATCGTCAAATCTCTTACCAGAAACAGCATGAAGTGCTACCTGCGGTTTTAAGTATTTCACCGCACGATGTGTATTTTTATTCCACGACTTCTTTGTTGTTGGGAGGACTTGCTATAGTTGGCATCTACTTCATTATCAAGAAACGAAGAAATAGGAATCAGAATTCTACGGCAAGCACTAAACTAGAAAAACAGAAAGGAGCAGACAAAGAAGTTAACATCGAGATGCGAGAGATCCGTAGCTCGACGAGACAGGAACCCGGAAAGGGATTTAGTTTTGACGAAATATCATCAAATTAACATTTACACTTTTATTCACTCTTTTTACTTACTATACTTTTACTTTACTTACTTTATTTTTAAACTTTGTTTCTTTTACATTTTTATACTTATCTTTTTGCTATGTACTGGTTGCCCATCTCGCCTTTCGTTACTGCCCGTCTCCCTTTTTTCCCTTGGGAGCATGTACGGTGCACGTACAACGTTTTGGTTGCTGACAATGCGACCTCAATTTATATCTAATAATATTCACGGAACATTATAGTTAGTTGACATATTGCAATTACCGCGATCGGCACGGATTGGCATCCAACTTATAACTATTTTGTAACTTTAAAGAAATAAACTATTTCTTGTGGTCAAACGTGGTTTTCCGTCAACTCACCAAACTCTAACTCTGAGCCATACAAATAAACTTTTAGATAAAGTTAAATTTAAAAAAAACTTAGAAGAAGAGGAAAAACTCAAACAAAATTTCAATCTTAACTTTATTTTTGAAACATCAAAACTTAAACAAAACAACAATTTTTTTTATAAAAATTCTTGAAAACTTAAAATTAATATTCCGTGGATCCACCTAAGACTCTCCTGACACATCTGCAGCGGTTCTGCATACTCAAAACAAGGGTGTCAATATCCTGTTGTGGAATACTGACCCATAATTGCCGTTTCTGAAGCCATGAAGACCAGTCAGAGCGTTAAATCCAGGCTTTGGTCATGTTATCGTGTCACGGAGGAAGTGGTGGAACGGCACCGAGGACCTCAACGCATTACAACACATGTACAGGACCGATTCATAGTAAATGCTGCACAAAGTCAACTAAATGCAGCGGCGATGCAATTGGTTCAAAGGCTACAGAGAGAGTATGCTTTGCTGGTAAGCGGTCAAACTTTGAGAAGGCGACTGCATGCAGTCAATCTACGTGCTCGTAGGCCATTTTGGGTATCAGCACTAAGGAGAGGTAATCGAGGAAGAAGATTACAATGGGCTATTGCACACGAAAACTGGAACCATTCTCAATGGTCACTTGTGCTTTTCACTGATGAATCTAGGTTTGGATTTCATCCTGATTCGCGAAGAGTACGCGTTTGGAGAAAACCTGGACGTTGGAATCGACTGCAGCACCCACAACAAGTTCATGCATATTAAGGTGGCACGATTATGGTTTGGGCAGGAATTCGTCTCGGCGGTAGAACGGACCTCGTTTGGATACAAGGCAATATGACTGCTCGAAAATACCGAGATGAGGTGCTAGAGCCTGTAATCTTGCCCCACAAACAGCAAATGGGACAAAATTTCCAGCTAATGCACGACAATGCCCGTCCACATTCGGCGCGTATCGTTACAAGTTGGTTACAACAGCATGTTATCCAAGCTTTAGACCGGCCTGCACAATCCCCTGACTTAAATCCTATTGAGCATGCCTGGAATATGCTTCAGAGAAGAGCTCGTAGGAATTTCCCTGTTGATATTGTGCATCAAAACCAGCTTTTCTTGCATCTTAGCAGGATTTGGGACAGTACTCCACAACAGGATATTGACCCCCTTGTTTTGAGTATGCAGAACCGCTCCAGGTGTGTCAGGAGAGTCTTAGGTGGATCCACAAATTATTAATTTTAAGTTTTCAACAATTTTTATAAAAAAAAAATTGTTTTGTTGTTTAGGTTTTGAAATTTCAAAAATAAAGTTAAATTGAAATTTTGTTGAGTTTTTCCTCTTCTTCTAAGTTTTTTTTTAATTTAACTTTATCTGAAAGTTTATTATCAGATTAGATAGGCAATTAAACAAGGTTTATTTTAATGTGTAGGTGTCTTAACAAAAAGTTAATAGAATTTTAGTTATTTAGGTTTAATTAAAATATCCCTAGACACTTTTGATGTGTGTATCTATATATATAAAACAAAGTCGGGTTTGTATCAACACTTATAACTCGAGATCGGCTAGACCAATTTTCATGGTTTTTGGTTCGTTGGATTTGTCCCCGCCCCGAATAGCAGAATACATCTTAAAAATAATGAAAAATCGACGAGAACATAATTATAAAAGATGAATCATTTTTTTAAAAAACGGGTATTAATGAATGAAAACTTAAGATAACAAAAGTACTAGGCGCGCAGTAACGTGAAGTAGTCATGTACGAAAATTTAAAATTCACTGTATTCTTAATTTTTTCACAAGATCACCTTAATCAATCCAAAGTACTAGGCGCGCAGTAACGTGAAGTAGTCATGTACGAAAATTTAAAATTCACTGTATTCTTAATTTTCTCACAAGATCACCTTAATCAATCCAAAGTACTAGGCGCGCAGTAACGTGAAGTAGTCATGTACGAAAATTTAAAATTCACTGTATTCTTAATTTTCTCACAAGATCACCTTAATCAATCCAAAGTACTAGGCGCGCAGTAACGTGAAGTGAAACAAAGTCGGGTTTGTATCAACACTTATAACTCGAGATCGGCTAGACCAATTTTCATGGTTTTTGGTTCGTTGGATTTGTCCCCGCCCCGAATAGCAGAATACATCTTAAAAATAATGAAAAATCGACGAGAACATAATTATAAAAGATGAATCATTTTTTTAAAAAACGGGTATTAATGAATGAAAACTTAAGATAACAAAAGTACTAGGCGCGCAGTAACGTGAAGTAGTCATGTACGAAAATTTAAAATTCACTGTATTCTTAATTTTCTCACAAGATCACCTTAATCAATCCAAAGTACTAGGCGCGCAGTAACGTGAAGTGGTAAATAGAAAACGATCGATCGACGAGTCGATTAATTATTTTGAAGACTGACTTAATGCCTAGAGCCTAGAGGCATTTTATTAAACTTAATCTTATTTGAAACTAGCACAAATCCAACGAACTAAAAACCATGAAAATTGGTCTAGCCGATCTCGAGTTATAAGTGTTGTAACAAACCCGACTTTGTTTTAGTAGGTAGGCAGTAGGTAGGCAGTAGGTAGGCAGTAGGTAGGCAGTAGGTAGGCAGTAGGTAGGCAGTAGGTAGGCAGTAGGTAGGCAGTAGGTAGGCAGTAGGTAGGCAGTAGGTAGGCAGTAGGTAGGCAGTAGGTAGGCAGTAGGTAGGCAGTAGGTAGGCAGTAGGTAGGCAGTAGGTAGGCAGTAGGTAGGTAGTATGTCAATTCGAATTCAATATTCATAGTTGACAGGACAACGTCTGTCGGGTCAGCTAGTTTCATTATAAATAATACGTCTGCAGTAAACATTGGCGGGCCAATTGATCCGGTGGTTAGTGACCCTGACTGCTAAGCAGGAGGTCGTAGGTTCTATCGCACCCAGGACAAACTTTGTGTGATGAGCATGATTGTTTGTTCTGTGTCTGGGTGTAATCTATCTATAATATGTACTTAATTATTATGTATTTATAAATTATATAAGTATACTAGCGGCCCGTCCCAGCTTCGCACGGGTAGATATAAGATTACAATAAATTTAATATAGCCTAATTATCGCCCATATTATGCGTGAAATATTGCGAAAGAGAAAACTTGAAAACATGCGCATCCCCAGACATAAGACTGAGCTAGATCGATTTCTCGTCCCTGAAAACCCTTACATATCAAATATCTGCGAAATCGTTAGGGCCGTTTCCGAGATCACATGCTTTTTCAAGCAATCAGCGCCATCTGGCCGGGCTGATTTGTGAATCTAAACTATCGCGCCACTCAAACGCATACAGAAAAATTAATTTAAATCGGTCAAGCCGTTTAGGAGGAGTTCAATGACATACACACGTACAGCAGAATTATATATATAAAGATATAACAGTTGTCTAGTAACCATAACACACGCTCTGCCTATCTTGAGATCAGATGGCCGAGTGTGAGTTTTCCCAGGATATTTATTATAATTTATTTATTTATTTACCTTTCACTTTCATCCACAGTCTTTTAGTTCTCTCCAGCTCTCTAGAGCCAGATGGACTGAATATTATTAATGAATGAATATCATTATTTGCTCTCATAATATCTAAAGGTGAGTATAATGTCCCTGTACCTAGCGATTGACCATACCCTGCGGATTAACGAATACATTAAATAATTAGTTCTATATTTGTTCTATCGAAATATGCATAACACGTAATTTGTTCCGTTTTAGTTTTTACTAAAAATGACTTCTTCTATAACAGTTAGCCAGCGATGTACTTTTAAATTACGCATTAAAAAAAAACAAAATCTATATAGGCGATTAGTTCTACGTTAATCCTAATTACTTATCTACTTTTTACTTATAAATATCATTACTTTAAGTTAAAAAAAGACAATACAAAGAAAAAAACCTAGCGATGTATTGTAAAATAAATGTCATTGCATTTTTTGCAAATGGCGTCACAGATCGCCATTTTGAAAAAAGATGGCCGCCACATTTGTGTGGATAATAATAATTTATTTACTTCTTTGTATTGTCTTTTTTAACTAAAACTAATGAATTTTATAAGTAAAAAGTAGATAAGTAATTAGAGTTAATGTAGGACTAATCGCCTATCTAGATTTTGTTTTTTTTTACTGTGTAATTTAAAAGTACATCGCTGGCTAACTGCTATAGAAGAAGTCATTTTTTGTAAAAACTAAAACGGAACAAATTACGTGTTAAGCATATTTCGATAGAACAAATATAGAACTAATTATTTAATGTATTCGTTAATCCGCGGGGTATGGTCAATCGCTAGGTACAGGGACATGTGAGTATAGACTACAACATTCACTTGTAACAGAACAACGAGCCGCTCTATGATATGCTCTAGTGTATCATTTTCTATCTTTTACGAACTAAACGTCGAGCACGCTTGCCTCTTTGTTACAAACCAACGAGCAAATTGGTGTAACATTTTGTCGAGCGTATTGGTGTAACATTTTGCCGAACTACGAGTGCGGGCGATGCGTAGAAAAGAATGAACGCAAGGTACAACGAAATGTTGGTAACTGCACACTCGCTGTGAGCATTTACAAACATAACGCCGAGCATTTGCAGGAACGTTACATTACATGGAAATGCTTTGGAAACTGAGCTTTTGCCTGTATTGTACCATTCGTAAGAACGTTACATTACACAGAAATGCTCCAGAAAATGTTGTAGTCTATACTCACCTTTAGAGAGTAGACAAGATATAGAGGTCAATATCACCCGTACGTCACGGCATTGACCGTCTCCTTAGAGGAAAGTTCAACTAATTTGCATAAAAGAGTGATCGTATTTATTAATAGTGGTGCGAAATCTATTAATTAATTGCGTAATATGCTTTTGCTTATACGAAATGACTTTCTTTCATTTGAATTGGAGCAGTAAACTGCAGATTTTTGTAGTTTCACGCAATTTATTAATCTATCACTTTTGCGCAAAGTATGTTCATTGGTGCAAATAAATTAATACTGTTTACTATTCATGAATATTTTGCGTGGTCTTTAAACCATCAAACACACGTGATTCGAGACACAATAGAAAGACTATAGCAGCACGACAGCCGGCTGTCGCTTGGTTATCGAAAGGTACTGGTACTTAGCGGACGGGTGTCACTGAATTAATAACTTTCGGCTGAATGTATTTTAATCTTTGTTTTCATAGATGATCAGAGTAAGGGACTACACACACTTATTCAGGCGTTTCTGACCGATGCGGCTGTTAGAGTAAGAACCAGATAAGTGTGACCCAAAATCAGCGAAACGCGAATGCAGTTGAATCAGTGTGCGCAATCCCTAAAACGGGTAGAGAACAGAGAACTAAGGTAACATAGTTTAACGTAGTTCGTGTACCTGGGTTTTTTATTCCAAATAGCTTAGTTTACATAGATAGCAGTCTGTATCGATTTTTTATGCCAAATAGCTTAGTTTACATAGATAGCAGTCCGTTTTGTTTTTTTATGCCAAATAGCTTAGTTTACATAGATAGCAGTCGTTTTGTTTTTTATGCCAAATAGCTTAGTTTACATAGATAGCAGTCTGTTTTGTTTTTTTATGCCAAATAGCTTAGTTTACATAGATAGCAGTCTGTTTTGTTTTTTTATGCGAAATAGCTTAGTTTACATAGATAGCAGTCTGTTTTGTTTTTTTATGCCAAATAGCTTAGTTTACATAGATAGCAGTCTGTTTTGTTTTTTTATGCCAAATAGCTTAGTTTACATAGATAGCAGTCTATTTTGTTTTTTTATGCCAAATAGCTTAGTTTACATAGATAGCAGTCTGTTTTGTTTTTTTATTCCAAATAGCTTAGTTTACATAGATAGCAGTCTGTACACAACAGTACTCCAATATGGAAAAGTGTGTCAGCTATGTGAGCTAAGCTAAAACGAACTAAGCTCTCTTGGTCTCATACTTGCATTAAAGCTAAAAATAATAATATAATAATAATATAATAATAATATATTTTTTTTGCCATAAGTGTTGTACAAGCAAGATGAGATCTTAAAACTAGTACATGTTTCAAACACTTAGTCAAAAATTAGACATGCAAATATCTAGTGGGTTCTTATTATTTACGCTAAATACAATTATAATATATTCAAATAGGTACCTATCTAGAGTTTTTATTTTCGGATTTTAGACAACAAATCCTCTAGATAAGTACTGGCAGAACATTTATTACAAAATACAATTGAGTAGAATTCAGAGCCAAGTGCACCACAACTATGAAGACGCGCTAAGGCCCGTATTAATAAACGTTACTTAGACCAAAACTCGTACTTGATGCCAAGCTTAAGATCTTGTTCGTATTAATAAACGAGATTGAAGTTGAGCTCAAGTTACGGATTAGGTGTACGTCATCAGCTGAGTGTAGACTGATTAATAAACGAAACTTGACACTTTGTGACGTATTCGTTCACATCAAGTACAGCGCAACGAGTAGCTGATCTTCGCAATAATCCGGTATCAAATGATATCGCACTTCAGATCGTATTTGAGTAACGCCAATACGGGCCTAAGAATGTTCCCTACTAACTACACGATACACAAAACCTTCAAAAGCACTCACAGTAACGCGTAAAGGCACAAGCCATCAGCCGGCCCTCGGAAGAGAAATGCGATGTTATTAAATCTGTTGTAAGATTATTTACTATGTCCGAGTGCTCGAGCCACTTATGAGTAAACACATGGGCTCTCCACTTTCTTCGGCACGCCCTCGTTGCGTAACCCGGCGAGCAGGTGACGTCAGACGAGCTTGAATGAAAGAGCTGAGATATTTTATGTAGTTGAGAGTTCGATCTATTCGCCTCTTCGATGTATCCGGTTTGGCCATCAGTTAGACAGGATGGAATGAGGTTTGATTTGCTGTAAAAACTACATTTTTTCTGGTCGAAGAGTGAATCAAAATTCAAAATGCAAGGCATTTATTACACTTAAATCTTTTGTTACAAGCACTATAAATTGTCAAAGAGCCACACGGTCATTTAGTCAGAAAAGCGAACAAGCGTCGCTTGTTCCAAAACGTAGGTAAACGATCTCGATGGAGAAGAACAAGCAAGAAATTCCACCGATATTCTTTTCAAAACTTCAATAATTTCGATGTGAAATCCAAGACAGTTGAACCGTTTCTCTGGGACTCGTCGAGCTTTATTGCTTGGCGCATTTCTGGTTGACTCCACTATTCTGGTGGGTTTCTGGGTTGATCCCAATCCTTACTGTGAACGCTTGAAGTACTTTTTTACATAAATTTTAGCAAGTCATCCACACTCCTACTAAATTGGAATCAATCGTAACAGCTCACATTATTTTAGGACCCATTAATTTTAACAGTTTCTATTCCGTGGTGCTAGGCAATCTAGGCTTCTCCCAGTTGTAATCGCTACTTTGTGCCTATCGGCCTAGTTCTGTTCTGTCTCCTGCTTGTTATGAAAATATATTTTTTCTTACTCCTCCGCTGTTCTTTTCTGATTAATTTCGTTGCGGGATCCAAGACAGTTGAATCGTTTCTCCGGGACTCGTCGAGCTTCATTGCTCGGCGCTTTTCTGGCGGACTTCACTGTTGATTCTGGCTTTCAGGAGTTGCAGTGGTTGGGAATAGTGTGGTGGGATTGTCCCAATAAAAAAAAAAAAGTCATCCACGCTGTTGCAAGACACCTTGTTAGTAAATACCTCGCGACAACTCTTACACTCCTTTAGGGTCGGAATGTCCAAAGATCCTTTCTTAATGGATGATTGCTGCTCTGAACAAAGAACATGCCCGTTCTCTAGGACCAACAGTTTGGGCTGTGCGTTGATATATCACCCAATCAGCCATTTTGTAGATGAAACAACCGCAGCAGAAACAATCATGTTCTTCTTAAAAAGATTTGTTTTAGTGTGACAGTTGTTTAGTAGTTAGTTAGTATTAAACAGCTGCAAGATTACTTAGATCGCTTTTTAGATTTTGTATATTTTTTCACAAGAAGTTTTGGTAAAACTACCACGCTGTTTCAAGGCAATCGACGAATACAAAAGCAATTCGTTGATATTTTCCAAAAAACTGAGTAAGTCAAATAAAATAAATAAATAAGTAAGTATCTTGGCACAACTCACACATAATCCTTACTAATATTATAAATGCGAAAGTAACTCTGTCCGTCTGTCTTTCTGTCTTTCTGTCTGTCTGTCTGTCTGTCTGTCTGTCTGTCTGTCTGTCTGTCTGTCTGTCTGTCTCTTCTTCACGCCTAAACCACTGAACCGATTTGAATGAAATTTGGTACAGATGTAGTCTGGGACCCGAGAAAGGACATAGGATAGTTTTCATCCCGGAAATCCCCCGGGAACGGGAATAATTACTCCACGCGGACGAAGTCGAGGGCAAAAGCTAGTTACGTATAATTTATAGAACACGCAATCATGTTCATCACACAAAGTTTGTCCTGGGTGGGAAATGGGCCCTCGACCCCCGGCTTAGCAGTCAGGGTCACTAACCACTAAAACAAAAACTTATTCTTAAACGATTGATTTCTTCTCCTAGTCTGTCGTAACCCGATCATCTTGTCCGTTGGTATATAACTATATACAAAGTATGTATGGAGTGTACTTTCTTGCCGGAGGGCATGAAAGCCTCGTCACACCTGCTATAATAAACTGTGTCGTAACATGCTATAATACGGTCGTAACTATGAATTAGCTATGTAAGGTATGTACCTACTTACTACACCTAATTGTTGTACGTGTGTACCTCGGAACAAAGGTAGAATTTGATAATGGCACCCATCTCTATAGCGTTTGAGAGAAATTACTTGAAATATTAAAAAAAAAGGTTTTTTCGGCCTGTTTCACCTCACAATTTAATAGACGCTGCCTTCCAGATATATTTGGGATGGAAATTTCGAAATTTCACGCGGGCGAAGCCGTGAGCGAAAGCTGGTCCATCATATACATATGGGTAACAGACTGACTGGCTGGGTTATATGAATGCTCAGCATAAACCGCTGATCATGAAAACAGCCTAAACTCATGGTTGTGTTCTTTATAAAAAAAAAAAAACCACTAAGGCCCGTATTAATAGACGTCACTCAACTCCGAGACGCTCTCAAGTCTCTTGCTGTCCTTGTCATTCTAAAGGGAAAAAATAAGGACAGCAATAAACTTGAGAGCGTCTCAGAATTGAGTACGTCTATTAATACGGGCCTAAGAAACTATCATTGGAAATTCGACTAAAAAGAGGTAAAATAGGTTGTAGAAGTGCCAATCACGCGGGCGAGGACGTGTACAAAAACTAGTTCTTCCCAAGAAAACTGAAACAGTAATTACAAATGCGTATGATTTTAATAAAAGCCACCATCAAAATAAAACAATTAAACTCGACATTTTTTCCTTTGACAGTTAGAACTTTGTAATTAAATACTTTAGATTTGAAGTCACGAATGTCACGAAACTTATTACTCCTCCATTGTGACATGATGTGACGAAGGGTGTCACTGAATGTCACAATTGGTTGACCCCTCCCTAACACGTAGTGTAATTTAGAGATGGCCCATATAAGATTAGATAAAGCGAAAAGATGATAATATTGTCTAACTGGAGCATTCATTGGCTAACTGTGAACGGAAATTACTTAATAATAAAGTAATTATTAACTAACAGTTATATAACAAATGTTCGTAATAATATGATGTATAGTAGTGTGGTGTAAGTACTTAAAGTAATAGTTGAGTAGAAAGTGGTAAAGAATGTCTAAATAAATATGAATCGATTTCGTGAGATCCCCACTCTTATTATACGGTACACTAAAGTCCAGTTCATTGAATAATGGTGCCGATTCTCTTATGCACAAACTAACGTAAATTTAGGTTAAGTGCATCTTTCTCTTTCCATTTCTTAAAGAAAAGGACAGAAGATACATTTTAGTTTAATCCTGTCAAATTAGACAGCGCCTGATGAAAATTGACGTACATTTAGGCGCCATGTTTTTAAATTGCGTCTAAATTATCTATGGAGTGTCTAAATTTGACAGGACTTAACTAATATTTGATCTTCTGTCCTTTTCTTAATTAAAAGGAAAGAGAAAGATGCACTTAACTTAAATTTACGTTAGTTTGTGCACAAGAGAACCGGCACCTAGGTAGGTTATGTGTGTTGGTTTGTAGTATTTCATTTCTTCAGAAACTTTAAAGTAGTATCTAGAAGTAAGTATATTATTAGTTTAACTTGTCTTGTTCAAAATTGTTTATCGAATTTGTCTAAAGCTTAGGTATGTGAGGTTGCCATAAGACGTTTGACTAATTACTTTCTGCAAATAACTTGATGTTTACATGTTTGCAGTGTCGAGGTCTCTTAGCTTTCTGTCTAGACTGAACATATTATTGCAATGGCTATCGAAGCTTATAATGATTAATAAGAAATTATTTATGTTCTTAGGTTCAAATTTTTTCCAGAGAACATATGTGATATTCGGCCCGAATTGTTGGCGTACAATTAAAGATATCTTGAGATATAACTTGACAGAAGTATGGTTATCATAATCAGTTGTTCTAGAGATTACAGGTTTTAAGAATCAGTTACACAAATTCGGGATTCGTGCTGCTGCTAGGAAAACCCAAAAACATCAGCCGATCGCGAAGATTCAGCCAGAGATTCTAGAACCCTACAAGCCAGTAACCCCAGTTAAAACCACAACAAAGTCAAATTTTGTTGCTCCGGCGAAATTACTTTTGTAACAGATCATCATCATCATCTCCCCAGCATTTCTCGGATAATGCTATAAGCTTAACCTACAGGCATAACCGCGGATTCAGCTATATAGTTCTGATTTACGTAAAGCCACTACCTACTCATCGGACCTCCACAACTATTAGACGACACAAAATCCCTTGGTTAGACTAGTCATTCTTCGCTTTGTTTCTACCACGGGGTATTCACGAAACTACACCACTTTTGTAACACGTATCTATAATGGATGTAGAAAAGTCAATGATGTAAGTAAGTTTGTACTCCAATTAACGAGTTCACAAAATCTCACGCTACCGCTGCCGTTCGCCTTTTGCGCAAGTGTCGGAGTTCTTCATGAATTGCGAAAATAGTGCACGCACTCTCAAGCGTAGAACGTGTCAAGGGCATAGCTTCTACGTTAAAACATAAATTGGGATAGTACACTGAATCATCAAAAAAATGACCAGAATGTTCTGCATTGCTAGACAGATGTAGAATTGAATGGATTGTTAAATGTATGGGATTGACATAAACTTACTCATCATTGTCAACTCTTTTAAGGCTTGGGCACACCAAAAGCAGTTGCAGTGCGGTAGCAGTGCGTCTCCGTTAGAAAATAATGTAGTTATATGAGGGATGACACACTGAACAAACGCGGGCCCGCTGATCCTACCTGCTCCGCCACTGCGCCGCGCACGCACTGCTCTTCTACAAAACTTTTGGACGGAAGCAGTGCAGGCGCGGGGCGGTGGCAGCGCGGGCGCGGGGCGGCCGCAGTGAGTACACGTTGTATTACTACGTCCGCCATATTGACTAGACACACCAAAGTAGTTGCACGGGACAGACGCAGCGCGGGTCGTAAACGGTTGTGATTTTTTACAACTTTATCATGGAAACGAATGAAAAATGTTTGAGTTGGTGAGGAAATAGAAGGAAATATAATGGAAGCTCTGTAGCTTGTATCAGTTTTCATTATTTTCAATCGTATCATTTCATGCAATTCTTCAAAAGAACTCTTCGTCATCCGAAAATAAGTATAGAACCTATCTTCAAAAGATTCTAATTCCCGACATAGACGATGGTACTCCCCATATTCTTCTCTTCTCTTTTTTACATCGTGAACCCATAGTCTTTTTTTTTTACTTAAAGCTAGAAGCAACAATAGCTCCTCTTCGTCAGAGTCAGAACCGTTCAACATCTTGAAGTGTACTGAGTGTGGCTATCGATACGACACACATAACGCAGTTACAAAGCAGGCCCGCATTCAAACTGCTTTCTGACTGCTCACGTTTCTGGTGTGACATCAACCGCGGCGCAACTGCCCTGCCCTGCTAAGGTGCTGCGCTTGTCCTGCTTTTGGTGTGCCCAAGCCTTAAAGCTTTGTTTAAAAGAGAAACAACTCTTCAACTCTTTATTCTTTATTGGCATTTGTGGAAAACACACCACAATTCTGCCACGACCATGTTTATTTTACAATATCACAAATGAAGAAAGATATATAACAAAAATATATGCATAATGACTGCGATGGTCTCCTCTTAGTAAAGAGACCTGGTCCGTCAGAGCCTCGTCAGTGAATCAGCAGGGTGTACCACGTGCAGGTGAGGTTGGCTTTGACCCTGGAGGTGATGGTAGGGCCACTTACACCCCAAAGAGAAATAATTAGCACTTCTTTTGATCTGTCACGGTGGCGTCAGGTAGAACAAAAAAGCGGCAGACCAGACCATCCTTTTTACGAAGCAGTTCATATCATCAATAGAATGTCCTGGGTGATCTGACTGGGTGGTAAAAAAAAACAACTAATTTCTTTACCTCGTCTGCTATGTCTGAAGACGAAAGTCTTTGAAAAGTGCTATCCATAGACACATAGGGTACCAAGGCAGACACTGACGGTGGTTTATAATGGTGCGACTTCACTTGGCGTAATCGGTAAATATTTCTGTGTTCGATGCAAGGTAATATAAACCTTATTCTAGTTCTAGATTATAGTTTGTATTACCAAATACGCCAAATAAAGTCGCACTATTAAAGAAATAAATTGCCATTCGAATCAGTTAACACTCAGACAATTCCTTATGCTGTGACAATAGTATATTATCGCGATACCAGGAATATTTTAATTATTAGATATGATTTGTGTTACCCAAGTCCCGCGTACTTGGGTAACACAAATCATATTTTATAACTGTGAGAATAAAGATCATTATAGCATTTTGTAAGTATCGCAAAAAATCGTCGTATCGCTATTATCTAGCTACGGCATTAGAGTAAGCATGTTCTACGGTGGACACTACACTTTGGCAAGACGCAAGAGTACCCCTAAATGAAAGTCCTCCGGCCAGAGCGACGATTTGCTAAGAGCAGGAGCAGCTAGCAGAAACTGGATGCGTGTGGCCCAAGACCTAGGGCCCTAGTCTGCTATCACAATCGTGTCTCAATGATCGATTTTTGACGTGTAACGTCGAACTTTTGACACATTTCCCATACAAAAACTGTCAAAGTGGTCAAATATCCGGCTTATGACTGGTCATTGAGACACGATTGTAATAGCAGACTAGGGCCTCAGAATAAGAGACTACGCACATAAGCTTTCTCATACGATTTTTCAGGAAGACGCATATGAGTATGTTTAGCTTTCGTATAAAATCCTAGTTTTCTATGGACATAAGCAGGAGAAGCTGAATAGATGAGCGCAGTCCCATAGTGGCAGGCACGGGGAGAGGCTTTTGTTCAGCATGGGCTGATGATGTTCAACCGTCCAGAGGATTCACACAGCTCAGTAAAAAAGAGAAGCTCTTAAAACGAGTAGATTACATTTACATGTCATGTTCAAGTGTACTCTTGCCGGGGTTGCGGAATAGTTCTAATAGTTACCGCGGCCCCGGAAATTGAAGGACAACCGAAGGCACAAAAGTAGCTTTTAGTCAGTAAAAGTCTGACACAAGGGGCGGGAGAAGTCATTTGATGATTTCCTATCCTCAAAACAAAAAAATGTTCCAATGTACTATCTACTTATTCTCACTTTCTCATTTCCTGTGTTTACTTAGTTTACAAAATAAAGTGGTGCAGTATTAAGATGCGGCGCGCGCTGGTCGTAATTGTCGCGACATAACATGTCGTAACTGTTACGTGAGGTTCACACTGGTTGCCATAATATCGTAAACGGTGGACGAATTCTGATCACGCGCAGACGACCGTAACTAACACATGCAGGTGTACATCGTTTAGCCACGTTTAGCTCACGAGTGGGGAACTATGGTACTAGGTACTTTGTTAAGAAATATACATACCTAAGGATCAGTACTGGGAATGGTCATCAAGATGTTCTGACCTTAGGATATTATAAGGTTCTGACTGACAGCTCTGCATTAAGAGAGAGAGGGGTGGATTGGGCCACCTGACCCGAGCGGCAATTTCAAGGGGTATCAGAAATATTATACCTAAGAAAAAAACTTGCTCCACAAAACGAAAGGCTGGTCAACTCAGCGTCGACTTGTACTCGTACCTATATGAACGAGGCGCCGCACTGGCTCATGTCAACTTCTGGGTTTTAATGTCTGATTAACAAAAAAAGGCAACATTTGAGAGTTTTTGTAACGGGTACGGGTGCGCCACTATCAAGTATTTTCCTTGGTTAGGTTGCCTGCCTAATACGCAGATCCGGTGTTGTGTTCTAGATGTGTGTTGCTGGCCTAACGTAACCACGATATATTTCAAAACCAGGATAATTCCTATTTTTCATTGTAAAAGCTTAATTCGTTTTTTGAGTAGGTTAGGCAGGTACCTAGCACCCGCACTTGTGTATACATGTGGCGCCATCTAGACAATCATGAAATAATATATAATCTTTAAATTACTGCCATCTATTGACGACGTATTATAAAACCATTGTTTTCTAACAATGGTTTTATAATACTAGTAAAATGTTACAAGCTCCATTAGTGTCATAGTGAAACACGTAGAAAGTTATATAAATAAGTTTATAAATTATATAGGTATTTAACAAGTTTAGAATTTAAGATTAAATATTTTTGAAGAAACTATAATATTATATTTCATATTTGCGCTACCTGTTGTCGAATAGCAGAACTTCGATGAAAAGTAAAAGTGTAATATTATTAATGGTTCAAGTATAAAATAACAGGTGGCGCTAACTAAAATTTCTTGGTGGCGCCGATAACTTGACAGGTGGCAGCACTTATGGTATACAGATTACAAGGCTCTTTTTGTTGAAGTCGCGTATATTGCAAATCATCAATCATGTTATGCAAAAACAGAAAATAAAACAAAATTATCAACTTTAGGAGATTTAATAAATCATTCTGTAATTATTGTAATAATTGTGTTTCTAATGTTAATAAATAAAATACTTGTTGGTCCCCAAAACTAAGAACGTCTTAACTTTTAAATATTTTGAAACTTTTTACATTATTAAATTCTATTTCTAACTTCCAGTTATTTAATTTTCAGAACAGAGTTGGAGCTGGCTAGAAGCAGTAGAACAAGGCATATTTTTGAATATTTATCTACTTCTGATTATGGAATAAAAGCAATCAACATGTGCACTGCCAGTCACCTTGGCAGTTTATTTTTAAAAGGATCAAATTTTTATTTGCACGCCATTAAAGGCCGAATAAAAGAGCTATTTTTTTTTATTATCTATTGTTTTAGGGGCTTTTGTTCTTGTGAAAACATGTCAGCCCCGTTAAGTCAAATCTAATTATACAACATCGCACAAATGACATGGCATTATTACTAACGGAACCTCACTGACGCGTGAACATCTTAAATAAAGAGGTGGCAGCAGGTGACGTAGGATTTGCTATGACTGATGTAAATGTACCAACATCCATTATATTCAATTTAAATTCACGCATCAGTAATTCCCTGTCTCTCTCATATTTTAAACACTGTAAAAGTATGTGTTGTACATCATCCAACACCCCACATACCTCACAATTAGGGGAATTAACTTTTCTCATTAGATACCCAAATTTCTTAGTAGGATAATGTCCTGATCGTAACCTATTTGCTATAACTATAACATTCCTACAACTTTTATGATTAATAAACCATGGTATTCGAGGAGGCTGACATTGAATTGTTTTAAACCAAATTCCTTTCTCTTTGCTTCTTTCATCAAAATACTCTTTAAATATATCAAAACATTTATTTTTAACTTGCACTAGATATTCAGTATAAATCAAACTTACATTGTAGTCGTGACCATCAGTAATTGCTAATTTTGCCAACTTGTCAGCCTCCTCGTTACCGCTTAGTCCGATATGAGAAGGAACCCATTGCAGTCTTATTCCTTACCGTAGTTTTTCAAAATATACATCTGCTTTAATATTGCATAAGCTAGCGATGCACCTCTGGGGCCAGAGGCGCAACGAGCTACGTGCTGTAAAGCGCTTTTGCTATCCGTGAAAATCACAAGTTTATCGCACATCAAATGACTAGTACTTTTAATTGCTTCTAAATCTGCAATGAGCTCCAGCGTCATTATCGATGCATTAAAATTATTTATTTTAAACATAGATGAGATCTTTTGACTCGCATCGTAATACGCGGCTCCCGGACCGTTCTCAGATTTGGATCCATCGGTGAAAATTTTGTACCATCCGTCATACTTTTCATTTACTTCCTTGTTAACCTCTGAATGAATCACTGAATTTTCATAATTTCTCTTACTGTCTTTCACACAGTCAAGGTTACATTGTATGATTTCTTTTTCATCTATATATGCTGTCCAAATATCTAATGAAAACATGTTAAGTGGGTAGGATGAGTCGATGTCATATAGTTTACAATCATGGTAGACAGTACAAAGTAACGGCTTTCTTTTATTCCGCCAGTACTGACAATTTTCCAAAGTAGTTAAGTCCTTTATTAACTTTATTGTTTCATTATTAGTCCAAGACATACATTTAACTGAATATTTATAAGCGAGATATAATCTTCTATTAAATAAGGGAGGTATAGCTAACTCAGCCTCCATGACATGTATGGGAGTACTCCTGATATAGCCACCAATAATTCTAAGTGCCTGGTTTTGAGTTTTGTCAAGCTTATATAAATGGGATTTTGCACTGTGGTCATATAAAAATGAGCCATAATCAATCCTACTGCGTAACAAGGCTATATAAAGAATACGCAGATGTTTAGGGTGCACGCCCCATGAGGGGCCTGATAACATTTTTAATAAATTTAAATTTCTTAAAGTTTTCTGACCTATTTCATTAATATGTAACTATTTTATACTTTTTACCAACCTTTTTACCTTATTGAATATAAATTTATTAAGTATGCAAATGAAAGATTTAGTTTTATTTATATTCAATAATATTCTCCCGTATTCATTTCCTAGCCCATCACTCTCTCGTTCTTCCAGCGCCGTCCATGTTTCTTGTAACACGTCAGGCGTCAGTTCCCTGTTCGCTGATGACGTCATAATGGCTGAGTCGTGTCCGGCGACTCCCAGTGGACCGCGCCCTACGGCCGTGTGCAGGGCTGCCACTCGTTCAACTGATGCCGAGAAAAAATAAGGGTAAGTAATGGGAGTACAAAGATAGATGATCTAGGCTTTTAATGGATTTGCCTGTGATAAGTACCTATCGGTTTTTTGAAAATGAGTAATCATTAATTTATAAAAAATATTTTGAACTCCAAATATAATGTTAATAAGTAACAACAAATATAAAATGATAGGGATGAACTGCTAGCAATTCATATTATTATTATCTTCTTTTGATTATTTGAATCAAAAGTTTATGGTGAAGTCGGTGCGGAGTGGGTGGGATGGCTCTAATGAGCTATGACCTTTAGGGTTATTCAATATAGAAATTAAAATAATATTTGTAATGCATGAAGTTTCTATTAATATTTCATTCAATTTTAAACTATACATCTTGCTATTTCCTATCGAAAATACGAAATTACTAAATGTATTAAAAAGTAGACTTCCGCGGTTTATAAATGAACGAGGGACTCATCAGAATAATATAAGTCACTACTATTACAACTAAGTATGGAAGTGCACACCCTATAGATGATAGCGCAATGAATACCCCTGAGATTAGGACGTTTCATTTGCGTCTGCAGCAACACTGTCGCGCAAGTTATGGCTACATGGAAATTTCATTAGCCGTTGTCGTTTTAGTGATCCGGCTGCATTGATGTTTTCTTTAGATAGGTAAATAGATACCTTTATTATAATATTCTCAGTTCCTGCTTCATTGTGCTAAACTTACATTGTTCTTCATACCTTATAGTGTTAAAAATAATGTCAAAGTTAACCCTTATTTTTAAACGTTACAAAATTATGGTGGTTTTGCCCAAAATTATGATAGTATAGACCTCCAAACTTTAGTCTAAGTAATATGATAACCTTGGATGATTTAGGACTTTGATGCGTATCAGCCTCTGATAGAATCCCAGCTCCTAGCAGAAATATGCAGCACTTTTGTGATGGATTCACTCCATTAACGAAAACTCACGTGTTTATTGATGGAGCTGTAAAGAGAGGAAACAGTCTGATGAAAAATAAATATCCTGAGACAACACACACATGGCCATCGGATCCTATAGCAGAGTTTATACTCCCAAACTAACCAGACAACACTGATATACATACTTCAATAACTTATTAAAAACACACATAATTCTACTCATTACCACACCAACAGGCACGTCAATACCTTGATATCTTTGTTTCAGGTGCTTGAGCCATCTGTTTCTGGGCCAAATTGATGCAGGAATGGGTCTAGTGATACTAACGATCTACTTCAGATTGACAGGACCATCAGTACATGCGCCGCTTCTTCCTGAGTTCATATACACTGTTCATGTCGGACGGCGCTTCGCTAGAATGTCGACGAAAATGTATACCCAAAAGTATTTATTCCAATAACTATTTTTTCTTCCTCATTCTTCTGAAGACGTTGACATGGATGACGAACTGTTTCTAAGAAATAATAACTAGCTTGTTTGTTCTTTGGTGAATCAGTTTTTGGTATGACTTTAACTGGAAATTTTCGCTGTAGTCTCGCTTAAGTAATGATCGCCATTTTTACAAGAAGTAGTCATACAATACCACCTAGTACCTAGTAATTATATCTCTCAATGACTTTGTTATGTATATATATATGTATTTATTATTATTGTATATATGTATAATATTTGTATGTTTATATATATTCTACAGTTACTTATGAAATTTTATTTATATCTTGGCACCTGCCATGTTTGTTTTGTCTCTGCATCACCCTAAGGTAGACTGGTAGATAATGCCCATGGCATTAAGTCCGCCGTTGTGCATTGTTTTTTTTTTACATGTGCATAAAGTTTAAATAAATAAATACCAATTACAAAATAATTTGATTTTTATGTTACAGGAATGCTCCCATAAATAGTCACAGCCACATCCATCGGCGTATGCGCATAGGGTCACATCGTGACACGTGACTGACCACAATTATCGCCGCCTGGCACCGACTATTGTTTTAGCGCCTCTCCGCGATGTTTACCCACCACCCTGTAAGGCGAACAACGGTAACATACTCATACATGCCAGTTCTCTTTTCTAGTACTTAACTAACTTTTGCCCGTGGTTTTGCCTGCGTGAATGTTGAGATTTCCGTCCCCTATTTTACCCTTTAGGATTTTACTTTCCAAAAATAGTTTCTTAGTGGCCACCAATTCTTTTCTCAAGAATATACCCTCTAAGTTTCATATCTCTAGAGCCAGCGGTTTGCGTTGATATTTCAACTATCAGTCAGTCAGTTTACCATTTTATATTTACAGACTAACTTTCGCCCGTGGCTTCACTCGCGTGTTGTCGATATTACCATCCCTTTCAGTGTTGGAATCTCCAAGTTTCATGTCTCTAGGACCATGGGTTCACACTGTTCGTTGATATATCAATAAATCAGTTAACCATTTCATACAATACTAGCTGTTCCTCGCGGTTTCACCCGCGTTACGTTAGGTTTTAGTTACTGCCTCGCTCCCGTGGGACATAGCGTGATATTATATAGCCTATGTTACTCAGGAATAATGTAGCTTTCGAATGGTGAAAGAATTTTTAAAATCGGTCCAGTAGTTTTTAAGCCTATTCATTACAACCAAACAAACAAAGTTTTCCTCTTTATATTATTAGTATAGAGTATAGATGTATACAGATAACTCGTTTACTGGCTGTGAAGTAAGTTTTTTTTATTAGGACAATCCCACCATACTATTCCCAACCACTGCAACTCCTGAAAGCCAGAATCAACAGTGGAGTCCGCCAGAAAAGCGCCGAGCAATAAAGTACGAAGAGTCACGAAGAAACGATTCAACTGTCTTGGAGGATCCCGCAACGAAATTAATCAGAAAAGTACAGCGAAGGAGTAAGAAAAAATATGTTCTCCACACACATACACACTAAAATGTAAGTATGTGAGGTAAGTCTACCCAGCTGCTGTTTTAAAAATGACAATTTGGGCACTCCTTAAAACGATTGTCAGTTCTGCCACAGATGTGACCAGCCCGTTGCCACTTGAGTGAGGTGAGATGAAGATTAAATCCAGAGGTAGAAACACTTCTGATATATCCGGCAAATATTCTTAAAATATTATTAAATTGTACAAAAAATAATTCGTTGTGTGAGTAAAGCTGTGACAAGTAAGTAATTGTGAAGGAGTTTCCCGCCCTCTGGTTTATCTATTCTATGTGATTGTTGTAAGGCTACGGTCACAAAGTCAGCGGGAGTGGCTTGACGGCAGCGCCAACATTTTACAGGCAATCATAAACTTTTAAAAAGCATTGGTTGGTCTCCACTCTTTCTACATACAAGCAATACAATACCAAGCTTTCATCAGCCGCGTTCAGCGTCGTAAGAATGAGAAAAACCGTCAAGCATAAGGGACTACGCTCATTTATTCATCTCTATTCAGTAGATGTCCATAGAAAACAACGATTTTGTACGAAAGCTGAACCGACGCGTACGCGTCTTTATACAACTGATATTCGAGAATGTCATTCTGACATTCGAGATAAAGTAATTCGTTATAATGAACTTTCCTTTCTAACCGATTCGAAGTCATACATCGACATTTCAAACATCAGTATTCTGTGGGTTTCCGTGGTGTCTTTATACAAATCGTTGTTTTCTATGGACATAAGCTGTTGAAAATTGAATACATGGAGATCGAAGGCTCCTGCGTGGGGAGTGGCCTAAGAGTCTAACCGTCTAATGTCCCCGCCATATCTGCTCCCGCTGTCTCCGTGACCACAGCCCTAGAGTAAAGAGTGGGCACTTCTTAATAATATTAAAGGCGATGTCGTGACGACATGACTACGTGAGTTTGTCGTTCTCATTTTCAGATCAGAATATATACTGAAAACATACTGAACAATATTCAAAAGGAAATAACTGATTTTGTATTTTGTTTTTGGATACCTATGTTCTACTCTGATCATATACATATTATGAGCTATTTTTTGTAATATTATTAAATACTATATTTATAATGTATATGTATTCTGTAAATCTCTGAAGAAGTTTTTAGATTATTGAATTTTTAAAATCTGTGATTCTAATTGTAACATTTCTACGCTTTCGTTTTTTGTATTTGAACCTTTCTAAAACTATAACATTAAATTCTGAAATACCCCTATGTTAACTAAGGAACATTATTTGTAGAAAAGGAGTTTTTAACAATTCGACCCCCAAGCCCCCAAGGGTGTAAAACGGGAGTTAAAATTGATATGAAACTTCGATCTTTTGCTAGTAGCGTTTTCAAACTCGCAGATAGACACTTTATTTAACCAAAAACCTAACAGCTTGTGAAACTATAGGGGGACTGCTAGTCTATACTTATATTAAAAAGAAAGGAAAACTTTGATTATTTGTATGTAATTGATAAACTCTAAAACTACTGAAACGATTTAAAAGGTTCTAGCTACGTTATTACCAAGTGACATAGACTATATATTATAACACCACGCAACGAAACACAACCAAAGACCTATAAACGCGAGAAAAACCGCCGGAGACAGCCAGTTTAATATATATTCAAAACATGGAGACGTGATAGACGATGTAGCCATTGTGGCTTTTAGCACTCTAGCATCACGCCGCGTGCTAATTGATGAGGTAAATAAAAAGGTGTTTGCTCAAAAACCGGAGCAGTGCACCACTTAACAGATACTACTGGGCATAGCAACAGAACATCTTTGAAAAGTCGGTAAAAAGAAGGCTATGTTACCTTTGAATAAAAATCGGTGTTGTGTGAGTTGGATTTGGGCATAAAGGGTTTCCTACAAAGTTGTAGGAATAGGAGTATTTTTATTTCTGTATTTCCAAATGCATATAACCCGGATGTATTCAAGAGACGAGTGCATAGGCATCTTTTGGGTGAGCTCGCTCCATCGTAGGCCCCGTCTATGCCCTCGGGCTAGTCTGGGACCAAGAGCAAGCCCATGAGTAATAAAAAAAATAGGAATTTTGTTATCGATTTTTATTTGAGATCCAACTGCGACGTAGGCGGGTGTTGTCTTTTGATTGCGTGGACTTAGAAGATTGTTTTTCATTCTTTTTCGAGATTGCAGTTTTTAGTAGGTATTTAATATCATTTTAGCTTCATCCGTTCCTGAAAAAAAGGGTCTTAACCAAGGGACAAATAGACAACAAAGTGATCCTATAAGGGTTCCGTATTTGTAAGTGTATTTTTGATACACAAAAAGTTTAAAAGTATTATTTATTGTTATTTGTTTAAACACCGAAATAGCATTGGCTCGGGTTGGCAACGTTAAATGTGTATTTTATAGACTCAAAGACCTTTTTAAATTAGTCCTTATAACGTTATTTAGTAAACTATAATTTTTACTTATAACGTTATTTAGTAAACTAAAATTTAGTAAACTATAATGTTTTTCCGACTCGCAATTCAGAGGGAAGCAGAAAAAAGTGGAGCATTCCCCCGCAGCCACGCAATTTGCCCGTAGATAGCTTACGATAGCTTATTAGCAATAAACAAAAAGTGGGGGCCGACACCACGCGCCGCGTCTTACTAGCCGCAAGTAATAGGAGGTAGCGGGAAAAGGATCACAAATTTTATTTAATTTAAACCTTCAAACACACGTAATTCGAGACACAATAGAAAGACAATAGCAGCGCGACAGCCGGTTGTCGTTTGGTCGTCGAAGGGTTAACGTTTGCATAAAAATGTAATATATTATTTATAAATGTAGGAATTAGATAAATAGATACAAGACATTATTTGTTAGCTTTATGTCACATTTCAAATGAGAATTCCCAGGTGAAGATGGCGGGACAAGCTTGACGCTTAGAGGCAGGATTGGTATTTAATTGGCCAGTATAGAGAGAGCTGGAAGAACGAACGGGAGACCTTTGCACTGCAGCGTGTTAATATAGGCCAATTATAACATATTTGGTAAGGCGAACGGTGAAAAATAGTTAGATTCCGAGTAAAAGTTAAGGAAACCCCAACAGGGAGAACTATGGTATTATGTGCCGTAATCTGGTTTAATGTGACTTTAATTAAGATAGTGGCATTGACAAACGGTCGTTGCTATAGATGGAATATTGACACTATGTCAATATTCCATCTATATTGACGGGCCTGTTGGTCTAGTAGTTAGTGACCCTGACTGCGAAGCCGGAGGTCGTGGGTTCGATTCTCACCCAGGACAAACTTTGTGTGATGAGCACTAATGTTTGTTCTGTGTCTGGGTGTGTTTTATCTATAATATGTATGTATTTAAAAATATATATAAGTATGTTTATCAGTTGTCTGGTTACCATAGTACAAGCTCTGCTTAGTTTGGGATCAGATGGCCGTGTGTGAGTTGTCCCAGGATATATTATATTATTATTATATTATGTATGTAGCTTATGTCAACTAGTTTCATAAAGACTACTCTCATATCTACGTTTTCATAAACTTGTAAACAATCGCATTTATTAGTACTTAACACAATACTTTTACATTCTGTTTGCCACAACAAAGCCCGCGCCCTCTTCAACTTTAGGCCATCGTCAATAAATCACTAAGGTTAAAACATCATTAATATTAAATCACGGGCTCTGATTTATAAGGCGAGGGGCGGGCGTGTTGTTGCCCTAATCTTCGGCTTAACTGGTGACTTACTGCTTGGTGGCATAGCACCTATGGTCTTGTTCCTTATTTCCTTAAATCAACCTTATTATTGAAATCAATTGTAACTACCCGCCTAGACAAGTGGCATTGTAGAATAGATGGATGGTTAAATGTATGGGATTGACATAAGCTTACGCTAAGTAATTTGACATCTCCATACATTAAACAATCTATTCTATTCTACAATCTTTTCTGCATTGCCACTTGTCTAGGAGACCTGCTCACATGTTTAGGACCTAATAAGTTAATTAACATTTCAACGACCAAGCGACAGCCGGCTGTCGCGCTTCTATTGTCTTTCCATTGTGTTTCGAATTACGTATGTTCGAATGTTTAATTTCAATCAGTGGTTCTAGGCAGTCTGGGCTTCTCCCAGTTGCAATCGGCCCTTTGTGCCTATTGCCCTAGTATCTCCTGCTCTTCTCTGCTCATCTTTGAAATTAAAAAATATATTTTTCTAGTCCTTCGCTATTCTTTCTGATTTTGTTGCGGGATCTAAGATAGTTGTATCGTTTCTTCGGGGCTCGCTGCTTCGGCGCTTTTCTTGTGGACTCTACTGTTGATTTTATCATTCAGGAGTTGCATTGGTTGGGAATAGTGTGGCGGGATTTCCTGAAATCAACGGTTACTGCTATGCGTGGTGGCATAGCACCTATGTGCTTGTTCCTTGTTTCCTAAAAATCAACGGTTACTGCTATATGCCTGATGGCATAATACGTATGGGCTTGTTCTTTGTTGCCTAAAATCAACGGTTATTCTTCTGCGTGGTGGCATTTCATCTAAAATTTGTTGCTAATCTTCGGTTAAGTTATTAGTTTATAAGTAGTTGATTAGGTTCTTCCTAGCATATAAAGATCAATGCCGTGACTTGGTTTTGTGTCTATCAGTAGGTCAAGAGGAGTCTAAGGTGTCCATGTCTCCACTGAAGTCACACAACGGACACAGTAGGACATGTAAATACTTAGTATTAAAATAATTTGTATGCTGTATTTTAAAATTATTTTTCAACTAACTTAAATTTTAACATTATATACGATTAAGTGCAAAGATAAACGTAACCAATATAAAAAATACAAAATGGGTGTGTACTCGTAAAAGGAATGCAGAAAATGGGTAGTCATAGTCGACAACAAAATAAATAAATAACTAAATAATATATGAAAGTAAAACTGTTTTATCTGTATGAATAAGCAACTTATAAACAACTGCTGCATTAACAATTATCTACTAGTCGTTTTTTCGATAATCGAGAGCCGTTATGTCTGGTCAATCAACCAAACATCACCAGTGCAGAACTGCAGTGTTTGTTTGGTATTAGGAAGTTCTTCAGACCCACAAGAGGAGACGAGCAACAGATATATTTCTAATGTTAAGTCATAATCATAAAACTGTAACTACGCGTCATCATTAGCAGTGATCAAAATTTGGGTGCTATTGCTATCAAAATACAGACAATACCTGATTTACTTTTTATCAAATTAGCGGTTCCCTGGAATTTTAGGTCATATCCACATTTTTGATAAAAATAGCATCCAAATAACGATCACTGCTAATGACAATAAAAATTAATAACTCCAATAACTGAAGAGAACCACCATACTTCTTGTTTAAGTCATTCTTTCTAAAATACAAACACATTTAGACTTCCGTTCCAAATGTTTGATCCCATTTTACGAAACAACTAATAACTGTATCAGCATAAGGTCTAGTCTATATAAGGGGCAACAGACAGGCATGCGTGAAGCGAGGCTGCGGGCAAGGGCTGCGGGGGGAGGGGTGTAGAGCGTGTAATATTCCGCGTGACGTGTGAACAGCCGGCCGTGCGCTGCTCATTTGTGGAGCTACAGCATGTTGCTGAACCTTTGAGGTTGTATGAAGAAGGTTAAACGGTAACCACAAATTGTAATAAAGACAGATATTAGTTTTCTTCCACGTGTTCACTTACATCTGAGCGAATGGGAGAAGAGTCGAGCCCACTAAAACTTAAAGAGTAGGTAGCAAAAGACTAAGGATTTTTGGAAAAACAGTGGATTGAAATTTGACTTCCACTGTTGGCGGTAAATTTGTCGCATAGGAAACTCATACTATCTTAACAACTTGCCAGCAAATACAAATGTGGACAACAAATATATTGTTAAAAAGTCAAATGTGATATAAGGGACACAGAGTGGACAACCAGGATTCTTTAAACAAACAGCAGAATACTCCAATCCAGGACCACATAATGGTGTTAATTGAAAGGTGCTTGCGAGATAAAATTCTAAGTATAAAACCTTCTATAAAATTTCCACTGAAAGCGATCATAACACTCTGTATGTCGGCGAGTAGTTCACATAGAATTTTGACATTTACTCGCTAATTGAGGTATCAGCTCGCGGCTACTGTACTTGCGCGCGCGCCGCTTCCGGCCCGCGCAGGCTCATGTAGGGCTGGCACTCACACATGGGCAAATGCAGAGAGGGAGGTAAGGTAGGGCAGTACCCCCCATAGTTTTATAAAACTAAGTAAAACTGTGGCGTCACTCCAAATAGTTTAGGCGGCCAACTAACTCTGGCATGGCGATTCTAAACTCATGATCAAATTTTGGACGTACGTCGGTTCAACTGACGCGCCAATATGACCGTCAATGCCTAGCTTAAGATTTAGAGCCTGACCTCATAACAGAGACCATTATCCAGATTCATTAAAAAAATGGAACAGAATTTGAATGAAATAATCTGCCAGTTATGTTAACCAGGTCCAGAACTTATTAGAACAATGTGAAACAGGCTACAAGAGAGACCATTCAACTTTTGGAGATCCTGCAACAAACATTCTGACTTATTTCTTGATCCAAAATCTGGATACAAAACATGCGCAGGGCAATCCCCGCCACACCATACCCAACAACTGCAACTCCTGAAGCTAGAATTAACAGTGGAGTCAATAAGAAAAACAGCATTGAAGCTCGACAAGTTCTGAAGAAAAGATTCAACTGTTTTAGATCTTGCGACAAAAATTAATCATCAAAAAAGAGCAGCGGTGAAGTAACCAAAATAATTTTATTACGATTCTCTCCATATCAAGCAAGAGACAGAACAGAACTAAGGCATAGGGCACAAAGGAGAAGAATCAAATGCATCATACAATTGGGAGATGAATCGATTGCCTAGCACCCCGGTTTAAAATGTATTACATTAAATCCGCACGCAAGCACGCAGGGTTCTCTGTCTGGTGGTAAACATCAAGTATTTGTCGTTCTGCCTAGCCCTGTCCTTTGTTATCTTGAGGATGGTGCATAATAATAATGTTTCATTCATCCTTGAAAGCTGTAACATTATACACTGCGACTGGATTTCGATTTCTAATTCTCACGTTTAAAAAAACCTCTTTCTGTTCTCTATTTTGTAGGCTTTACTTAAGTTCCTGTGTTCCCTAGATGGGACAGAGGGCGTCCACAGCGTGTAGCCATCCCGTTCGGTCTTACACTCTGACAGGTCTTCTGTATATTCTTCGCTTCTGCGATGACCATTCGTCACCAAGTCTGCTTCGTTTGTAAAGACGTATGTAATTTATGGATGATTACTACTTTTGACTTTGTGTTAAACGATTCAATTTTAATATTTCTGTTTTAGTGCTTCTACGATATAACCATTCACTTCATATCTACCTTTTTTTTTTCATATCTACCTTCACTTTTTTATTTATAGTATGAAAAATGCAGTGCAAATGCATTGTGGTGAAAGTATGAAAAAAATACTTTATGAATTATAGATTTGTGTTTCGTGTTTGTGTAGGGTTATTGTACATTCGTCATAAAGTAAATTCGTCACATTTTTTAAACTCCATACTTTCAAAGTTTATTCGTCACATGCATAAAAAATATGTGTAAATTCGTCACAGTACCTATTTTTTGCAAAAAGTACAGTAAGAAAACAAAGTTAGAGAGAGAGAGAGAGAGAGAGAGATCAGGAGTCACAGGATCAAAAATCGACAAAGTGCAAAATAACCGATAGTGTGCGACTTTGTATTTAACAGGAAGGCACTCATTTTATGCATTTTATGCACTCATTTTGTGCTTTTCTTGTTTTATACTAGTTCAATAACAGGGTTGTTCAGAAAAAGTTGAAAGCTCTAAATTGAGTCATATGTGCTAAGTGATATGTGTGCATCTATGACCCGTCTGTCTGTCAATTTGTCTGTTTAATGCGTCACTACTTTGACTGGTCATTTCTTAACTGTTTCAATAATAGTCAGCCTAACTGTCTAAGAAGAAAGATATTTATGAAACTCATAGGTCAGTCCCCTTTTAAGTCCAAACCATTATATTGGTCAGATCATGCGAGGACCCAAAACAAATGCACTCTTAATGAGAGAAGCACACATACTTGAGTGGATCTGTACGGACAGTATTTAAAGCATTTGGCATTAATCGTTAAGATCGTTCAGCTTAACTAAAAATGTAAAGAGCCCAACGTCTTAGGAGTAATTATTTGCAGTGACCATAATATGACTACAGCCACAGAATTTAGCAGTGCTCTTAAATAAAGTGGTTTTTAACATTAAGATTTCTACAATCTACATAATATATTGAATCCAGCAACCCTGACTGCGCTTGAGTTCCACCAACCAACCGAAGCGTGGGAGGTCATTTATACACTACCCTTATCACGACGACATAGAGTCGATATCTGTAGAACAATAAACGAAGCCTATTTCTTTTTGTTTTATGTAGGTACTTACAAATAGTTTCGGGTGTCCATTTATGATGTTCTCACGTTTATGGTGTATGTCCTGCTGCTATCACGAGTGCAATGTTTACTTTGTTGTTAATGAAAATTTTTCTATTTAATCTTAAACCTGTTTTTCATGAAGAAAACTTTATTTTAGTTTTGTTGGTAAAAAGTATCGTTTTGCTTTGTTTCTTTCTAAAAAAGCGTTTTAAATCAAAATTTTATTTGCCTCATCAGGGATACGGTCAGAAAAAGATACTGCATCCATTACTATTAGGGATTTTTTAGGGGAAACTTAGATTAACTGGATCTAGACATGTTTAGGATTTTTTATGTTTCCTACAACATTTTAAAATACCCCTGAACACATTCTCATCACCGTAACTTCGTTTGCTCTGGAGACAAAATCCCTAGTTTGTGTTGATTGAAACCAATCTCAATGTGATTGCGAGTCAATACAGACAGACATACTCATTAGCATCAATCAGTGTTCGATAGCGGACCTTATTCTGTCACAAGTAATATAGCAAACTGACAAATTACAGCTATATGATAAGACTAGGTCATGTCGAAGAAAAGAGATTAATCGTTTAGTTAATTCCGATGTTAAAAAAAAACCGGCCAAGAGCGTGTCGGGCCACGCTCAATGTAGGCTTCCGTAGTGTCCCGTCCATCACAATAAGTGTACCTATTTATAAGTTTAAAAAAAGGCTATTTGTTACGTTGACATACTAAGTACGCAGAAATTATTTTGTACAACCTTTTTGTCTTTTTTGTACAAAAACTGTTCTTTCTATCAAGTTCAAAACAATTTTCCTAGAAAGTTCTTATAAAGTTCTACTTTCCAGATTTTTTTCATATTTTTTAAACCTACGGGTCAAAAGTTAGAGGGGGGGGGACGCTTTGATTTTTCCTTTTGGAGCGATTATTTCCGAAATTATTGACATTATCAAAAAATGATTTTAGTAAACCCCTATTATTTTCAAATACCTATCCAACAATATATCACACGTCAAGGTTCAAATTAAAAAAAAAAACCACTTCCCTATTTACATATAGGGGGGCTACCCTAATAAAACGTTTTTTTCCAATTTTTATTTTACCACTTTGTCGGCGTGATTGATATACATATTGGTACCAAATTTCAGCTTTCTAGTGCTAACTGTCACAGAGATTAAGCGAGGACGGACGGACAGACATGGCGAAACTATAAGGGTTCCTAGTTGACTACGGAACCCTAAAAATGGCCGAGGATCAATAGTCGCCCTCAATAGTTTGATGCCGATGTCTTATAAAGAAGAGACCCGTTCTAGATTTACTACGGTGTTATTATTTATTAAAAATCTTCGTTATTCTTTATGTACTGTCAAACACTCCGGTCCGGTGATCAAATTAAATAACTGCTTTGTGCAAACAATATTTTTAATCACTGGTTTTACTTCAAATACAATTAACAACAGATTTATAATAGTTTTCCAATAATTAACAAATGACAATCACACGCGACCGTTGGTTCGTCTCGAATGACAAGACCTGTCCAAACTGCCCAATATGGCCGGCGACGGTGTTGCCAGTCCACAAAATATTGACGAAAATTCTATTAAATGGACGTAGTTGTTAACAGTACAAACCTTCCTCTTGTATCACTATATCTATTGGTGCAAAGACTTTATAATTCGTTAGGTAGTTCAAAAGATCTCTACCGAACATATAGGGAGGAACACATTTTGTACTTTTAAATAAATTTCTATAGTTTTTATCATTTACCAATATTATAATATGTTTGTTTCAATATTATAACATTTATCGAGGAAGGTTATGTAACATCACGATACGATTTGCAGGAGCAGGGCAGTACTCAAAAAACGCGGGTGAAACCACAGGGGCAGCTAGTATTAAGGAACAATCCCACAATTTATTTTCAAATAGTCATTGAAGTCCGCGGAAGTTTGTGTGAGGAGACAAATTGAAAAACTCGTCCAGATAGTTTTCAAATTAGAGCAAAACTGGAGGGCCCTTTTTTTGTAACTTTTTATTTAAAATCAAAACTACACTCCTTGGGCAGAACAAGATCTATCGGACACAGCTAGTGTAAAGAAATAAATAATAATTTAAACTAGGGATGGGCCGAAATTCGTTTCACATTCGGTTTAACCGAATTTCGGTGGCTTGAACCGAACTTCGACATTCGGCCGACTTTCGGTTCGAATGCCGAACATTCGGTCCAAGATAAGATTTAATTAACTCAACTATTTGACAAACAATAAACTAGTAAAACTGATATTCAAATCAGTCATTTACTGTAATATAATTGTAACCACTACACAATCTTTTTAGAAAATTATTAACGAAAATGTTATAATTATTATTAACGAAATGGACCTCTTGACATGGACATTGAAATAATTAAGGCATAGGTACTAACTAACTTTATTTTTAAATGTAGCTGTAGTAAGTAATAGTAAGTTTTTTTGCAATTTGCAGCTCAGTATCGGAGAGTGATGTAAAATATTCGCGGTATGAAATGGACATTTTTACACTTGTATGTGGTAATATGAAATTGTTATCGAGCCAACGAACAGTAAAACTTAAAAAACACAACATATTATTTATGCACGTCCACATCTCGCTGGTAACTGAAACCATTTTAGCATTAGATATCTGGTCGATTTTTTTTTCAGTAGTTCATTAATTTGAGGTAAAATAGTCTCACTAAAATATTTTCGACTTAATTTGGCATCAGGTATTTCCATTGGGCTTTAATAATAGTCATTAATCGATTAAATCCAGGAACTTCTACAACCGACATAGCCACTATCGCTCCCTAGAAAGCGCGCCAAAAATAACCAAAGTTCGGCCGAATTTCGGCCGAATTTTAAAATTTTACCGAATGTTCGGCCGAATTTCGTATTCGGTACAAACCACATTCGGCCCATCACTAATTTAAACCTTCGAACACACGTGATTAGAGACACAATAGAAAGACAATAGCAGTGCGACAACCGGCTGTCTGTTGGTCGTTGAAAAGTTAAACTTTTGAACACACGGGATTCCAGACACAATAGACAGCGTGACAGCCGGCTGTCGGTTGGTCGTCGAAAGGTTGAAATAATCAGTCTCATCCACTCATCCTCGCCTGAAGTGGGAGCATGTCACACAGAAATACTGTTTATATCCCGTCCACTCAGCACAATCTATTGTCAAGCACAGTCAAAAGGTCCTCTCGTGTCCTCAGCAGATTGTCGCTATGGTTGCGATGCCTCGAGGGCTATGTTTAGTGTCGGATACGTACGGAGGGACATTTTGAAAACAAAAGTTTGTATTAGGTGTTTATAACAATACCTCAAAACATAAAAACAACCGAATTAAATTTTAAGGTGTCAAGGTATCGTCAAGTTTTTTTAGCTTTGTCTTAATATAGGCAATTATAAAAAATCCTGATCCTGATGAAATCCCAGGCGTAGACGTCGAGAGTCGCAAGACGACTACCGGCCACCGTAGGCCCGGGTCTACGGATGGCGAGCGATGGGTAGCTCGCCGCCCGGCTAGGACCAGGACCGCGTAGACGGCGCGTTTTGTTCCACGCGCGCCTCAAAGAGAAGTCAGCACGAGAAGGGGCCCATCAGGGCCAACGCCTGCCGGGGTTGCGGAATGTTTATAATAGTTACCGTGACCCCGGAACCTAAAGGGCAACCGAAGGAACATGAGTGACCCGGGACGGGGGCAGTCATTTGATGATTTTCCACTGCCCAAAAAAAACATGATGTAATCAATAACTGATGACCAGGGAAGACTAGACCGACAAAAATAAGATAACATTGATGTGTATTTAATGTTAGACTGTTTCGATCGCAACACCACGATACTAAACGTAGGCATGTGTCAGCCAAATTCTCAAGACCAGAAAATACTTGAATAAACTGGGTGAACTCAGCTGCATTGTAATTAACATTAATTAAAGGGTGCTAAACTGTGAGCTGTTGTTACATTTGATTCCAAAAATAGATAATGTACGGCAACGCTTGAACGCATGTAAAATTATTGTAGTTCATACTATGTAGTAAAATTCGGATGTAACCTGTAGAATTACACAATAATGCATTCATTTTTCCAAAGAATATGCACATATTGTACTGGGGTACACTTGTAATGCTCCCATTTCTCCGTAGGGTTTTCATCAATTTATTCCAAAAGTGTCAAATGATAATTCTGTTTGCATAATATTGTTTCTTGTCGAAACATCATACATCACAAAAACTATCATGCCATGATATTAGACGGTCAGTCAGATATCTTAATTGTGGTAAAACAGGCAGCAAAATCTACTATTAAGTAAGCCTTTGCTAGTCTCCGCACTAGCAATCTTTTATAGTGTTTTCTGTTTAGTTTATAGTCCATAGTTATGCAGTTGTAGACTTCTCCAACTCCACCACAGAATACGATTCGTTATTGTTCTAACTCTTTATCTAAATTTTTATTCATTCTTAGTCTTGTGAGGGTTGTCAGTGTCAGTTCCTTTTTGCATTATCTGCCTAGCCTTTTCCCAACTATATTAAGGCCGGCTTTTTTGACGAGTGTTTTACATGGAGCGACTGACTATCAGAACTGCACGACTCAGTGATTGGGTAAAACGATACCTCTTGATTACATTTCCTATCCCACTACCTTTTCAGACTGTGACGACTGTCACAGTTCTGCGGATGTCAACTTCAACTCTTTATTAATGGCATTTGCGAAAACACACCACAATTCTGCCACGACCATGTTTATTTTATAATATCTCAAACGAAGAAAGATTTTTAACAAAACTATTTAAGTATGCAATATGACTGCTAAGGTCTCTTCTTTGTGAAGAGACGGTCCGCCAGAGCCTCGTCAGTGAATCAGCAGGATGTACCACGTGCAGGTGAGGTTAGCTTTGACCCTGGAGTTGATGGAAGGGCCACTTACACCCCCTGCGGATGACAACTACGTTATTACCGAGACACGCAATATGTCAGTGTTGTCATAAATAAGTCTTGGTGCGACTTTACTTGGCGTTTTTGTCAAAATATATGCGTGTGCGATGCAACGTAAAATGAACCTCATTCTAATAAGTCTAGAGTGTAATTCGTTTTAAACCAGTAACGCAAATATTTCGCCAAATGTACTAAGTGGAGTAACACCATTAGAAAGTAAATACCAATTATTTAGTTCCATCTAACTAAAAAATACAAATTACTACCAACAGCGTCTACAAACGCATTTCCTTCCCGTATACACCAGTTCAGGATGGAGGATGAATTAATTTGCGTCGTCTGAGCGGCCATCTTGTCCTGACATCGTCCCGGCGCGCCGGCTATGCTGAGTATTTCACTCTCGAGATGCTTTGTATTGACGTTTCTTTGATTAAATTGTGTCTATGTAGCTGATATTACGCTTGTGAGATGATGATTGTTTTAAAGGTATATCTTCTGTGTTCCTTCTTTGTTTGTTTTGACTGGTCTTGTGGTTACTGACCCTGACTGCTAAAACGGAAAACGATAGGCCGATTTCCACCCAGAAAATCTTTGTGTGATGAATATTTTTGTTGTTTTGTGTCTGGGTGTCATTTACAATTAAATTACACACAAACATGACACAAAATGTGGCAATTCGACCAGTCTAGTGGTCAGTCAAAGATTTGTTTCACCCACGACAGATTGCTGTGGAATTAGCATGATTGTTTGCTTAGTTTTCTAATTACCACAGTACAGAATCTGCCTAGTTTTGGCAAGCCGTGTGAGGGTTATCCTAAGATATTTATTACTCTTATTATTTTACAAAGAACAAAGTCAGTGACGTGTTAAAACGGTAGCACAACATCACAATATCAACTTAATGAAGATAAACATCCCACGATCAGTTATTAAGCAATATCCCGCCCTAATAAGAATCAACAAAATATTCATAATGCCGTGTACAGGCGGGCGGTAACTACCGGCGCGCGGCCGACCCGCCTACAGCGTTAATCTTCTAATATCTATTTATTATTGTAGCGCATGTTTGCAAGGTCATTATCGCGGCGGGGTGCCCGCGCCGTGTGCACCCGCCTTTATTGTTTGTTCTGCATAGGTGGAACTTGCAAGTCATAAATAAAAGCAATAAATGTAAATATATTGGGAATTAAAGTGTAATAGGATCGATGATTTTAAAATGTATTCATCTTCCTAGCCCTTTCCCTACTATACAATTGCAAACTAACCGGATTTAACAGAATACCAGTGCTGTCTTTGGAGCTAATGTAACCCAGTTACTGGGTGACACAATATCCCTTAGGTACACCGATTGTCAGATTTTCTTCAACTTCAACTTTTATATATGATATGGCAATCCACCGAATTTTCGGTTATTTCTGCCAATGTCCAGTTTGAAAATAATATTTCAGTTTATATGACAATTGTACGGTTATTAAATTATAGTATGGAGATCATACACGTGTTCTTATAACCAAGAACACGAGATGACTCCTCAGATTTTCTTGCTACTGACTATCAGTACTGACTGTCAAAGATTTATGAATGACAACCTAGATCAACAACTTTACTAGCTTTCCGAAATTCAGGATGACAGTGATATGAATTGAAGAAGTCACTTGGTACTTGTCCGGGTTCGGAGCGAGTTTTATGCATAAGAGGGCCTAAAAACACTGGCCCATCACGACATTCTTATTGATGATATTTGACGTAACGTGGGTAGTCGGGAGCCAGAAAGTCTGATAACCATCAGAGTAACCTATAACTGAGTGGTGGATCGTGAAAGGTTACAGGCCATTTAACATCACGCTACGATCTGCAGGAGTGGAGCAGTAACTAAAACGCTGATGAAACAGTTTACATTAATTATTTAAACCTTCGAACGCACGTGTTTCGAGGCACATTAGCAGACTGACTATCGGCTGTCGCTTGGTCTCTGAAAGGTTAACTGAATGTGACTCTTTATATTAGGTATTATTCTTATATTTTTTATCCATTTTTTTTTGTTATTTATCTACATTGTTTTCACATATAGTAGCACCAAAAAGACTGTAACCAAGATCTTGTAAACCATGATTATTTTAAAAAAGTGTCCGTGGAGTTTCTTGCCCGTTCTTCTCGATAGAGATCTACGTTTTGGAACAGGCAATTAGCGTCACTTTTCTGACTAACCGACCGACTCTTTGACAATTCATAAGTACCTGTAAATGGTCTAAGTGAAATAAATACCTTGAATTTTGAATTTAAATTTGGTTTTTTTTATTTTGTGCTTAGGCTGGAAGCCGAAAAGACTTAGGAGAAAAAACATATAGTAAAACTATAGTAACACAAATTATCAATTAACCGGTCGCCCGCGGCTACAGCGCGACGGGCGGGGTGCAAATGACAGTAACTGCCTGTCAATACCAACCCGCCATTATCTTGTTAACTGCCGAACAATCTAACATGTCTAATGTGTTTGTAATTCGCACGCTTCGTCTTTACATACAGGCTAACACGCGACACGTGCTCATACTCGCATTGGTTCACGTGTCGCGTGCGAGTGTCAGTGTGCAATTTGCAACCTGTGCAATTTGTTGAATTGATGAATTAAGGGGGTCATTTATTGAGATGTCTTTTTTTCAATTTGACAAAGGCGGAAGAGAAGAAACGGGGCGAAACCTGTGCGAGAATTGCATCTGCAAGCCGACTGCCTCTCACATCTTTCTTGCTGTGGAAATATCGACTGGACGTAACCTCAAGATAGCTGAACAATTTATATAGCAGCTCACAAGCCTTCGATTGCTGGCTGAAACTGGTGAAATAGATCACTTTAGCGCGCTGGACAGTCCTATAGCCAATCCACACCAAGGAGCGCGAAGGCATGTGATAAGAGAAGCATCAAGGTTTTCCTAGCGAACCTGCAACTAAAGAATCTAGCAGCTCTAGCATAGGTATATGCTGCTAAAACAGATTCCGCTTCATGTCAATTATTGTGAGAGATAAGAAATGGGTCTACAAATACTAAACGTTGGAAAATCCCTACTTAGGCTCCACGTTCGTTGCAGAAATGTTGGTTATTTCAAGACAGGCTATGATTTCCTATCACAAAATGCGGATTCGTTATCACATAATGCGAAGCCTCCTTTACACCTGGTAAAGTATAATATTATTATTATTTAAGGGGAAGCTTGTTCTTAGCAAAATATCTTTACTTGTGCGTGACATTTAAGTTGTTAATGGTTTGTAAGCTTTCTTTAAAGTAAAATGAATAAGTAAAACTATAGGTAACTATTGTAAATCCACAACTCTCTTTTTAACTCTCAAATTATATTAACTCTCTCAAATGCGTTTTAGGAAAAATTGGGTCTATGATTGTTACTTTTTTCAAATGTTTACCACCTAAGCCATTGTGGAATGCAATAAAGAATTGAGTATTAAAAACTTTCAATTTGTCGCTACAATTTTGGAGATCAGCCTTGACAGGTAGGCACTTCAATGTAACTTCAATATGAACTACAAAGGCGAACTAATATAATATTGCGTTTGATGCAGTGCGGAACGACTGTCAAATAAAATTACGTCAGCAATGCGCACTGATTAAACGTTCTCGTGAGAATCTCTAACATCATGTTGAGTTGATTGCACCGGGCAGGTGTGCACAGAAGGTCAAGTCGGTTGTGTGTAGGAAAGTGAGTTCATATTGTATTGATCGGCTATACAGTACGTCCTGTTGTAAGGTGTACAGTCACGAGCATAAACATGTATATGTCGCAGTCATCTGGTTAAATCAGCTATTTGATTATATGACTAGCGCGTTCATTGAATGACGACATTTAATTGAATGACTAAACGACAACTCGTCAAGTTGTTTAATGTAACGTTCAACGACTTGACTAAACGTCATTTAGCATTGTCGTTAAATGGGATATAGTCGACGTTGTATATTTATTTAGAGTGACCATTAGTTCGCAACTTAAAAACTTAACTGCCTTTACATATCAGATATGAGGACATGACACGACACACTTTATTATGATTTTAATTAAAAAAAAACTTTAAAAGTAGCCGGCGGCGGCGTATTTATTGGCAAATCCATGCTGTCACACTATTTTATCAAGAATAAGTCACTTCAAAGTAAATTTAATCAAAACAATATCAAGTCAGTGCTATCTGCGCGAGCTATTTTACGCCATATTTGTTTTGGTGACTACTAACGCCGCAGTGGAAAAAAAATGAACTAAATTACAATCATCTGACTGATTTTACGTCCGCTCTGTTCAAAGGGCTATGCTAGAATCAGCTATCTAGTTGGACGTTGAGCGACGCTTGTTCAATCAGCTTTCGGCCTAGTCATTCAATTAAATGTTGCTATTTAATAAACGCGCTAGTCATACAATCAAATAGCTGATTCAACCAGATGACTGCGACATATACATGTTTATACACGTGACTGTACATCTAAACGTGTAACTAGCTTCAACTTTTTGACGAACTGGCTGACGCTTTGACAATTCATAAGTGCCTTTAAATAATGGTCTAAGTGAAATAAATCTTTGAATTTTGAATCATCGGTTATTGTATAGTTTGCTGTTGCTTTAAGTTGTTGTTAGTTGTTATATTTAGCTGTTTGGAGGTATGAGGAACAGAGTGTAAAGTCCCTCATCCTCCGTTGTAAAGGGAGGATCCTCCGACCAGACGGGTGTTGTGTCTGGTGGGCTACTGCCCGACGGTTATAGTCGCGGTTTTCGTAATGTGTGTTAGTGTCGCCGATAACTCATATATCGCGATGCAGGATTGTCAGTTGTAGTTCGCATGTTCGGCGATAGATGTCGCCACAGCTGTTAGTCAATGGGTTTGAAAAATAGCTCTTTTTTATAGGATGGGAAATCATCAAATGACCTCCCGCTCTGGGCGGAGCGGAAGGGAGTGTCAGACTTCTACTGACTAAAGCCCACTCACTTTCCTTTATACCCTTTTGTGTCCAGAGCCGCGGTATCTCTTTCGAACAACCCGTATCAAAATCCTTTGAATGGGAACTAAATTTCACAGTACGTTAAACATTTTCTGCATTACTACATCTTCTCTACTATATAAAAATAAGTCGGGTTTTCCTTGTGACGCTATAGCACCAGAACGCACGAACCGATTTCCACGGTTTTGCATTCGTTGGTAAGGTCTCGGGCTCCGTGAGGTTTATAGCAAAGAAAATTCAGGAAAAATTTCAACATCCACGCGGGCGAAGCCGCGGGCGACGGCTAGTTATAATATACTTTTTGAAGGATTATCTTAAGATTCCTATGCAGGCATTATCGCGGACTTGGGAAATAAATTTTTCATTAAAATTAAAGGGTATCCTTAGGAAGCAAGTTATTCCAGTGACTTATCGAGTTATTACAGTCGGCTATAAGTCAACACAATGCTGTATTTCAGATTTTGACCCACGGAGTTCAGAAGAAGCTCAACGCCACCCACAACTGCAACTGTTTATTAAGCCTAGCTACCTATATTATAATAAGTTTTTTATTTGATACTACTGCCCATAACTTGCCTAACGACAATGGCTACACTAAAGCACCTATGAATTAAAACCAATGAAACACTGCCTTTAAAACGACATCATGTTGTTGGAAAATGACACTAATTGCTTTTAAAATAAGGTCGACAGAGTGATTTCGCGACAGCTCTGGTAAGTATGCGGTAGGTCAAATTGTAGGGACCCCCCCGCCAATAAACATCAATCAACAGACTATTAAATGCACCTTTGGTGTATGATATTGTGATGTATTCCGCTTTGATCTACTTTCATACAGCCAGGATATTGCAAATATTATTGATATTTTCAGTATGGTTGAGTTCAGTTAGTATGTTTTACTTTTTGGGCAATATCATAATAATAATCAATTAATTAGTTTATAAAAATAATAATGCGCCTACTATGTTATTTTTGCAACGCCTCGGGTTGACTGGTAGAAAATGCCTAAGGTTAAGTCCGAACCGTTTGTGCATGAAGTTTAAATAAATAAATTGCTTTCCAAATACTTTTTGTCATACACATCAACGACTGGCCTGTTAGTGAAGTGGTTAGTGACCCTTACTGCTAAGCCAAGGTAGTGGGTTTGATTCTCACCCGAGAAAAATCTTTGTGATTACCATAGCACAATCTCTGCCTAGTTTGATATCAGACGTGTAAGTTGTCTCTAGATATTTATTAAAATATTATGTAATTAATTATTCAATTAAAATTGATTTAATCTAGTCTTCCAGAATAGCTCTATGATTTTGTTCCTATGTGTTGGAATTCAATTTCTAAGTCATTTAATCCTTGGAACACACGTGATTCGAGACACAAAAGAAAGACAATAGAAGCCCGACAGCCGGCTGTCGCTTGGTTGTCCAAAGGTTAAATTGCAACAAAAATATACATACCCAAGTTGGTCAAGTTAACATAAAGGGTTATCTATTGTTCTTATAGATTTCTAGATAATAAAATAAAATTTTGCTCTGAAAAACTCTGCTATATTTGTGAAGTGCAACCTGTCTAAGTTTTCGCAAGTGTGTAGCCTACGTAGGGCAGATTAACTTAATTTGGTTCAAAGTAAAACTAAATGGTTTCATAAAAACATATTTCCAATGGCTCCAAAAGTCTATAATCGCCTTCCTAAATATATAAGGTTAGCAGAAAATTTCAATATGTTTAAAAGAAATCTTTTTTAATTTCTAATTGACAAGACATATTATTCAATCGATAGCTTCCATGATAAAATATAGTGCATGGTCTACTTAGTAATTATTTTAATTATTATTGACATTTTATTGTAGCATTGACATATATTTTACTAATTTACCGAATTTGTATTTATTGACTTGAATTGTTATTATTTTATTTTACTTTGCAATGTATTAAATTAATTATTTTATTCTAAATTGTAACTTAGTGGTAATAGCATTAATATATTATTATGACATAATTTTGAATCTAAAATTTTGTACACCATTATTGGTAGAACATAGAGAACATTTATCAATGTATTTTATAACATCTGTTAAACCTGTGTTCACAAATAAATTGATTGAATTGAATTGAATTGAAAAAATGAGAACAATACTTTTTATTCAAATTCGGTCCAATTTTTCATTAAGACGCACAAAACCCTAAAAAGACCTACAATTAATAGAAACCAAAACATTTATTCCAGATAAACTATCTCTACAACAATTTCCAAAGGCACAAACCAAAGGTCCCCAGCGGAACATACTCGTAGATGAAATGTGCGCAAGCGACGAGCCTCACCTGCGAGCCACGCTCCGCCACGCGTCTGACGTCACTGATTTAATAACAACGTATGACTAACGCATTCTTTGTGCGTCAGTGTTCAGTTCATCAATGATGTGATCTGGATGATAGGTGGCACGTGTTGGAGTGATTGAAATATAAATAAATTGTAATAAAGGTAATATTGTTCATCTTTATCTGTATATAAAAATTAATCGCTATAACACATAGCGATGAATTTTGAGCTGAACGCAAAACCCAAAAATAGTAAACCAATTCGGCTACTTTAAAAAAAATGTTAGAATTGGAGGTAGATTAGAATGGAGAAGAAATTTTAAAATGTCTCTTCCGGAAAATTATCAAATTCTGATAAAAACTGAACGTTAATTTTTTATTGGATGTTTGCGTAAATTAAAGACCTTTTCTCGTTGGGTAGACAAGGCTGTACTGTCTGGGTAAATAAAAATATTAATAACTAGGTAACATGGGCTATCCATCCAATATCAATAAAAAATTCACAAGCAATATTTTTTCTATACGAAGCACCATTAAATTCATGATCGGTCGCAAGTCGCAACACGAAGTAATAGAATGCCAAATTTAAGTTTTTTTTTAAAGCAAGCAGTTTGACCATCAAGCTCATCCGCACCATACATCATTCAGGCTAAACCCTCACACCATTACGAGATCATAAAAAGCCGGGCTTGCGAAATACGGAATTTTTTCTCCGCCATTTCCGTACAAAGCCGTTTTATAAATCAGCCGTTAATACAGTTTGAAATATGTTTGTTTCGAGGCTAGTTAGCGGCAGTTTGTATTCCGGCTGGTGTTTACAACAGGATCATGGGGCTTACTGCGTGGGGCGTTAGGAAAAATTGTACCCGATTTCAGCTTCCTGCTGAATGTAGGATTTTTGGGTCTTCATCGGTTACGAGTTTGTGAAACTGTTATGGCGTTTTGTGCTGTTTTGAATCGATTATGTATCGGTTAAAACGTGGTTACTGAAGTCATAACGATATAACGTTATCTTATTTTTGCCACTATATACTTATTTGTTTATCAAAAGTCTATTATAGTTACAAGAGATAGGGTCTATCAATATACAAGGTAATACAAAAGTTACACTGGCGTCCTATTCTATTCACACAGTAATTTCTTTTATAGTTCGCCAGCCCAAAATTTAATTCATGCTGTTTTTTCAACAAATTGTGACAGGAATATAAGTATAAAACATAAACTAAATTTCGAGGCATTAGCATTTAATCATTCTTGGCAGACATCATATGAAAAGTAGTTGTTTATAACCATCCTAAATCACGTGTTCTATTTACTTACATTGGCATTAAGCCACACCGTTATAGCCATAAACTGACTAGTAGGAACATGATTAAGTTATAAAATATCTTCTTTTAAATTCAGACATTATAAAACTAACCACCGAACACAAAATCAACGAAACTCTAGTGATGTAAGTATCAAATATCGAGCGTTGAGCAAACGGCTCGCAAATAACAGCAAGTAACTCACAGTGGGTATCTCAGTTACAAATAACAATATATTAGTTCCCCGGGGAGCACGAACAGGGCTTAGCTCTTACGCTCGCACCAGCTAGGGATGTGCCGAGCGGTTTGATCTATCGATATGGAGATTGATTGTAAGAAATAATAAGATCAATGAAAGCGTATCATCTTTAATAATATTTACAATTGTAATTGGCTTAAGGCCGTTTTTTGTTAAATAAATAAATCATATTTACTATTTAGTTAATAAATAAATCATATATTTATTTACTTTACGCTGTATAAAATGAAAACGCTACCAGATTTTCTGCTTGTATGTACGCTTACGCTTATATTTGTTAAACTACGAAATTAATTTGAGCGTTTTCACCAATATATAAAGATGATTCAAGAGAAAGATTTAAAAGTATGATACATTACAGTAAAGAAAAATGCATATCGTAAGTAACGATAAATTACTTATAATAAAAAGATTTGTAGCGCTCGGGAGAAGCTGGGACGAATCGTTAGAAAGAAGTATATAAATAAATAGTATCAAATTATCAGCAAAGTGTCAGAAGGATCATTTTTTTTATACAATGTCGTAATAATTAAATACAATCCGTTGTCATGGTATTAGAATATTATTAGTACTCACTAGACCAAAAGGTCTTTTTTAATATATTTTTGGCTTTGGCCTTTGGCCTTATCCACGTGAATGTCGAATCTGTCCATTCCCTATTTTTTAACCGACTTCAAAAAAAAGTAGGTTCTCTGTTCGACCTTTATGTATGTATGTATGTATGTATGTATGTTTGTCCGCGATTATCTCGCGTTTGGCTGAACCTATTTTGATGCGGTTTTCAGCAAAGTGTTTGTTACATTCTGGGGAAGGTTTTAGTATATAACACTAATGGATATCCCGTGACGTTGCGCGCATAGTGCCGTTTTCATTTTATAAGATTGTAAGTTTATTTTGAGAGCTACCCTAAAACGTAGTCAGACACTGAGACTCTAACTAAAAAGTAAAAAATAAAAAGCTTTTTTAAAAAAAAGATAACCGACTTCAAAAACTAAAAGCTCAAAAATAACTATTTCGGAAGTCGGTGGCTTCTCTTCTGCCAGTCGATTTGTGTTGCCACCGACTTCCGAAATAGTTATTTTTGAGCTTTTAGTTTTTGAAGTCGGTTATCTTTTTTTTAAAAAAGCTTTTACACCTTTACGGTAGGAATTTACAAAAATCTTTCTTTACGGATTCTTACTCTTTGCAAAGAGTACACCCTCCAAGTTTCATGTCTCTAGGACCAGCGGTTTGGGCTGTGCTTCGATACGGTTACGGTTACGATACGATTCGGCAGTCTGTTTACCATTTTATGAATATAGATTATCGATAACACACAGACCCTACCCTACTGGGTACCTAAACTTTATACGGGGCAGCAATTTAAGCGGATGGAGGAAGAAGTATTCATTTCGAAATGAATTATTTTCTCGTCCGTTCACCTGCACTTACCTCCTACCTACTTACATTTTACATTCATCTTCTATGGACTTATTTCAACTGCATCTTATTAAAACAATTAATAATAAAAATATTAAAATCGTTTATTTATTAAATAGGGCACATTTACAATATATAATATTAAATATTATTAAAAGAGCACAGTTCTGTTGCTCATTAGCCTGAACTAGGGTGAACCTGTGCTTCAGGCTAGAGAGTGCTTAAATACAATATAATAAATTAACTCTAAGTATGATTATTATAAAAGCTTTACTAAAATGTAAAGATACGTGTATTTTAATTATTTATTAATTGCTAGCTTTTGCCCGCGACTTTGCTCGCGTTAGAAAGAGACAAAAAGTAGCCTATGTTACTCTCCATCCCTTTAACTATCTCCACTTAAAATCACGTCAATTCGTCGCTTCGTTTTGCCGTGAAAGAAAGACAAACATACAGACAGACAGACAGACACACTTTCCCATTTATAATATTAGTATGGACTAGCTTTTTCTCGCACTTTCATCTGCATTATGTTAAGTTTTTGGTTACTGCAACGCTCATCATAGCGTGATGTTATAAAGCCTTCTGTTAATGTAATGTGTAAGCTATATAACTGTAAAGTTTTATCAAAAACCGTTCTGTACTTTTTGCGTGAAAGAGTAACAAATATACACACACATTTTTTTTTGGGACAATCCCTCCATACTATTCCCAACCACTGCAACTCTTAAAAGCCAGAATCAACAGTGGAGTCTGCCAGAAAAGCGCCGACCTATGAAGCTCGACGAGTCCCGGAGAAGCGATTCAACTGTCTTGGATCCCGCAACGAAATTAATCAGAATCACACATACACACACACATATATAAACTTTCACATTTAATATTAATAGGATTTATTTACTCTTTAAGCACAAAAGAAAGACTGACTGAATGCCCTAGGTATTTTCTACCAGTCAATTACCACCAGTTAATTTTGAAAATAGTGTCAATTTTCCATACTGGCCTGCTGATCTAGTGGTTAGTTACCTCGATTGCTAAGCCGTAGGTTTGGTTTCGGTTCCCAACCAGCACAAATGTTTGTCAGGAAAACCATTTCTTCACAAAGAAATTATCCTCGGTTTCATGTCTCTGGGACGAGCAGTTGAGGCTGGGCGTTGATTATTACCCAGTCAATCAGTTTACCATTTTATATTCTCTTTAGTACCACCTTTTTCCACGTATTAATAAAACATGTCCTTGAACTTATCCCGACCGCTCAAATGTCCAATATGTTTTATAACAAAGAACAATGAATATACAAAAATAATTGTAACACAAATATAGAAACAACGGACTTTTTAGCCCTCTTCTAAACTGACATGCATTACTGATGACTTGCTCGGAAAATCGGGACATCTGCTTCGACTGTGTTGGGACTAGGGACGCGGTATCCATCGAGCGGGTAGGGACCAGGGACTAGGGACCACAGTATCTTAGTGCCGATGTGCGGCAAGTCCCGTGCCCGCCGAGTTAAAAACCGTGTAACTTTATTACAATAGAACGCTAAAATGGGGAGCGTGTACACTGTGGTGCATGATAAATGGGCCACTGTTTGAACTGTACGGAATTTTCGAATAAAATATAATGAAAATTTTGAAGGTGATTGGTTGTAGAACCAATTTTGCGGGTCAAAAAAAACCTTGCTTCATTGTCCACTCCTAGATAATTTACTAACATCAAGTTGAAAATATGTGATATTGATATGGGAAAAGGTATTGAAGAAAACTGTAAGTCATGAGAAGGTATTGAAGTATGGGCATATGGTTTTAGTCAGTAAGAGTCTGACACGCCATCCCGCCGCACCCAGGACGGGAGCAGTCATTGGACGATTTCCCACTCACCAAAAAAAAAAGGTATTGAAGTAAGAAAGTAGTTGAAAAAACAGATTTTTTTACAAACTTACATCCCAAATTTTACCTTTGGGGTTTGATTTTTTATAAAAATCTTTATAAGTATATTTTATGCTTCTATATATCTAGCGGTTTCAGCTGTGCGTTTTGCATCAACCAATATTTAGGTTCACTTTTGAAACTTTGAGCTAAAGAAAAATTGTGTACATAATTCTGTCTAGAAGTGTATTATCATAAGCTATCTGACGAGTTAAGGCGGGTGCGTATTAACTTATAATAAACTACGCGCGGTTTCGTTGTTACCATGCGTTACCCCACACGATTGTCTGGATTCGCCCTAACAACTGCCCCCTACCTCGCAAAATAAAACCTTATTCGTTTACATAGGGTCGAATTTCATAAGATACAAAATGTGAATCTCTGAGTTTAGGCAAAAGTTTAGTGTGCATTCAAATTTCGACTGTAAGGGGTATAACTGACTGAATATTATAGATTGCAGCCTGTTGGGAGTTGTTCCTCTTTGGTGGTGTTTTTACAGATACCCATAGGCATATCTGATATTAAGCCGAGGGTATATTTTTTATTAAAAATCATCGCTTAGCGCCCGCTCCCTAGTAATGGTGTTTTGGTTGCTTTATTGTTTGTTTGCATAAGTTTGTTATAATGTTTTGTTACAGATTTCACGCTCTTATTTGTTTGAAACCAAATCGCACTATTAATATTATTAAACAATTTTCAAGGTTAGCCAAATACTTTTACCTGTCTGAATTAAATATGCGTGGATCATAGTTTAAAGTAATTTAATTAAATTTTCACATTTATGGTCCTTCGAGCCGGATTATTTGGCGTGTGTTGTGGTAATTACTGTTGTTGGTAGTGGTGCTAACTTATCGAACCGTACAATATATATACATTAGAGTGTCAACCGAACGAACGAAATATAGCATTTGGCCATTTTACTTGAACTCAGGTTGCTACTACGTCTGTCCTTCTACAGTAACCAACCTTCGAAAATTATTGCCTGACAAAGCCTTAGTGCCCTACCGTATCCTTGCTAAATAAAGACAGACACTGCAACACAATTAAATCTCGCACGTTCCCTGATTGGGCAACAAGTATAGCCACTTCTAGCGATCCCAGATCAATCGGCATCAAGCGGCTACATTCTACGTTATCTCTTTCCTTCTCCCTCGTATAGCAGCGTCTCGCTCTCGCACAGTAATTGCATTAGTTTTAAGTAAAGACACATTACTGTTAATCTGCCGGGGCAGTGCTAAGTGGCGTTAAGTGAAACCTCAAGTGTTTACTTAATCCGTCACGATTAGCTTGCTGCGTTTGTTTGTAGGAGTCTTGTATGAATTTATAATATTTCAAACTTTAAACTTTTTTTAATGTGGAAGAATTCTGCCGTGATTAAAAAAAGTAGAAGTATTTTTTTTCTCAAAATTGAGTTATATACTTATGCGGAATAAAAAAAGGCCTATCAGCCTATTGTTTGTGTATTTTATACATAGAGTAAAACGTGTATATTTAGAGATACCACCAGCTAATGGCACCACTGCACAATAATAAAAAAACAAAAAAATACTTTAAGCTCAATTTCCCTAATACGTGCAAATATATGCTTAACATGTCAATAGTCAATAGTCAAATCGTTTATTTTCATTAGGACAAAAAAGGCACTTTGAAACGTCATTTACAAAAGTGATTCTAGTTGCCCATTCCAAAATGTAGTTTCGTATGGAGAAGAATGGGCAAAAAACTCCATACTTACTCTTTTAAAAATAATCGTGTTACAAAGTATTTTTTTATGTGAATTAGAATGAATATAATTCAAAAACCATTTCCGTCAAAAATTAAATGTATATAATAAAAAAGCAACTACTAATTTATATAAATTAGGAAATGGAAACTACATAATGTCAGCGAGCATAGTGTTCACAAGTTTACAAATAAACAGCATTCCTCAAACAATGAAAATAATGTGTGAGCCAGCGCAATGTAAAATATTAGAAGAGAAAATAAGTGTCAATAATTTCTAATTTGAACGGCAGTTAATCATTATCTGTTTGAATTAGCAACCTGTTTGGTTTTGTCTACACTGTGGATTATCCTATGGAGCAGGACCAGCATGCTTCCAAGCATTTTTATCTTCTATATAATCATCTAATTTTTAATATGCTTGTTGACAAAGTGTACACTAACATAACATAACACATAACATGTGTTTTAAATTTCCTTTCGTTTAGATTTAATATTTCACTAGGAATTTTGTTGTAGCATTTAACTCAGTACCCCATAAAAGATGTTTTTACTTTAGACAGTCTAAAATAAGGTTGAACTATTCTATCTTTATTTCTAGTATTAAAATTATGTCTATCACCGACTTTACTAAACATTTTTCGATTTTTCCTAACATACATAATATTCTCATAAATAAATAGGCAAGGCACCGTCATGTATTTAAGGAGTCTGGAGTTTTCGTTTGTTCAGAGTCTAGATTAAAGAGGTAAGAAACTTTATTGAATTTTTAATCAAAACTGTTGTTTCGTTCATGAACTTAGCGGCTGTTTTATTTTATTATCGAGTTTCTACATAGTTCTTGACTCCTGAGGTAGGTTTTTGTTCATAAAAAACTGCATGTTCACTATTCTATAGCAAAAACTAGTGGCGTCTTTTACAATTTTATTTTGAATGCTTTAGCCCACTAGGAATCTCTTCTATGTCACAGGTACGTTACCATACATTATAATGTCAAAAAATAACCAAACTCATACAAATTACTGTGCAGTAAATTATACAAATATTTGCCCCATGCGGGCATCAAACACACGACACGTAGTGCTGTAACTAAAGACCTATCCACTGCACCAGTCGTGTCGTTAAAATCATATTAGTTTAGCTACTGACTACTTTTTGTTTAAATCAGACCATTCTTTAAAGTACTCGAACGATTTTCATTAAACTTTATTGTTACTCAGAACATGATAAAACCCTGCACGCGTAAGCACAAAACTCACGGCAGCGCGTCACAGTCTCGCGTCACATCGCTGTGACAGAGGACTACTGGGGCACTCGTACCACAAGTGCCATTTTATTGCACTCTGTGTTACCTGTGTGCAAGAGAGCACACGAATTGTGGAATATAGAGGAGCCATAGGATTTTTTTTCATTCGACGAGATAAATGACACTTTGGTAAGCCAATACTTTAGCTTAGCTCAGAGGTCGGCGACCTTTTGAGTTGGAAGAGGCAAAATATTAATTAACCTTGCTAAATTTTTAAAGAGCCACATAATTTTCTCTTGCCTACAATTCTACTACTCCGTATGGGACTGAAGAGCCGTAGTTTCACACCCAAAGAGCCGATGGCTCGCGAGCTGCAGGTTGCCGACGACTGGCTTAGCCATTTTCCATCTCTATTTTGCAATCGTGGTTTCATGGTTGTGCGATTTTGACAGTAATACTGTATTATATGACTAATTTTTATAGAACGATTTTGGTAGAATGTCTTCCAGTCTAACCGGATTTCGTTAAATACCAGTGTTTTGTATAGATCAAACTTGCACAAAACCAGTAACTTTAAAAGACAAGGTAAGGGCTGACTGAACTTTCTGGGCACTTGTAACGACTGCCAAAGATTTACGAATGGCAACAGGGACCAACGGCTTCACTTGCAGACACGGAACAATTTCCGATATAAACATTATAAAGTACATAACATGGATTGATAAAGTCACATTAGTACTTGCTCTAACAGGAGTGGCTGCCTTAACAGAGGGTTTTTGCGTATCGACATGACATTGTCAGATATGTCAAAATTCACCAATTATGCTGCAGTTGGACTTCACGCCTACGTATTGCCATCTAGCGGATTTGTCGACAAAACGACATGACATTGACAGATATATTATGTCAAAATTCACTAATCATGCTGCAGTTGGACCTCACGCCTACGTATTGCCATCTAGCGGATTTCTCATACGCAAAAACCCTCATTGCGCCATCACGGCACTAATTAAAGAATATCATTAACATTTTTTGTGATTTTTGTTAAGCTTCACTGCCCAACTACTGGGTAAAGGTCTTCCTCATATTATTTTACTGCTTTTGCACCTTTCAACGACCAAGCGACAGCCGGCTGTCACGCTGCTATTGTCTGTTTATTGTGTCTCGGATCACGTGTTTTTGAAGGTATGATGCCTATTTATTTTTGATGATACACAAAAAAAATGTGATAGTCAGTCCCCACTACTATTGTACCGGGTTACCAGCAGTACGTCAAAGGAGACAGCAATGCAATATGTTGCAATTACGTGACGTCACAATGAGTGGGTTTCAGTCGCGTGACGGTAGCACATGACTAGGTGGCTATGACGTATCGCGTCCGTGCTTGAAATAGAAGTGATATGGTGTTTAGGGTTTTTTAGGCTTCTGTTGCCACCGGTACCAGGAACTCACGGTGGTTTTTTTTTATACTTGCTTTTGCTTCGGCTTTACTCGCGTTAGAAAGAGACAAAAAGTAGCTTATGTCAGTCTCCATCCCTTCAACTAACTTTGCTTAAAAAATCACGTCAATTCGTCTCTCCGTTTTGCTGTGAAAGACGAACAAACAAACAGAGACACACATACACTTTCCCATTTATAATGTTAGTATGAGTCAGTCATCATCTCCCTAGCCTTTTTCCTAGCTATGTTCGGATCGGCGGCGGCGGTAAGGCTGGATTACCGAATTTAGCATGATTCCAGTGTTTTACATGAAGCAAGTGCCTATCAGACCTCCACAACCCAGATATGGAGCAACACGGTACCTCTTGGATAGGACTGGACAGACTTTCTGACTTCTGACTAGTCCTAACTAACACTGTCTGATTTTACAAGTCTGAAGTACATAATATACACTTAGACGTTTTTAAACTTAAATATTCTTTAAGACGTTTTGCTTCAGTCTATTGTATGCTGGTTTTTAAATAAAGAATCTTGTAATATATTTTCAAATCAATTCAATCATGCGTTTGAATTCTAAGGCGCACATTACACGGTAACTTTTTTCTCAATCTTTTCCAAAAGTCAATCCAAACTGTTACTATATTAGAAGGGCAGCCATAATCCTTAATTGTGGTAAAACCGATAGAAAATCTACCGTGCAATGGGCGCTTAATAATATTTATTGTCACCAGTTCGTAGCACGTCTACGCCGTAGCATTGCTACGCGGCGGGGCGCGGTCCGCTTCTTTGTTCTGAATCGTTTATTTTCTTTAGTAGTTAAATATTTCTAACTTTCGCTCGCGACTTTGCACGGGTGTTACAAATCTTTAAAAATCCCGGCTTTTTTCTACTATATTTTGCATGTATCATACATAAAAACCTTTCTCTTCAATCACTTTATCTATTAAAAAAACCGCATCAAAATTCCGAAGTTTTAAAGATTTAAGCATACATAAGGAAATAGGGACAGAGAAAGCGACTTTGTTTTATTAATTTAATTTTTAATTATTATTTTATTTCAGATTAAAATGCATCCATATATAACAAATTTAAATACAATTGAACTTAAAATTAAAATTATTAAAATAAAAATTATTGTTAGTAAAATCTTATAAGCTATGTTAGTAAACTCCCATCATAATTTGCATCCATTTATTCTGGACTGGCAATCAGGACGAGACGGTTGTCTATTGTTTGCCCGAAGATTATATGCCATAATCATCATTTTCCCGAATTTCATTTGCCCGAATGTTTCATTTGCCCTAAAAGACATATGGCATACTTTTAATTGCCCGAATTTTAGATACCATAAGATACGAATGCCATAAGTATTGTTTCCCATATTTTTATGTGCCATAATAATTATTAGACATAATATTTAAATGGCATAACAAGTATTAGACAAATATTTAAGCCCCGTAATGGTTTTTTTTTCTGTGCATGGTTGATGGTGGGCTAGGTCGACAGAGCCCCGCTTCGCGGGGCTCCTACTTCTGTGTAGTTTATAAAAAAATAACCACGAAGGGGATGGCGGGGTCTATTCGCTCGCTTCGCTCGCTCACACGACCCCGCCATCCCCTTCTAACCTAACCTGTCCGAGTCGGGGTGCCCTAAAGTCCCAATTGCATCCAATTTCTCTTGATATAAACAACCGTTATACACCCGATGTCGATGGCAAATTATGTTATGGCATATCATAATTATGGCATGTGATAATTAGGACATGTGATAATTATGGCTTACAATGATTATGGCAAATGATGTTATGGTAAGTGACTTTATGGGAAACAATGATTCTGGCACGTGACTAATATGGCAAATGAGAGTAGGGCAAATGAGTATTATGTCGTATGATATTATGGCTATTGACTATTATGGCAAATGAAATTAGGGCAAATAAAATTCGGGTAAACGGCGGTATACCGGACGAGACACAACCATCTGCAGGATACTGTTGCTACGTTGTTATGTAGTGATATATTTCTAGCTTTCGCTCGCGACTTCTCCCGCGTAAATGTCGATACTTCCATCCCCTATTTTACCCCTTTAAAAGTTGATTTAAAAAAAAAACCCTGTCTTAATGGCAACCTACTCTTCACAAAGAAGACACGCTAAAATTTTCATGTCTCTAGGAGCAGTGGTTTGGGATGTGCGTTGATATATCAACGCAGTCAGTCATCAGTCAGTCAGCAGTATACCATTTTATATAATAGACTACCTGTCGTCCGTGGTTACAACCGCATCTTTGTTGTATACTACTCCGCTCCCTTAAGTCGTAGCAATCTCAAACTCAAATCATTTATTTCTAATAGACCATTTAATAGGCACTTTAGAACGTCAAAAACAAAGAAAAATTAATCTAGTAGCGTGATGTTATATAGCCTTCCTCGATAAATGGGTTATCCGACACCTTATTGATGTGATGCGAATAAATATTTATACTTACTTATTCCGGCTGTTCTTTTTAATATATCTATATCTAGGCTATTTATGGAAATAACATTATCATAATAAAGTCACAAGAATCATGGCTGCACGGTTGCCTAGCTGTGTTTCGATTCCTGTTCAAAACAAATATTTGTACTACATATTGTATTGTTGATGAATAAAAAAAATTTTTATTTGCTGATTAAGAATTACGTATAAGGTGACTGATAGTATTTGTAATAAATAAATGTTAATCATAAGAATGCGATGAAAAGCCACTTCTCCTGAAAATAGAAAAAGATACTTACATGTTTAAAACATTAAAACATGTTTCTGAAACTCAAAGTCTAGACGTGTCGTGCGTGATGGGCTAGTGGTTAAGGCGCCTGTCTGTCATGCATGGGGTTGCGGGAATGAAACCCGACCAATGTGACTTTTACAATTCATAATTATGTACTTTCTTAAGTTTATCTTCCACATCACTGAAATCTCGTGCTCGGAAAGCACAAAAAAATGTACGTCCGGGTTGTCATTCGTAGATCTTAGACAGTCGTTACGGGCGGTCAGAAGTCAGAAAATCTGACAATCAGTCACAAAGGGGTGTGGTGTTACTAAATAACTATGTAGGTTGTGTGGCAGTTGCTTCACGAAAAACACTGATATCTGAATTTGGTAAGACTGGACGGACGGAGAACATGACTTGACAAATATTTTGTTATATTTAACGCCTTTAATAGAGTAAGTTAATATTTAATTATTAAAACATTGGCGCTAATTAAGCAAGCAGTATTTTTTTTTGTAAAGTGATACAAAACTATTTTTGCTTAGAAAATAACAACAAAGGGGGTGTAATTTTTTTAAAATGTTCTTTACAATGTGGTTATGGGTCCAGCATGTTATCTTTTAAGAAGACATTTTTTTTCATTTCTTTATTTACAAAATACATTAAAAATTAATACACAAACAAACAGAGAACCTCCTAATTTCATGAAATAAGAAATTAGGAGAAGAAAGTATTGAAGAATTTTCAAAACTGATTGAACTAAAGATTAAAAAACAAAAAGATTAGGGTAAACGGAGTTTTACCGATTTCTTATTAATTAAGCAGAATTATTTGTTAAGGTGATTCAGAGGGCTCGTCAAATAAACTTGTCAAAACTTTTTTGTAGGACGAATATACGATAATAGTTTTGGCCAGATTTTGCAATTTGATAAAAGTTTCCCAGATTATACAATCTGGCCAATGAAACCGTCATCAGAACTTTAATGGTTCATGTTATATCTTTATAACATATAATGTTTTTGTGTAATTAATTAAAACACTCCAAATTAATTAGTTGGATTTATTGAGAAAACACTTAGTACTTAGTAAAAGTATTAGAGCACAGACGTCAGACAGGCACAGTCCACATCCGTTCCCGGCAACGCCAGTGTTGCCCACTATATAATTATATAACACTCTTCCCCACTTACAAAAAAAAACTAAACACGACCTTAAAATTAACTAAACTTAAAAAAATAATAACATTGTTATATTTCTTGACTACAATGAAGAAGTTGGTTGGCATGTCGTTTCCACAGTAAACCATCTACTTCTACCTCATATGTTACTCCTGGCATTATAACTTCATTAATTTTACCTAAAGACCATTTCTTTTTTAATTTTCTCATGTCTCTCACCATAACTTTTTCTCCTACTACAAATATTTTAAAATTATCTTTACTATTTACTGTCAATTTAACTTGTTCCAAATCAATTTTTGCTTGGGCTGTATTTGGTCTTAGCAATGAAAAACGACATCTCAACTCCCTTCCTAACATTAGTTTTGCTGGGCTATATCCAGTGGTTTTGTGAATAGTACATCTATAATCAAAAAGAAATAGATTACAAGCATATTCAAGTTTTTTTCCACTCTCTACAATTTTTGTAACATGTGACTTAAATGATTCCACAAATCTTTCTGCTAACCCATTTGTGGCAGGGTAGTATGGAGGGGTAAAAGTTTGTTTTATTCCTGTAATTTTACAGAAGGATCGGAATTCTTCACTAGTCCATGTTGGCCCATTATCTGTCACTAAGTGTAAAAGATATCCATAACGTACAAAAAGCTTTTTTAAAAAAAAGATAACCGACTTCAAAAACTAAAAGCTCAAAAATAACTATTTCGGAAGTCGGTGGCAACACAAATCGACCGGCAGAAGAGAAGCCACCGACTTCCGAAATAGTTATTTTTGAGCTTTTAGTTTTTGAAGTCGGTTATCTTTTTTTTAAAAAAGCTTTTTATTTTTTACTTTTTAGTTAGAGTCTCAGTGTCTGACTACGTTTTAGGGTAGCTCTCAAAATAAACTTATAATCTTATAAAATTCTACAATCCAAGAAAGCAAAACGCGATCTATGCGGGCAACGTCACGGGATATCTATTAGTGTTATATACTAAAACCTTCCCCAGAATGTAACAAACACTTTGCTGAAAACCGCATCAAAATCGGTTCAGCCAAACGCGAGATAATCGCGGACAAACATACATACATACATACATACATACATACATACATACATACAGGTCGAACAGAGAACCTACTTTTTTTTGAAGTCGGTTAAAAAATAGTTTTAAATACTTCAATTGTCTTTTGGGCTGTAATATTACTCATAATAAAAGCCTCTGGCCATTTTGAATAGGCATCTACTATTACTAGAAACATTTTTGAATGTAATGGCCCTAAAAAATCAGCATGCAACCTATGCCAAACTGATGGAGGTTGTGGCCACACTGTCAGTTTATTTTTAACTGGGTTTTTATGATTTTGCAAACAATTAATACATTTTTTTGTTATCTCTTCTATTTCTTTATCTATTTCTGGCCACCAAAAATATGATCTTGATATTTCTTTCATTCTATTTATCCCTAAATGACTCGCATGTAACTCATTTAATACATTGTTTCTAATATTTGTTGGTATAATAACCCTGTATCCCCAAAGCAAACATTCTTTTTCTATGCTTATTTCATTTTTTCTTTTAAAATATGGTTCATAGTCATTATTCAAAGAATCTGATGGCCAGCCATCTACACAGTATCTCAAGATATCACACAATATTTTATCTTTTTTTGTTTCGTTTTGCACAGTTTTCCAATTTAATGTGTTTAACTTAGATGTATTTATATAATTAATTGTATTTTCTTCGAAATTTTTATTCATCATACCTATGTTCTTACAGTCGTTGTCCTGGTTCATTGTAACCACACGTGATAAATAGTCTGCAGGATTATTTTTGGATTTGATATGTTTGATTTCATAATCAAAACCACTTAAGAAAATTGACCAATATTGTAAGCGCCTTGCTGCCATTTTCGGAATTCCATGTTTTGGCCCTAATATTTTTGCTAAGGCTTCATTATCAGTCTCTAATATAAATTTGTTTCCAAATAAAAACTCATAAAATTTATTGACTCCAAAGACTATTGCATATGCTTCTTTTTCAAGTATTGGGTATTTCAATTGAGTGTCATTCAATTTTTTACTTGCAAATGCCACTGGTTTAATGACATTATTACGATCTCTTACAGAGAGTACAGCAGCTACCCCACTCTCTGCCGAATCACATGTTAAAATTGTTGTTGAATTTTTATCAAAATGTGACAATGAAATTGTATTTGCAAGAGCTTTTTTTATTTCTTGGAATGACTGATCACAGTCATCTGTCCATTCTATTTTCTTTTTCTTTAAACAATCATATAAAGGTTTTAATATAATTCCAATATTTTGCAAAAACCGGTTGTAATAATTTACTTTACCTAGAAAAGATCTAAGCATTTTAATACTATTTGGGCGAGGCAACAACAACAAAGGTTCTATTTTATTCTTTATTACTTTAATTCCAGTTTTGTTTACTTCAAATCCAAAAATATCCAAACTTTCCTCAAAAAATTTACATTTATTTAATTTTAACTTTAATCCAGATTCCTTTAGTCTCTGTAGTACCTGTTTTAATTTCTCATATCGGCCATTCTCCGATAAGCAAATTTTACGTGTCCGCGCTTGAATAATCCACACTTGTATCATATTCAATCATCCAATATTTTTTATATGTTAGATAGCATTCCTATCTAGCCATAAACAAAAACACAGGCGTCTGTTTTAAGTAGTTAAGTCAAAATAATTTAACCTAAGTTCAAAAACCTCTGTTCTCTAATTACCGTAACGTGTCCGCACACTGACTTAATGTTAAAACTTACTTGTAATTTTTATGACTAACAGATTTACTTTGATCCATTTAACATTTTAAATAGTGTTAAACAACGTGTATAGCATAGTAAAATATCGAGTAACTAGAACCAGTCTATAAATAATTATCATTAAATTATCGGATGTCCGATCGAAAGTTATAATTACCGTGACATATTCTGTTCTCGAGTGCACATCCCTAAAAAACAGTATTTGGCACACCACTACCGCGCTGGTCTCTTCTCCTCAATGGGTACCGCAGCAAAACAGCAGTTGCACGTCTCTAACGTTAGTGTACCGCGAATGAAGCACGCTAGTATATAATTACCGTAACCTTGGTTAAAAACTTTTCTAATTACCGTTTTACATAAATATAATATTTGATTTTTAAGTTAGACCCAAGTTGATCAAGTGAATATAGACAGTATTTTGGCCTCCGTACGTTGTAATAAGCTCATATTTGCATACTTTGTTGTTTCCGAAATTTTTAAGAAAATCTATCGATTTCTAATTACCGTATACTAATTACCATATGTTTATAATTACCGTTGTATGAAAAATTAGTTCTTATTTACTAACTGTAGCCTCAAATTGATGGGTACAGAAGTCAATCTACATACAAAGCGCGCTCGAGCATCACCCGCAATCATCAGTGATGAGTTGATAAGGCTGTATATATCCCGCGGAAATGTGGAGGACGAGGCTTTTTTTTTCAATGCTAAGTCTCTCCACAACCGCGAGGCATACAACCTCCGGGAATATTTCCTTAAAGCTGACGTGGGAATGCACCGAGATGTGGTCACTGTGGACGAGGAACTCACTCTGCTCTCCTTACTAAAGAGAACTGGTGCAAACCTGTAGTGCTTGAGTCGAAGGATCGTAAGGAAGTATGGCAGAGTAAGGAGTTACACGGACGGTTTTTCCGGGTCCTGCATGGGCCCGATGTAGACTGTTTAGCGTCTGTTTAGTGGCTACGATTTGGTAACTTATTTGGGAAACCGAAGGTTTCGTCTGTACAATTATGGATGAAGTCATCATAACGAAGAATTATCGGAGATTTATTGTGAAAGATGCTACGGTTGACTTATGTTGGGCGTGTCACCTGACGGAGAACGATTCGACACATTATCACTGGTTGTTTTCGTCTTGCTAACGAAGAGTACTTGAATGGACATAACCTAGTAGCCAGGATTATCAATCAGCAACTTGCTCTGGGATACGGCCTCGTAGAATCTGAAGATGGCAATGTCACATTGTACTGGGGTCGATTCATCATCACTGACAAAACTGTTGTAGCAAACAAGCCTGATATAGTGATGGTGGATCAATTGAAGCGGTGCGAAATGCTCGTTATCGTGACGGTCCCGCGTGACGGGAACCTTATGAAGACCGAGAAAGATAAAAAAAGTCTATATATCAACTTGGCTTGCGAGATTGTTGACATGTGGAATGTGGACTCAGCGGTCATGTGCCGATAGTTGTTTCTGCCAATGGTTTAATAGCCAAGAGTCTCGACCAACACCTCTCTCTCGGAGGCTCTCGTTAGATGGCTGGATCTTTCAGAAGCTTTTGGACACGGCTCGCATCGTTAGGAAGTTCCTCCCTCTGGAGCTCAGATCACCGGTAGCTGGGACCCTGTTCCTGATGCCTTTGGGCCACTTAACTGCTTTTTTATATTTTTACATGTTTATGTTTTTTTACATCATCTATTCTACTCTATCCCACTCTACCCTACTCTATTCTACTCTAACCTACACTATCCTAAAGTAACCTAATTTTCACTTTTTTTCATAAGAACCTCCTCCAAACAATAACAAACACAACAAAGAATTAGTGAAATCGGTCCAAAGATGACAAAGAGAAATAGGGATTCATTTTTATATAAATAGATGTATACAAATTATTAATGTGTGTTATTTTTATTATATTATATCATATTTTACATAGGATTGACGGCATTTTCTAATTACCGTGGCATTAGATGTTAAACTTTTCTAATTACCGTACTCATAATTTTTTTAAGTCTCAATAACTAGAAAACTACTAATAATTAAAACATGCCTCATTGATTATTGAATTCGTTTTTTTTATTAGTTTCATATTTTAATGAGTTTAAGTAAAATTAGTGAAAAATAAAAATGGTTACGATAATTAGGCAAATAACGCCGAATCGGAGAATGACCGATCGGCCATTCTCCGATAAGCAAATTTTACGTGTCCGCGCTTGAATAATCCACACTTGTATCATATTCAATCATCCAATATTTTTTATATGTTAGATAGCATTCCTATCTAGCCATAAACAAAAACACAGGCGTCTGTTTTAAGTAGTTAAGTCAAAATAATTTAACCTAAGTTCAAAAACCTCTGTTCTCTAATTACCGTAACGTGTCCGCACACTGACTTAATGTTAAAACTTACTTGTAATTTTTATGACTAACAGATTTACTTTGATCCATTTAACATTTTAAATAGTGTTAAACAACGTGTATAGCATAGTAAAATATCGAGTAACTAGAACCAGTCTATAAATAATTATCATTAAATTATCGGATGTCCGATCGAAAGTTATAATTACCGTGACATATTCTGTTCTCGAGTGCACATCCCTAAAAAACAGTATTTGGCACACCACTACCGCGCTGGTCTCTTCTCCTCAATGGGTACCGCAGCAAAACAGCAGTTGCACGTCTCTAACGTTAGTGTACCGCGAATGAAGCACGCTAGTATATAATTACCGTAACCTTGGTTAAAAACTTTTCTAATTACCGTTTTACATAAATATAATATTTGATTTTTAAGTTAGACCCAAGTTGATCAAGTGAATATAGACAGTATTTTGGCCTCCGTACGTTGTAATAAGCTCATATTTGCATACTTTGTTGTTTCCGAAATTTTTAAGAAAATCTATCGATTTCTAATTACCGTATACTAATTACCATATGTTTATAATTACCGTTGTATGAAAAATTAGTTCTTATTTACTAACTGTAGCCTCAAATTGATGGGTACAGAAGTCAATCTACATACAAAGCGCGCTCGAGCATCACCCGCAATCATCAGTGATGAGTTGATAAGGCTGTATATATCCCGCGGAAATGTGGAGGACGAGGCTTTTTTTTTCAATGCTAAGTCTCTCCACAACCGCGAGGCATACAACCTCCGGGAATATTTCCTTAAAGCTGACGTGGGAATGCACCGAGATGTGGTCACTGTGGACGAGGAACTCACTCTGCTCTCCTTACTAAAGAGAACTGGTGCAAACCTGTAGTGCTTGAGTCGAAGGATCGTAAGGAAGTATGGCAGAGTAAGGAGTTACACGGACGGTTTTTCCGGGTCCTGCATGGGCCCGATGTAGACTGTTTAGCGTCTGTTTAGTGGCTACGATTTGGTAACTTATTTGGGAAACCGAAGGTTTCGTCTGTACAATTATGGATGAAGTCATCATAACGAAGAATTATCGGAGATTTATTGTGAAAGATGCTACGGTTGACTTATGTTGGGCGTGTCACCTGACGGGAGAACGATTCGACACATTATCACTGGTTGTTTTCGTCTTGCTAACGAAGAGTACTTGAATGGACATAACCTAGTAGCCAGGATTATCAATCAGCAACTTGCTCTGGGATACGGCCTCGTAGAATCTGAAGATGGCAATGTCACATTGTACTGGGGTCGATTCATCATCACTGACAAAACTGTTGTAGCAAACAAGCCTGATATAGTGATGGTGGATCAATTGAAGCGGTGCGAAATGCTCGTTATCGTGACGGTCCCGCGTGACGGGAACCTTATGAAGACCGAGAAAGATAAAAAAAGTCTATATATCAACTTGGCTTGCGAGATTGTTGACATGTGGAATGTGGACTCAGCGGTCATGTGCCGATAGTTGTTTCTGCCAATGGTTTAATAGCCAAGAGTCTCGACCAACACCTCTCTCTCGGAGGCTCTCGTTAGATGGCTGGATCTTTCAGAAGCTTTTGGACACGGCTCGCATCGTTAGGAAGTTCCTCCCTCTGGAGCTCAGATCACCGGTAGCTGGGACCCTGTTCCTGATGCCTTTGGGCCACTTAACTGCTTTTTTATATTTTTACATGTTTATGTTTTTTTACATCATCTATTCTACTCTATCCCACTCTACCCTACTCTATTCTACTCTAACCTACACTATCCTAAAGTAACCTAATTTTCACTTTTTTTCATAAGAACCTCCTCCAAACAATAACAAACACAACAAAGAATTAGTGAAATCGGTCCAAAGATGACAAAGAGAAATAGGGATTCATTTTTATATAAATAGATGTATACAAATTATTAATGTGTGTTATTTTTATTATATTATATCATATTTTACATAGGATTGACGGCATTTTCTAATTACCGTGGCATTAGATGTTAAACTTTTCTAATTACCGTACTCATAATTTTTTTAAGTCTCAATAACTAGAAAACTACTAATAATTAAAACATGCCTCATTGATTATTGAATTCGTTTTTTTTATTAGTTTCATATTTTAATGAGTTTAAGTAAAATTAGTGAAAAATAAAAATGGTTACGATAATTAGGCAAATAACGCCGAATCGGAGAATGACCGATATGTATCCATTAATGCTTTTCCATATACATATATATTATCTATATACACAATTATATCTAAGCCATTTAACATTTTTGTAATCAATCTTTGGAATGAACCGGGACCTGTACTGACACCAAATGGTAAGTATAAGTATCTATAAATTCCCTCTTCGGTCACTATTGTAACTAATTCTTGAGATTTTTTGTCTAAAGGAGCTTGTAGATATGCCTCTTTCAAATCTAATTCACAAAAGTAAGAGTTACCTTGTATTTTCATTAAAATATTATTAATTGTAGGTAAAGGAAAATGGTCAATTTGCAAATACTTATTTATAGTTATTCTAAAATCGCCACATAAACGAACAGTTCCATCTGGTTTAAGAACTGGCACCACTGGAGTACCCCATTCCGAGTACTCCACTGGCTCAATTCGTTTAGTTGCTACTAATCGTTCAATCTCTTCCTTAACTTTGTTTTTTAATGCAAATGGAACTGTTCTGACTGGCATAAATATTGGTTTTACATTTGGTTCAATAGATAAATGAATTGGCTCCCCTTTAAAATTTCCCATACCTGGTTCAAATAAGGTTGAATATTCACTTTTTAGAGTATTTAATAAATTATCTTTAGACACTCCTTCACAAACTTTTTGTTCAAATCTGGGAGGCCACAATTTTAATAATGCAAGCCATTCTTTTCCTATTATTTTTGGCAAACCATTTTTCACTACAAATAGCCTCTGGTTATTTATATTAACAGTTTTATAACACACATTTAAGTTTTCAATAACTCCTAATGGAGTTGAAGTTGACCTGTCAAAGTTAGTGAAAATCACATTACATTGTTTGATTTCTAAGTCTGGGAAGTAATGTTCTTTATCAGCTAAAGTAATTGTACTCACGTCAGCACCAGTATCTACTACAAACTCTATACTTTTTCTATTTACACTGACCTGCAATGTAGCCGATGGGACCTTATTATTATCACTAAAATAAAAAATGTCAAATACTTCCGTTCCGTTCTCACTGTTGTTTTTTTTTTTACAGTCATCATCAACATCATTTTCCAAAGATGTACTTTCCACCATATTTAAATTTTTCACATTTGTCGGCTTATTTTTACCACACATTCTAAAAATGTGCCCTTTGTTGCCACACTCACTGCAGAATTTTTCACGGAGTGTACATTGCAGTTTTATATGTCCACTTTTTCCGCAGCAGTAACAGGATACATTTTCTTTTTTTATTGAAGTTTGGCGAAAATTCCGGGATTTATTTTTCTTCCCTTGTAATTGGAACATATTCTGTGTTTGTTCCTGTTCTTTTTCCTGATTATATGCCAGTTTATAAGCTGTTTCTACTGTTTTTCCAATATTAATCAACATTTCCAATGATTGATCTGCCTGTTTCAATAACTCAAATTTTACAGAATCATAATAAACACCATTCAGTAGTCGTTCTTTAATTTCTTCGTCTAAACTTTTAAAGTTGCAATTTTTTGATAGTTTTTTTAGTTCTACTATGTATTGATCAATGGTTTCATTAGGTTTCTGCCCTCGTTTTCGGAATTCTGCTTGATGTAATGCATAGTTTTTCACGGGATGGTAATATTTTCTAAGTTTCTCACATATATTTTCGTATGTTTCCTTGACTGGTGATATTGGTGTACATAATGTTGTAAGTAAATCATATACATTCGTGCTAAGTTTTGTTATAAGTAATGGTACTTTTTTTTCTTTTGGTACGTCGTTCAATAAAATGAAACATTCGAATTGTTGTTGATATGCGTTCCAATTTTCACCACCAGAAAATATTTCCAAACTTGTAATGGTAGCCATGTTGTTTTCACAAGGTTTTGTTCTCGTGGCGTCTATAAATTTTCTTATATAGTTTCTGATGTCTTGAATCGAATCTGACTCAGAAAATAACGCCTTTTGAGCTAATTTATTTGCTATTAGGATCAATTCTCCTTTACTTTTTTCTTGAATCCAAGCTTTTTTTCCTTCTTTGATTAATTGTTCTACTATGTCCATCACAATCGACGCCGGCCGGCACACATTTTACTTTTAGGTTAAGTTGCTTCTTATTTTATGGCTCACGCGCGTTCCGTTTTCGTTTTCGTCGCCAAATGTTATATCTTTATAACATATAATGTTTTTGTATAATTAATTAAAACACTCCAAATTAATTAGTTGGATTTATTGAGAAAACACTTAGTACTTAGTAAAAGTATTAGAGCACAGACGTCAGACAGGCACAGTCCACATCCGTTCCCGGCAACGCCAGTGTTGCCCACTATATAATTATATAACAGTTCATACAAGCCAGCCACACTTCCCAACCACTGCAATTTCTGGGAAACTATAATCCAAAACCACCATGTAGAAAATTACAGAGGGAATTGACCTAGACGAATTTTGGGGAAACTACTCAACAATAGTTATAACTCAAAACATGGTAGGTCAATTTTTCGTCATTTAATTTCATAAGTCTCAAAATGACGAAAATATCATGGTTCGGCCTGCAACCATCACTCACCATAATTTAGACAGTCAGTTACAACACTTGATTGCACAAAACGGACCTACCGTTAATGAGTGTCCTAGGATTCTAACGAATAAACCGCAAAATTAGAGCTTAGAAACCAGAGAGAGAATGAACCAGAGAGTAGCGTAGAAGCAGAAACAAATCATTTCCACGGTATACCGCCGTTTACCCGAATTTTATTTGCCCTAATATCATTTGCCATAATAGTCAACAGCCATAATATCATACGACATAATACTCATTTGCCCTACTCTCATTTGCCATATTAGTCACGTGCCAGAATCATTGTTTCCCATAAAGTCACTTACCATAACATCATTTGTCATAATCATTGTAAGCCCTAATTATCACATGCCATAATTATGATATGCCATAACATAATTTGCCATCGACATCGGGTGTGTAACGGTTGTTTATATCAAGAGAAATTGGATGCAATTGGGACTTTAGGGCACCCCGACTCGGACAGGTTAGGTTAGAAGGGGATGGCGGGGTCGTGTGAGCGAGCGAAGCGAGCGAATAGACCCCGCCATCCCCTTCGTGGTTATTTTTTTATAAACCATACAGAAGTAGGAGCCCCGCGAAGCGGGGCTCCGTCGACCTAGCCCACCATCAACCATGCACAGAAAAAAAACCATTACGGGGCTTAAATATTTGTCTAATACTTTTTTTTTGATGAGTGGGAAATCATCTAATGACTGCTCCCGTCCTGGGTGCGGCGGGAGGGCGTGTCAGACTCTTACTGACTAAAACCCACTCATGTTCCTTCGATTGCCCTTTATGTTCCAGGGTCACGGTAACTACTATAAACATTCCGCAACCCCGGCAGGCGTTGGACCTGTTGGGCCCCTTCCTTTTGTCAAATACTTGTTATGCCATTTAAATATTATGTCTAATAATTATTATGGCACATAAAAATAAGGCAAACAATACTTATGGCATTCGTATCTTATGGTATCTAAAATTCGGGCAATTAAAAGTATGTCATATGTCATTTAGGGCAAATGAAACATTCGGGCAAATGAAATTCGGGTAAATGAAATTCGGGAAAATGATGATTATGGCATATAATCTTCGGGCAAACAATAGACAACCCATTTCCACACTCCTCTGTAATAAACCGGAGTCAAAACAAATCCTGGCCCTAGATACCTAATAATGGCCGTTAAGAGTTTTTTTTTTGGTGATTGGGAAATCATCAAATGACTGCTGCCGTCCTGGGTGCGGCGGGAGGGCGTGTCAGACTTTTACTGACTAAAACCCACTCATGTTCCTTCGATTGCCCCTTATGTTGCCGTCAACAGTTAACAAGGGCCGTCTAATTAGTTATCTTAAATACTGATGAATGTGCTAAAATGAAATGAATTAAAAAACTTATTAGGCCAGGCTCAAATGAGATTGGCCAGGTCATGTTAGTCGCATGAATAGTAACCGTTGGGCTGAAGTCTCTACGCAGTGGGTGCCAGAGGACGGCGTCTCCGAAACCGGCCGGGGAAATGGTGACGTGATGAGCTAGGTGAATAGAGATTCCGTTATTCGAGATCACGATGGCTACGGCGTCAAGTTTTTCGAGATAGCGTGCATTCGTTGTTAAGTGTTTCGAATACGTGAACTTACGGGGACGTGATATTCGGTGTTATACTTTTCTAAGTCACGTATCTCACCCGTGCCACGAGGGCTGGTTTGAAGAAGCGAAGGAAAACAGAGTCTAGAACGTGTTGGGGGAGGCCTTTGTTCAGCAGTGGGACAGCATAGGCTAGTAAAAATAAAGAACTAATTATTTTCTACCTTTATTAAAATTTGTATTCATTAGGAAACTATCTATCGGTTTTGGGGCAATTTTTATTTTATTTGACAAAGAGCTGAAATTTTTTGCTCAAATATTGAAAGGAATTCCTTTGTTCTATTCACCAAAACGGAGAGAAGTTATCAAAGCTTGCTCGAAATATTTTTCTGTATCCTGTAAAATATTAATTACGCTCAAAATAACAATACCTGACATAAATTGGATATTATTTAGAATATAATGAGCAAACAAATGATTATATTAAACGCCTAACACAAGTTAAATCATGGTTTTGGTTAGGGAATGGTCGAAAACCTAATAGTTTAAAAAAATATCTGCTTATACATAATATAGATAGATAGATATATAGTCTTGGTGGACCAAGACTCAGAACGAACGACTGACGACGTCTCGCAAGAATTTATCCTGAATGGGAATCGAACCCATGACCTCCGACTTTGCAGTCAGGGTCACTAAAAAGTATATAACTAAATATTATACGTGAATAGTTCAGGATGCAGGGAGTTCTTCACGAATTTAGTGTTTATACGAAAATTAACTATTAACATTAATTCCTCTTTGTTCTTGTTTTCTTCATTCTTCTCCACAGTGTTACAAACGCTTTCAGGAGTTGCAGTGGTTGGGAACAGTGTGGCGGGATTGTTCCAATTAAAAGAAAAAGTGTTACAAACGCAGCGTTTTTCGAAATCCTTTATTATGCGCACCACAAAGGAATGGAATTCTCTGCCGGCGTCTGTGTTTCCAAAAGCATATAGTTAACCCGGATGTATTCAAGAGAAGAGTGCATAGGCATATTTTGGGTGAGCTCGCTCCATCGCAGGCCCCGTCTATGCCCTCGGACTAGTCTGGGACCAAGAGCAAGCCCATAATAATAATAAAAAAAAAACGCATGGTTCGTTGGAAATGTGAAGAATGTTTCCCCAGAACAAATTTTATAACATGAAAGAGACTTGCTTTCATGCTACAATTTTATGAAATTCTTTTACGTTGCTACATACTAGGAATTTCATCAAAGTAAATATGGGAAGTGGCTGGGTATGCATGTATTTTTATTAGAAGGTAGGGTGGTAATTTAAATCCTCTCTAGAGGTAAATATACGTATTTTAAAACTGCCTCAACTTTAATTTTAAAATGTCATAAACACACTGAAAACATCTGATCAGATCGATAATAAAACTTATAAACACGTTTATTTTATTAATCTAAAGTGGTCAATAAAGTTTTTCAAAACAAGAGACTAAGAAGCTTGAACCAGAGACGAAAACTATCCACCGAACCTAAGAGACTTTACCAATAAAAGTCACGAGTTCTATAAATTCAGAAATACCCTACACAAAATAATATACCAGTCTCGTATCAAAATAAAATAAATGCTTCAATGGATCTACAACAAAAAAGATAGCATAAAAAACAGTCCGTATCCATTTCGTCAAGTGTCCATTCCCCCGCATTCCTTATTCAACAACGTCCGAAAATTAAAGGCGCTTTTACAAGAAATCGCACTCAGACTGCGACGTTTTCGAACGCAACCCAGCTGAAATATTTCCAACGGATCTCATTCGAGTACTCTTATTTACCTCCGACAACACAACTATAGCGACTTATATCACGAACACACTGCCTGTATTTGTTTTTTCCATTACAAAAGAACGGAACGCCCTGCGCTCGCTATAGCAATAATATTTCAATATCGCGACGTGGGTGCCAGCCCTAGACGCTTTGAAAGTGATTTCTCTGCGCTCCGATTGGTCGCCATGTAGAGACAAGGAATGCGTTCGATATCCAAAACCCGCGAGCGATAGAGACAGAACTACTATCCTTCTGTACTGAACGCTGCAGACAAAACGAGACAAAAGTAGTTATGTCGGTATATGAATATTGTATGAATGGGAAAGGTCCGTATCAATAATACGTGCACGAATGAAATAATAGATTATTCGTTTGTTCAAATCGAACGTAAACAAAATGTAAGCATCCATTACTGATGCACGCGTGCAAAACGAGCGAGACACTCGGATGTTATGCAGGCGTTAGACAAGGACGGGTATATTTCTTCGCGTAGAGCTTTCCGTGGAGCAGGGTCGGCAACAATGTGAGCACTATCTGTTTTTGTACCAGTCGACGGTCGGTTTCCACATTAAACGATCATTTTAAGGGCGAACCAATCAAACTGCAAATTTATACAAATTGATACTAAACGGGTTATATTAATTTTATAACAAAAATTAAGTGTGTAAATAAGTTTGAACGGAGTCGTAATTAAAACTAATTGGGTTTAATATAGCGCTAATTATTTTGTATTAAGGCGGGTTTTCGCTGGAATTTCGTCCTTTTTGACGTTTTGAGTGAGTGTCGTTGGATTTTTTTGTGTCGCTAATAGTGGACTTGTGATTTGGTTGAGGGATGATGCTCGTTGCTGGGCTGCGGCGAGCTCGCCGGTAGTTCGCGAGTGCTAGCGGGAGGACTGTGCTAGGGGAGGCCTGTGCTAGGGGAGGACTGTGCTAGGCGGAGGACTGTGCCAGCAGCAGCCATTGGTTTGTGCAGCGAAGTTGAGGACGATGTCGACATAGGGGGCGGCCAGGGTTGGCCCCTAGAGGCCATGCTCAATAACCTCACCGCGACAGCTTTGGGAGGTAGGTTACCATTTTTTCCTTTCCCCTTCCTCCTTTGAGGAGGACCACTTGTATGGTAGGTAATATTAAAACCAATGCTGAATGCTACCAAAAGAAATACCTAAGAACATGTCCATTGATCCTGAAAGTGCTTCATCTGTACAAAAGAAATCAAAAAATATATTAGTTTATCCCTAGGAAGGTTTAGGGTATTGTTGCCTTTGTTTCAAGTTATTTGAGCACGGAGAAACATGACGTTAGCTTCTTTGTTTCCCTTTTATCAACTATCATGTTATTACTGACTACCTTTTCTAATAACGTCATTATTTATATAAATCACTTCTTTTTTGCAGTTATGATGATACAAATATTCACATCATAATTTATCATCAATTATAATTGTAACTATCTACATCTATTTTTCCTAATTGCGGGCAACTAATTTTTAGCTTTATATTTCACCTGAGATAAGTTTCCCCTATTTAAGTGTCACGCATGGAAAATTATAATATAGGTATATTATAATTTTAGTAGTCATGACGTGGAATTGTTAAAATTATTCTTTCTCATCGTTGAACATAAAAACTATGTAATAGAATATCATCTATCTTATATTTTCCTGCTGCTCTAATTTATTAAAAGATCACTACAAAATTTGCCGCCATCTTATTAGTCACCATACTAGCTATCTTACTTCTCACATACTACCTGATTTCTAACTCTATACTAATAGGACATTAGGTTATAGAATTGCCAATTTGCGGAAATCCATGACAATGAATTGTCATAAAATGAAGCTTTAATTCCATCAGAATTTAATACAGCGTCGAAATCTTTATTGTGCATCATTTGTATGTGCATTCTCATTTTTGTGTGTGCTTATACTGTTTTAGTTCTTTGCACCACTCTACTTATTCATTTAAATTCATTTAGCATTATAATTATTTTTATTTCTTGAGGCATGAAGTATTTTTGTACTATACCACATAATCATGGAAAAAGAAATCCTTTTGCCAAAAAGTGCAATGTGCTAAACTTAACACAAACATTCAAACAATGCCAGCAAATCAAAGTTAATTAAAACTGTTAATTTTGATTCCAACTAAGAATGATATTTGGCTTACATTTTTTAAAGAATACTCCATTTCCCCATAAGAAAAGCAACACAATAAAACGGTTTGCTCACAATATCCCGGGTACCGTCGAACCGTTCTGTTTTACGGGAGTCAATTCCATTAAGTCGTGTTTATGAGCCGTCCGTAATCCCGGAGATCCGGGATTGAGGCGCTAATACTCGCCCGCCTCGACTTTTGCTCCAGGGGTGAATGTAATTTAAATGTTGGTTCGCGAAGAAACTGGGAAAGTGCAAAACGGGAAAGTGCGCGAAGGGTCTCGTACAATCTCTCTAACATTTTCCCAACTATGTTGGGGTTGGCTTCCAGCCTAACCGGATTCAGTTGGATACCAGTATTTTACGTAAAGCGACTGCATATCAGATCTTCACAACCCAGTTACCACTTGATTGGTTACACTGGTCAGACTTTCTGGCTTTTGACTACCCATAACGACTGTCAAAGTTCTAAGTATGACAACCGGGGCTTTCTGAGGCACGAGATGTCGGGTTCCTTACTACTATCGTTAACTTAGGGCAAATTTTTTTGTTGTTGTAGTCGCTTGAGAAAAGCACACTCTTCTTCGTTCCCTCCTACGGTTCGTCAAATTCAGCTCAATGACCGACGGACGGACAGAGGTTAGCATCCTTTAGATTCAGAGCAGTGATGCAGCACCGCCATAATCATTGAATATTACTAATATTTTGAATGTGAATACTACTTATTATATTGTGGTTGTGATGGCGGTGGTGCCGATTTCTTTTCGATTCTAATTTTTTGAACAACAGGTAAATATCTACTCAGAAATATTAAGATTAATTACAGTCATAATCTACTCTCTTGTAGTTTAGGCAATAAGAAAAGCGGCTTTTTAGCGCATGTGGTTCTGTGCCGCCTGCATCCAACGGTTCCCTGCGGTCTTTTATCTTTTATTATTCCCATAAAGGTTACAATAAAAAAAAAATATTAGAGGAATTACTATTAGTAATGCGCTTCCCTAAAAACTAACTTTTGAGCCAACTTCATGTTTCCAGACACTGTATAGTTTCGGATGTGCGTTGAAAACCAGCAAAAAGTTCCTTATTTATTTGAAGATATCCAGAAAAGAAAAAAATAACAGTTACATGCTTACAAATACAAAAAATATCCCTAAACTAAGACGGCCATTTGTCTTAGCCAAAGCAAAAGTTTTATTAAAGTTATGAAGACCAATGACAAAACGGGTCCGTACTACGAAAACATGACAAACCAATACAATAACAACATCACATCATTGGTTAAATTACTTGTAAGTACTGCCTGAAGAAGAGAACAAGAAGAATACATATTGTATGGACAGGTCCATTCTAATATGTTTTCTTATTCTCCAATTAAGAAATCACTGATCAATAACCTAAAATGGTCCCCGAATGGACTTCAAAACAGAATTTGACCTCTGAGTTTGTTTCGAATGTTTCTCCTCAGAGTAGACTTAAAAAATATCGGCTACATCGACGTGTAAAAGTAACGTTATTAACCAATTTACAAAAATAATTTAATCTATCTGACTGACTCATTGACTGTTGTCTGAGTTTGTTCTTTGTAAAGAGTAGGTAACCATCAGGAAAGGATTTTTGGAAAAGGGAGGGTAAAATAGTGAATGGAAGTATTGACATACACTCGGACGAAGCTGCTAGTTACTTATTTATTTTTAAGATGATGTAAACAACACTTGCAAATAATTAGAACTCTGGAGCTCTAATGAACAAGGTTTGAACAATCTCTTAGACGCCTGCAAAAAAAAAAAAAATACGGGTACAGGTACATCTGGGCATACACTTGGTTGTCTTGGCGTTACTTTACCCTGTTACGGGTCACTAAGGGGTCGACCAACGTCACTGAGACCAGGTTTGCAATGTCCACTGACTCCATGGTCACAGGACTCGTTAATTATTAATCCGGGGGTTTTGGTTGACGTGCCAATGTCAATGTCAAAAGCATGAAAATTACTGCTGTCTCTTTTTATAAGTTAATACATCAACAATTATATTAAATCAATACATCATCGCCTTGCTTCACTTTTCATAAAGGTATACTAATGGAAACGTAAAAATAAATAAATGGATTTCGTCTGTTTCTATCCGAAATCCATTTTTTTACATGTTCACTTGCAGTTCAGCTCTCTAAGGCTGTTTACTGCTCTACCGGACTTTCCTGTGATAATAGTTAATGTCCAGCCAGGGCCATAAACTCCGAAATAATATATATCATGGCCATGTCTCAGAAATGTTCTTTTTAAGAAATGTTCTGAACTAACCTTACCATTCCATTAAATGAAAACAACTATTTCATAAAATGATCGAACAATGGTTGAAAATTAACGTGACTGTTTATTTTAATGGCTCTACATAATCATATAGACTAAACAGTTTGGATGTTTGGGCGAGAGGTGTTGTTAGTAGTTCTCCTTAAATTTTAATATGAAGTACTCGAACTTGCAGGTAAGAATCATACATCATTGAGTTCAAAGTTGTTATTAAGTTGGGCGTTACTCTTGTATGTAAATGTATTGTAACAAGTGAAGATGGTATGGGAACTTCAGCATCCTTAAAGATCCAATAGATAATAATGATGACAATTAATTGTGGCGAAACGTACATGGGAACTGTAACTGATGAGTCTAAGGCCCGTATTAATAGACGTCACTCAATTCTGAGACGCTCTCAAGTCTATTGCTGTCCTTATTTTTTCCCTTTAGAATGACAAGGACAGCAAGAGACTTGAGAGCGTCTCAGAATTGAGTGACGTCTATTAATACGGGCCTAAATCTCGATATAAGCGTTTGGCAAGACATTAGCATGTGTACAAAATCGCAACTAGAACCGTCGGCGTCGGGCAGTAGCCCACCAGACACAACACCCGTCTGGTCGAAGGATCCTCCCTTTTCAATTGAGGATGAAGAATTACTACGCTCTGTTCCTCATATCTCCAAAGTAGGCAAACTATTTCTACTTGCTAAATAGATGAGATTAACTTGAACTAAGAGCATAATTAGGTAGGTACTCTATTTTGTGTAGAATAAATCAATCTGAATCTGATGATCTTCATCTCCGAAGCTTTTTCCCAACTATGTTATACTTCCAGTCTAAACGAATTCAGCTGGATACAAGTGTACTATTAAAGATCTATAAAATACTACTGGAACCATTGGCTTTATGTCCTTTCTGTTGCACAAGTTGTCAGTGACATCTTAGAAAGTACAAATGAATTTAAAAAGTCACAGTAGAGCAAGCCTTGTTTTGGTCATGCATTCTAATGCACGGCGCCATCGCAACAAATATGGACGTTTTTTTAAATTCAGCCTAATGTAAGTCACATTATCCTGCCAGATCAGAAACATACCTATGAATCCTTGCACTAAATACATAAAGCACTGTGTTTGAGAACATATTGGTTGACGATGCTGAGATTGTGTGCTACATTCGTTTGTGAAAATTTGACCCTTCAAATCAATATCGACCCATGCTTACCTGGGTCTAAGAAGTGTAGGTACGTGTAGGTAGTTATTTATTCAGGTATATAGCGCTTAGTAGCTTCATTCAGATTATGTCCGACGATTTTATACGAAAGCTGAACAGATGCAGAAAGTTGTACGGATGTGTACGCGTCTTCATACAAAACTGTTGTTTTTTTTTATCTACGGGGCTATAGTTTTTTTGACATCGGTGGCTATTGTAATAAATCTCAAATAATAATGAAACTAATCCTATTAAAGAGGACATTATTTTAATGTTCTACACAATGTTTATTGTCTGAATAAATAAATACAACTGAATAATGAAAAACAGCACCATTGTTGAAAAACACTACTTGTATTCCTAACGTTTTGCACTATTCAAGGGCTAGTATTACCTACCTACAATAATACCCTAAATCTCAACTCATAAAGCGTCACAATCTTCCATTGCTGCTATAAACGATACCATTTCATATCCCATTACGTCTTGAAACGCAAGTTTTATGCTTGAAAATTCGCAATTTCTTGGCAAATAGAAAATGCCGAGTATCTCAAAGTCGTTGGGAGGAGTCGACGACCAAACTTTGCCAATTTCACGCATTAACACTTTGTTCTTCGTCTAAATTGGATTTATTAAACGGTGTAGTTTCATTTTTGTATCGTTGGAGAAATTTTACATAGCTGAAGAGAATGGATTACATTACATTGTTAAAGATTGGTATACCGCCGTTTACCCGAATTTTATTTGCCCTAATTTCATTTGCCATAATAGTCAACAGCCATAATATCATATGACATAATACTCATTTGCCCTACTCTCATTTGCCATATTAGTCACGTGCCAGAATCATTGTTTCCCATAAAGTCACTTGCCATAACATCATTTGCCATAATCATTGTAAGCCATAATTATCACATGTCCTAATTATCACATGCCATAATTATGATATGCCATAACATAATTTGCCATCGACATTGGGTGTATAACGGTTGTTTATATCAAGAGAAATTGGATGCAATTGGGACTTTAGGGCACCCCGACTCGGACAGGTTAGGTTAGAAGGGGATGGCGGGGTCGTGTGAGCGAGCGAAGCGAGCGAATAGACCCCGCCATCCCCTTCGTGGTTATTTTTTTATAAACCACACAGAAGTAGGAGCCCCGCGAAGCGGGGCTCCGTCGACCTAGCCCACCATCAACCATGCACAGAAAAAAAAACCATTACGGTGCTTAAATATTTGTCTAATACTTGTTATGCCATTTAAATATTATGACATTTAAATATTATGTCTAATAATTATTATGGCACATAAAAATAGGGCAAACAATACTTATGGCATTCGTATATTATGGTATCTAAAATTCGGGCAATTAAAAGTATGTCATATGTCTTTTAGGGCAAATGAAACATTCGGGCAAATGAAATTCGGGTAAATGAAATTCGGGAAAATGATGATTATGGCATATAATCTTCGGGCAAACAATAGACAACCTTAAAGATTCGACAAGTATTGGGTTGTCTATTGTTTGCCCGAAGATTATATGCCATAATCATCATTTTCCCGAATTTCATTTACCCGAATTTCATTTGCCCGAATGTTTCATTTGCCCTAAAAGACATATGACATACTTTTAATTGCCCGAATTTTAGATACCATAAGATACGAATGCCATAAGTATTGTTTGCCATAATTTTATGTGCCATAATAATTATTAGACATAATATTTAAATGGCATAATATTTAAATGGCATAACAAGTATTAGACAAATATTTAAGCCCTGTAATGGTTTTTTTTCTGTGCATGGTTGATGGTGGGCTAAGTCGACGGAGCCCCGCTTCGCGGGGCTCCTACTTCTGTGTGGTTTATAAAAAAATAACCACGAAGGGGATGGCGGGGTCTATTCGCTCGCTTCGCTCGCTCACACGACCCCGCCATCCCCTTCTAACCTAACCTGTCCGAGTCGGGGTGCCCTAAAGTCCCAATTGCATCCAATTTCTCTTGATATAAACAACCGTTATACACCCGATGTCGATGGCAAATTATGTTATGGCATATCATAATTATGGCATGTGATAATTAGGACATGTGATAATTATGGCTTACAATGATTATGGCAAATGATGTTATGGTAAGTGACTTTATGGGAAACAATGATTCTGGCACGTGACTATTATGGCAAATGAGAGTAGGGCAAATGAGTATTATGTCGTATGATATTATGGCTGTTGACTATTATGGCAAATGAAATTAGGGCAAATAAAATTCGGGTAAACGGCGGTATACCCAAGTATTGTTGTCGTATATTTTATTAAGTAGATGGAAATCATTTTCGTAATCATCGTCCGCAGTTTCATTGGCTTCTCTTTGTATATTTTACAAAGACAAAGCTATGTTGATATTATTATATTATACTACTAGCTTTTGCCCGCGGCTTCGCTCGCGTTAGAAAGAGACAAAAAGTAGCCTATGTTACTCTCCATCCCTTCAACTATCTCCACTTAAAAAATCACGTCAATTCGTCGCTCCGTTTTGCCGTGAAAGAAAGACAAACATACAGACAGACAGACACACTTTCCCATTTATAATATTAGTATGGATTGATTTTATTATATAATGATTTTATTATATGTATTGATGTATTGATTAAATAATGGTGCTTTTAATATTCTTTTTGTTTTTGTATGGCCATCCTGGACTTTTTTTTTTAAACTAAAAGCCCATTTCATAACATTTCCTTTCAACGATCTTTTCTTCAAAAGTTAGGTGACAGCGACAATGACAGTATTGCCAGATTACTAAACAACTATTTGGCCACTCATATACACGTGAATCTAGATTGTGATAATGTGGGGGGGGGGGGGGATCGATACAAATCTTTTATGAATAAAGGTGATATGGTTTAAATAAATTTTGTTTACATTAATAGGTAAGTGATACGAAGTTCACCGGGTCATCTAGTATGTATATAATAGTAAACTCACTGCCTGATATCAACGTGTTTGTTAATATATAACAATAACTAACTAAATACATTAAACTTGGAGGGTTTATTCTTTGTGAAGAATATAAAAAATAGCCCTAAAGGGTTAAAATAGTAGGTAGAAGTTCGACATCCACGCGGGCGAAGCCGCGGGCGAAGGCTAGTAAATATTTTAAATCTAGATATTTTTTTTTATCTTAATATTATTTTTGTACGTTGGAAATAAGAAAAGCTGTTACAGTATTATTTTTTACAGCATATTACACGCCTTTTTGTTATTTCACCGTATTAAACCGTACTAAACCGTATTAAATGGCTTTTATTTGCATGATTTGGATTTATGAAAATGATTCCATTCGTATTTTGAAAACAATTAAACATTACTTATTTGTGTCAGGTTTGACGGGTTGTAACCTCTATGGTTGTAACTGTTTTGACACTTGATTTGCCGGTTACTATGACAACGACATCCAACAGAACATGGACAACTTTTATATGGGAAAATGGAATTGTTGTTTTACTCTATCTTTCTCGCAATTTTAGAGACAAAAAGTAGCCTATGTTACTCTCCATCCCTTCAACTATCTCCATTTAAAAAATCACGTCGATCCGTCGCTCCGTTTTGCCGTGAAAGAAAGACAAACAGACAGACAGACAGACAGACAGACAGACACACTTTCCCATTTATAATATTAGTATGGATACAAATACTTACTGCTATCTACTTTGATAAGGTATTGGTTATCCTATTAATACATACCTAAATAAATATATTACTGTGAGAAGAAGAAAGAAGAAGAAAGTTATTGTTATCGAAGGTTAAAATAAAAGCAGTAAATAATATATCTGTCTCTCTCTTTCCTAGAGTGCAAACCTGTGTAAATTATTATTTAGAAGTGGAAAACACGTTTTTCTTACCACCAATGTTCTTTTCTGATTAATTTCGTTGCGGGATTCAAAACAGTTAAATCGTTTCTCCGAAACACGTTAAGCTCGGCGCTTTTCTGATGGACTCCACTATTGATTCTGGCTTTCAGGAGTTGCAGTGTTTGGGAATACAGTGGCGCGACTACCTAAAAAACATTATTAACTATGTTGTCCATCAAATCTTACATATCGTACAAATACTTACTTGGAAAAAAATCGAACAGAAAATAAGCGTAACTCAAACGGGGACGTGATAAAACCAATCTTACAGACTTCAATTCAAGGAATCATAACCATATGAAGTCTTTCGTATATAGATAAAATAATAAATTACCTCACATAAATATCGGGCGCATCATTATTATTTAGGCGTCGTGGCTTATCATCACTATATAGTATAAAACAAAGTCGCTATCCTCTGTCTGTCCCTATGTATGCTTAAATCTTTAAAACTACGCAACGGATTTTGATGCGGTTTTTTTTAAAGGTAGAGTGATTCTTAAGGAAGGTTTTTTAAGGATTTTTAAAGATTTGTAACACCCGTGCGAAGCCGGGGCGGGTCGCTAGTTATATATAATCTGTTTCTGCCTTTAGTGTTTACTTGTGGTAACTGAAACGAGTCCAAGAGTGAGATGTATTGCATTATCTTCGATTTCGGTAGTACAAAAGCTCGAGAGTTACTTAATATCATTTTTTTACAACAAAACGTTGACTAGAAAATGTTGTTACTTAGCTCGTTAGCACTTTTCTCGAATTAGATATCTACTTAACATTTAGCAGAAGGCATACTTACAGAATTAAATAAATAAATAACTTAGGAACTTACACACGGCCCTCTGTTGCCAAGTTATGTAGAGCTCGTATTACGATAACCAGAAAACTGATATCCATACTAATATTATAAATGGGAAAGTGTGTCTGTCTGTCTGTTTGTCTTTCTTTCACGGCAAAACGGAGCGATGAATTGACGTGATTTTTTGAGTGGAGATAGTTGAAGGGATGGAGAGTAACATAGGCTACTTTTTGTCTCTTTCTAACGCGAGCGAAGCCGCGGGCAAAAGCTAGTAAATCTATGAAATTACATAAAATGGTAAATGGACAATATGGTTGACTGACTGTTGATATATCAACGCACAGCCCAAACCGCTGGGCCCAGAGACATGAACTTGCATGGTGTGTTCTTTGTAAGGTGAGTATAGACTACAACATTTACTTGTAAAAGAACAACGAGCCGCTCTATGATATGCTCTAGTGTATCATCCTTTTGCGAACTAAACGTCGAGCACGCTTGCCTCTTTGTTACAAACCAACGAGCATATTGGTGTAACATTTTGTCGAGCCCGGTGGGACATTTCAAAAAAGAATGAACGCAAAGTACAACGGAATGTTAGTAAATGCACACTCGCTGTGAGCATTCATCCGTAACATAACGCCGAGCATTCGCAGGAACGTTAAATTACATGGAAATGCTTTGGAAACTGAGCTTTTGCCTGTATTGTACCATTCGTAAGAACGTTACATTACACAAAAATGCTCCGGAAAATGTTGTAGTCTATTCACCTGTAAAGAGTAGCTCTACACTAAGAAAAGATTTTTGCAAATTCGAAGCCTAAAGAGGTAAAAAAAGAGATGGAAGTATCGAATTTCAAGCAGGCGAAGCCGCTGGTGAAAGCTAGTACTTATATCCTACTAATCCATACTAATATTATAAATGGGAAAGTGTGTCTGTCTGTCTGTCTGTCTGTTTGTCTTTCTTTCACGGCAAAACGGAGCGACGGATTGACTTGATTTTTTAAGTGGAGATAGTTGAAGGGATGGAGAGTAACATAGGCTACTTTTTGTCTCTTTCTAACGCGAGCGAAGCCGCGGGCAGAAGCTAGTATTATATATGTGAAAGTTTGTATGTGTGTGTGCGTCGATGTATATGTTACTCTTTCACGCAACCACTACTGAAGGGATTTTTACTTTTATTATTTTTATATTATATTATTATTTAAGATTTTTACTATTTTTGAAACTTTTCAGTAATATAGCTTATACATAAAATACATATACTACAGCAGTCATCAAAAAAAAATAACGTAACGCCGGTAAAACCGCGAGGGGCAGCTAGTAATTTATAATTAAGTATATACAAACATATTATATGAAGACATTATTATACCGAAATTTATCTTGGGTCGGAAACAAAACCACGACCTCCGGTTTAGCAGTCAACGTAACTAACTCCTAGGCACGTATTAATAGACGTCACTCAATTCTGAGACGCTCTCAAATCTATTGCTGTCCCTATTTTTTCCCTTTAGAATGACAAGGAAAGCAAGAGACTTGAGAGCGTCTCAGAATTGAGTGACGTCTATTAATACGGGCCCTAGACCACCCGATCCGTCCAAGGTCTGACTTACACTTAACCGGCTTGTTTCTAAAAACTACTTCCTTGCAGGTCACAAAGAGTCGTGCTCAGAGGACAGCAAGCCGCACGAGATCAAGCCGAACATCGACCGGTCGCACCATGCGCTCGGGCCGCGGCTACACATCGCGCACAATATACGCACCGAACATTTACAAGGTACGCGTGTGCTTTAGTTCGAAACAATAGAATGCAATTCGACTGTGAACTGGCAATTTGTCTTATTTCATTTTAAACTTTATTGTTGAGGAAATAAGTAGAGATTTTAAAAATCAGCCTTTGGGTTGATAACATGATGAATGAAGTCAGTTTTTGATGTTCACATGTTGTGGTGGCCCAGTGGATAAGGCCCGCCTCTTGTGAAAGAGGTTGTGGGTTCGAATCCAGTCAAGTACCAATGTGACTTTTTCAATTCGTATGATTGTACTTTCTAAAGTTTTTCTTGGACATCACTGACATCCCGTGCCTCGGATTGCACGTAAAGCTGTTAGTCCCGGTTGTCATTTATAGAAATTGACAGTCGTTACGGGTAAGCCAGAAAGTCTGACCAGTCTAACCAAGAGGTATTCAATAATTAAATATTGCTTCTTGCAACGTTGCAATCTTCATAAAATTAAAATAGAACAAGTTATCGGTCCACAGTCGAAATATCACATGGCACATCACCCTAAAGAAGTAACAATAGAAACCAACATAAGTGTAAAAATAACCCAAATACTCAATATTAAAACAGATATTGTAAAAAATATTAAGAAAAACATGGCTTTATTTGAAAAAAAAATTGACCTCTATCGAATTTGTGCAGGAACTCAAAAATTTGGTCAGAACGAAGTTTGTCGGACCAGTCAGTTCAAAATAAATCTGATTTGAATCTTTCAATTCAAAGCATTAATTATTGTATACAGGTGGCATCCACCAACAACACAGTGGAGGGCACATGGCCACAGTGCCTGTCAGCATGTCGTCATCAGCCTCCGACAGCGACAAGCCTGCCAAACAGAAGAGACATCGGACGAGGTACTTAACTGTTCAATAATTAAACATGTTTATGTTGATGATCTAATTGTACATATTTATTGAGTTCGACCCTGAAATAACTGTGGTAAATCCTTGTGAAAAATAGTAACAGTTCATAAGAATAATATTCTAGGATCTTTTTTGTATATTTTTTGTTTTATATATATTCTAAGCGAAAGCTATCGAAATAGTTTACTCTTCTAATAAAATTAATCTGACGATTGTAATCTGCACACTACGCTGTCAATAGCAATAATGATTCTTATTTTCTTTTTGTTAAGGTTCACTCCGGCACAACTGAATGAATTGGAGAGATGTTTCTCTAAGACACACTACCCTGACATCTTCATGCGAGAGGAAATCGCCATGAGGATCGGCCTCACCGAGAGTAGAGTGCAGGTCAGTGATCCGTCTCACCCGATTTCATTCAGCCATTTTTAAAAATCTACCTATCAGTGGGTCAGGTTACTAAAGATGTAAGAATGTATTAAACTTATGTAAACATTTGACATAAGTTTAATACATTACGTGTTCAAATTTTTAGTTCTAGAAGTCATTAAAGTTAGGGTTAGGAGTTCTGTTTCTATTATACTATGAAGATGCTTATATGATTAATAAAAATGACTTTCTGTCTGAAGAGTTTACCGCTACAAATTTTCTATTGAACATTATTAGTATTGTTAAACATCGATAATGATCGACAGGTGATTTAAAACAGCAAATAAATCAAACCGCTCACACCGTTATACCTTTACCAACATCCGCTGAAAACACACAATATAAAATAAACCGAATTGGTCCTAAAAGTTCACCTTGTGAGACTCCCTCTTCGCACGTCCAGATCAAAAGTTGCACTACACTGATACATTTCACGGTACCTTCTAACTGATTCAACCTTCGCGTTTCACGAATAAAATTAAGTTTTTAAGTTATGCTCTTTTTAAGTCCATGTTTGAATGGGTGGTCAAGAATGTCAAATGCTTTTGTAAAAACTTCATAGTCGAATTATGTTGTGCATTGGAGTTTTATGGGTTTTAAGTTTATTGGGTGCGGCAAGCCAGCTATGCGGTAGCCGTGGTTAAATGATGTGAATTGTTGCCACTGATTTTATTTGTTAGGGTAGATATAAATACAGCTATATCACAAGTGTCAATCAACATTTTTGTGTTTTTGTTGATTAAGTTTTTAACTGTTAAAATTCATTGACACTTTTTTCCGTATATGAACGCTCTTTATGTTTTATTGCGTTCACTTTCGATCCTATAAAAGCTGACATAGACTGATCCGATAGTAGTAACTAGGAATATTTTGGTAGTAAGTCACACTATGTTTCGCGTTTAAAACTTTTAGAGTAGGTACTATAAAGATTAACATTAAAATCTAACTGCAGCTAATCAGCCACTGTTACTTTGTTCAAGCACTTAGTTTCAAGTTAAACTATGCTTTACATTAGACATTAGTCTTAATTTGTGTCGTGTGTTGACTAATATTTGTATTTCGTTAACACCGGTGACACACGGTCTATTGGGACCTCGAGCTTTGGTCAAACTTTCGGTGCAGTTGGTTGCAAATGTGTCAGATTTTTCCACACATAAAAATGTATGTGTTGCATGCATTATGCAGTATGAAGTACATGGGATTTGTTATAAAATATCTTTGTGAAAAAGTAAGTCAATAGAATTCAGTTTTTTATAAATTGGAGACAAACCAAGTTTGCAAATGATTTACCACACTCAGTGAGTGAAACTTCAAGGAAGTCCTTTAATTGGTCAAAACAGCATCTCGGATTCAAAGACACGTTTATAACAATGAAGTTAAACACCCAAATAAGCCTATGAGTACCATGACTTCATACAAAGAATGTTGTTCAAGATGTTCATCTGTGTGTCTTTCACCAAGAAGACAGTTGTAATCCGTGAAAATTGCCTGTTTATCGTCACAGTTATTCAAGTTTAGTGCTTTGTTATTCATAGTAATGGTTATCGACTATGTGTTGGGCTGCTACTGAATGAACTTCGTTCATTGATCGGGTTTCCTCTCATAAATATTGATGACAGTCTATATTAGGTTGGTTGGTTTCGTTAGACTTTAAATTGGTTTAGGAACTTTTACAATTAGGACTTGCTAGATCGATTTAGATTGGAATGATCACAACTTACCTTGTGTACGGTTTTTCACCCTTACATTTTTACTATTTGGATATTAAAGTTGTATGAGTGAGTCTTGAATTTATTGCTACCATTTTCACAGGCGTACATGGTAGGTTTTACGGACAGTTTTACAGCACACATTAAAGTACCGTGACTGACTGTCTAATACAGTGATTGATGGTTGCATGATAGGAAATGACGAATCCGTAAGATATGTTCTGGTTCTGACATTTATTTTTTATTAGCCCAGCTCAAGGTACACATAAGTGATGAAATAATTATTATTTAATGTATTGCAGTTGTTTTATACCACCAATAGTAATAAGTGCATATATACGCTGTAAAATAATCAATCTCTTGTCTGGATCTACTTATTCTGGATCTTGAATAAGAATAAGTTGCTTACACACAAATTGACGGCTTGTAGAGGCTTAGTGATAGGTTCCCGTTGGCACCCTTACGGCAAGGAACTCTAAAAAGGAGCAGGTTAAAAATTCGAAGAATTTGTTTATATAATAGGCCATTTACAAGCACTTACGAATTGTCAAAGCGTCAGTCAGTTTGTCAGAAAGTTGATGCTAGTTGCTTGTTCCGAAACGTAGATCTCTATGGAGAAGAACAAGCAAGAAGCTCCATGAGCACCGAAATTAAATTGGTACCACTACTTTAATTACTGAAATGGTTCAACTAGCAAATATTTTATGGAGTAAGTGCAAAATCATTTTGAAAGTTTCGCACTATTGTCTTTCTTTAGCAATGCTGATGAAGATTCCAAATTCGATTGATCAAACATTTAAGCAACATTAAAAAGCAATACCAAAGTAGGACAACCTTTAACAGTTTTTTCTTTGCTAAGGGTATTTCGTAACTTGACATTGAATTTAAAAATACTTAGAATTGGTAAATCATCTAGGTACCTAACACATTGAGTCCGAGTACCGCATTTCAACAAAAATATCGTGATGTATGAATATAGCCGGTGTACAAAACAAACATCACTAACCTTTACACCTCGGAGTTTTAAAAAAAGTAGCGTCGACAAAAAAGTCGATGCTTTGCTACGCACAATAAATAAATAATAAAACGCGTACGAAGAATGTCGCAGTGTGGCGCGAAGTGCCCGGAGAAACACACAAAACGAACACAAATGTGTTTGTCTGTACGTCCGTGTGGCCCGTCCGCTTCGCTCCGCCATACAACCGGCTACTGTACAATTTCCATTGTTTCACGCCCTTTGTCTATTCACTGGCGTTTCATCAAATAACTTTTGATAAAGAGAAAATCTTTGTTAATTAATTTTTTGACTTCGGTGATTAAAACTTTGCTGTAATTTGCTTTAAAAATACCATAGTTAGCAGTTGTCCACGCTTTGTTTAGTAAATAACTTTTACTACTGATTTTGTACCGATGACCTAATAAACCGCACCTTGTTAAACGACTAGTTTCTGTCCGCGACTTCGCTCGCGTTAAGTTTGTTTGTCCTGGATGCAGTTGAAGTTCTTAGATTCGAGACAGGCAGAATTATTTTCTCATACTAGTTTTTAAAGTTTTGAACAACTTGTTGTAAATGGACGACTCACCGTAAACAGAACCTACAGTATACACAAATGAACTATTTACAGTGCCAGCCGGTCATTTGCAAACACTGGAGTTCCGACTATTTGCTCGACTTCGGCCGCAGTCGGCACTGTATTATATAAATATGCATCCGAGCGACCGAATATACAGACGTGCTATGTACGGGAAGATACAAGGTTCAGTCTGTTACAAGTTGATAGATGTAACTTACAAACCTTAAAGTGAAGATGATACAAACTAAACCGTCTTAAGCCTAAGAATGATATACTTTTTTCATTTTCATCACTTCTCTTCTCTTAAGACTAAAAGGAGTGATGATGAAGTTGGTCAAATAGTATCAGAATCAGATATCTAAAATAAAATGCATTAGCTTAAACTAGACAGAGCTTTTTCTACCAGAATAAATACAGTCATAAATAATATTCTTAACTAATTACACGCAGACACAGAACATTGTATACCTAATGACCGTGTTGTTTATCAGGCTTATCATACAAAGACTTGTCCTGGTTGCAAATCGACCAGACCTCCGGATAAGTAATCAGAGGGCCTAGCCAAGTGGCATTGTAGAATAGAAAACGAATAGATAGTCAAATGTATAGAATTGACATAAGCTTTCGCTAAACAATTTGACATCTCCATACATTTGACAATCGTTTTCGTTTCGCTATCTATTCTACAATGCCACTTGTCAATGGGGGCAGGTTCACTAACTACTAAACCGATAAGCCAGTTAAACGCGCAGAAATATATCGCTATCTTAGACTATACATTTTATTATAGAACAGAACAAAGAGAGGTTGGATTCTACGACCCGACATTTTAGCACTGCCATAAAAATATTATACTGCGTACGGTAGGCGAACCATGGTAGACTGTTCCGATTTTGAGAGAATAGTGATCCTTTTTACGATAGTATTGCACGATTTGGTTTTTATTTTGGTGATGACGTCATCAGTAAACCTTTTAATACAGTATTTGTGTACGTTTTTAGGGTCTTTTTTATTGAAAAAGAAAAATCAAAGTGCAAGTTGTAAAGGCATCGAGCCTTATTACCTATATTTTTTCTTGAACATAGCTTTTTGCTAAATTTTATGATTCTAGAACAAAGGAAAGTACTCGTATAGGTTGATTATGAACTACCTTCTAAACGGTCGAAGCTTTTAATTACGATAAAAGTTCATTTCTTTTATAGCAGAGATATTTAGTACATATTACATATATATGACCATAAAGGAAAAGAATCTTATCAGACATAGATAGACTGACGCACAACAAAAAAAAAGTCTTACTTTTCCTTTTCGATCCCTAAAAATTACGATGTCCCAAACTGTATCGCATTTTGTTTGCCAAATCCCTTCATTATTAAAAAGATGCATGACCCCTAGTGCTGTGACACTATACGGGGTACCGACATCGATAAAAATAAATGACACGCGTGCCCCTCATCCGACATTCCCGACAATTAGACAGTTAAATGGTCGCCGGGAACGTTACATGGGAAATCTTTTTCTATCATTAATTATTCCGTTACTTTTATGTATAAAACTTTTTTTAGTTTCAGCTGAATACTTTTGCATTTATGGCTATTCCGTACCGATACGCGTAAACCATTTCATGTTGTAAATATTTAGGCGTGCAATTCCGCTGTATTTTACTATTTGGCAAAGGTTGGAGGTTATCCGGTCTTATTGAATAATTAATCTGTTTCATTTATTGTAATAAAAACATTTATTGCCAGTATTTTCTCTGTTAATATGTGGGTAATGCAGTAGGCTGCATTATTGTAAGTCTTGTACCGTCACTTATTTAAGTAAAATTCGTGAATTGTAGCTGTTTATTGTCCCATTAAATAAAACAAAAATAAAAAACATTTAAATGCGAAAGTAACTTTCTCTGTATCGCTTTCACGGCTAAACCACTAAACCGATTTTCTTTAAATTTAATGCGGAGTAAGTTTGAAAACCAAAAAAAGACAGGTTACTTTTAAACCTTCGAACACACGTGATTCGAGACACAATATAAAGATAATAGCAGCGCGACAGCCGGCTGTCGCTTCTGAAAGGTTAAATGGCGACTTCGTATGAATTCGGACGAAGTCACGGGCGAAAGCTGGTGGCCAAAGTTACCCCTTACAAAATATAATTATGTATTGGGCAAGTGTGGCCGCCCCTGGAACATTAGCGAGCATTAGCATGCCCGCCGCGGCACGGTATATTAAGATTTATTAACCCAATAACTTAGGGCCCAAGTCCGACGCTCGGCTTACCACGACGTGTAATGTTTAATTATTTCGCATATTAACACTTTTTCTTGAATCTTTGGTTTGTGATTTACTGATTGTTTTAACAGTAATATTAGATGAATTCTATTTTTTTAGTGTTGTGAAGTTTAAAGCACCTCCGCCTTTTTATGCTTTGAAATTGTGGGTTTTTTTTTTTTGGTGGGGTAATCATCAAATGACTGCTCCCGTCCTGGGTGCGGTGGGAGGGCGTGTCAGACTTTTACTGACTAAAACCCACTCATGTTCCTTCGATTGCCCTTTATGTTCCAGGGTCACGGTAACTATTATAAACATTCCGCAACGAAATTGTGGGTTCGGAATTGGGCAAATGTGTTTTTTCCAGGTAATATGTATATTTTGAAGTTCATCTTAGACATCACAGACATCGCTAAAAGAAAACATTGTGAGGAAACCTGAACTTTTAATACATATAAATCCGGAATCACCAAGCTTTAAGCAAGCGTGGTGATAACTGTGCCTTCTCTATGAGAAGTTGACTTTGCTATGTCCTCCTACTTCCTAACCTTTTCCCAACTTTGTTGAGGTCTGCTTCCAGTCTAATATTGGATTCAGCTAGATACCACTGTCTTACACACTACACACACACGCGCGTGAGCGCGCTCACACACACATTCGCATGCTCTCACACAATCACGCACTTTATTAAGGAACATATATCTAGATTTAGTAGGTACTTTAAAATAATTTATTGTCTTGTGTGCCTTGTGACACTTTTTGTTTTGGAAGAGCGGAATGTCCTAACACAGGCATTACCTGCCTAAAAGGAGGCTCCAATCATAATTTTATTGTAAACACTGTGCTGCATTATCAATAAACATTTTTTAATTTTTTTTTTCACATAAAACGACTGCCTATCAGATCTTTACAACCCAGTTATTAGGTGACACAACTTGGATAGACTGGTCATACTTCCTGGCTTTTGACTACCTGTAACGACTGTCAAAGTTCTACGAATACCAACCGGGCCAACGGATTTACGTGCTTTCCGAGACACGGGGTGTCAACGAGACCCAAGATAAACTTTAGAAATTCTATTATAAATTAAAAAACTATGCCTATCCCTTTTTCTGGCGATTGGTATAGTTTGTCGACCAGGCCAGTTGAGTGAACCACAACCATACCACAGATAAAACAACAAAATGACAGTGATCATAAGGGTGAATTTAGCGTGGCAGTAATATGACACCCGCAATAATGACAGCTGTCAGATTGATTTTTTTGAAGTGAAAACTTCTTTAGCGGCGTTGAGCACTTTTTCTGTAATGGGTATAAAATCTTAAACTCGCGTCAGGACACGTGACCTGATCGAAAAAGCGTAGGACGGATGGATAGTAGACAGCTATAATCAAGTTTTCACTTCTGCCGGCACTCCCGGAGTGCAACCCGTCTTTTTTTTTGAGGATTTATGGCCTGGTATCAAAGACCTTTAAGTCTTTATTTTGGTTGTCAGATTGAGATTTCGCCAGACCACAGGCTATGAAGAGAAACGATAATAATAATAGCATTATGACTACAACTTATTACTAAAACAGCTTTTTGGCTGCACACAATGAATCACAACAAATAAGGGGGCTTAAGTTAACTACAATGTAATCAAAAACATTATCGATCGACAGGTGATGCAGTTAATGGTTCATTGTAATAGCTTCAAATGGATTAAATTAAGTAATCCCTGGTTGTATCGTGCGATAATCAAAATTTAAGTATTAAAAAAAAAACTGGTGAAACTAAAATAAAGAAGTGCACAAAACTAAGTGCTAAATACATACATGTATAATTGTATAGAATCTTAGAAATATGAATATTATACAATGAAACTACCGCCTACAACAACTACAAAGTAAAGAATGATTTAAGTTTATATTAATTTATTAGTTACACAAAATAGTACAGACAGAACTAAAGCCAGTGGTCCAATCTCATTATATTATGCTATCTCTTTACCACCCTAGGTTGACTGGGAAAAAATGCCTGCGAAACTAACGTAATTTAAGTTAAGTGCATCTTTCTCTTTCCATACCTCTCAAGCGCAAGGCGCTTGAGTTGTGTACGCTTATGTACAAACCGTGTTCGTAAGGCCCTCAAGAGTTGAAGAAAAGGACAGAAGATATAATATTAGTTACGTCCTGTCAAATTTAGACACTCCATAGATAATTTAGACGGGACTTAAAAACATGGCGACTAAATATACGTCAATTTTCTTAAGGCGCTGTCTAATTTGACAGGATTAAACTAAAATGTATCTTCTGTCCTTTTCTTTAAGAAATGGAAAGATAAAGATGCATTTAACTTAGAGAATCAGCACCATTGTTAAGCCCACTGCAAGTTAACACTAAATTCAAAACCTTATTATCTTCACAACATTATTCATATCGCATTAACAAAAACATAAACACTTATCACAATAAAAGATAATGTTGCCGAAAAAATACAGTGGAAAACCGGGGCTACCCCATATCGTGGGGATTTAGTTGTGATTTAGCATTATTTGGGGCCATTTGCAATAAAATTGTATTGAGGATCAACGGCGAGTTAATTTGGCTGGCAACACCGGGGTCCGGTAAGTAAGGGTCAGTGGTTCATTCCCAGGTGGGTTCCGTAATAAGAAATGAGCGATCATTTGTTTCTTTGGAAGGGAATGTCTGTAAATAATTGTCAAAACCAAGAAATGAATGAAGATAAATAATATGGATTGTGTATTTCTAAACTCTTTATTTGCTTTCCCTTCTTCCACGCGAAACTTTTTGTATTACCTTTTCCCATTAAAATCTCGGCCAATTTGAGTTCCGAAAAGCAGGTTCATTATTCAATTTACTGTAAAATTTATTTTTAGATGCTTCGTAATTAATAAATAGTTAGGCAATTGAGTTGCTTACTTAATGACGTCATAAGGTGACATTGCCATACAAAATCTATGTGAGAAATCGTTTTGACAACTCATAAAAAGTACGTCAATTGATGACGGTATAAAATACAGTATTGCACTCTTCTAAACCTTTTTTTTTTGGTGAGTGGGAAATCATCCAATGACTGCTCCCGTCCTGGGTGCGGCGGGAGGGCGTGTCAGACTCTTATTGACTAAAACCCACTCATGTTCCTTCGATTGCCTTTTATGTTCCAGGGTCACGGTAACTATTATACACATTCCGCAACCCCGACTCTTCTAAACCTAAAGGTTTCGGCTATAAGTCATCAAGTAGTCACTGAATCAGTTTGTCAGTTCCTTCTTTTGCGCACATTCTAGCGGACCTTCTAGCGAACCGGGTGTAGCGCCACCTTCTAATTGTGTTTTCTAACCATCCGGGGGCTCATTGAAATACTGACAAAATTTCATTCAGATCGGCCAAGTCGTTTAAATGGAATTACAGACACAGAAGAAACCATCATGCTCATCACACAAAGTTTGTCCTAGGCGGGAGTCTAACCTACGACTTCCAGCTTAGCAGTCAGGGTTACTAACGGGCCCGTCAAAAGTCAACGTTAAAACGATTTTTATGTTAAAATTGTAGCCCCCCCCCCCTCTAATAGTTAAACGGCTGGCTCGAAAGGCTTCTATAAAAGACATAGATATAACTTCATAAACAACCATTGCACGATACTTTAACTATAAAATAAATGCACTATTAACTTAGGCGCATTCTCGCATTACAGTAACACCAAATATTCGTTCCCCCTGTTCATTCCCTGGCGTAATCCCTACCAGGATATTGACTTTTAAATCTGTAGTATCACGCTAGGGGTCGCAAGCTGCTATATTATTAATACGGATTACCGCGCTCAATTAAATACGTGTCTCGGTTTATGCATCCCTAATATTAAAGTGTTCATTTTTGTATGCAGATGGTTTTTATTAGTTGGTTTTAAATGCAGTTCTCTTTTTTAGTGTTATTGTGTAGGTGATTTACAAGTTGTGTTTTTGTAACCTGTAAATGAGAGTAACTGGTTAATCTATGTTTGTTAGAAGTGAATTCAATATTATTGGAAGTACGTACATTTGGCAACTTTATGACAACGTTGCTGCCTCGGCTGCGAAACCGCCGAAAATGTAGTAACCTTATTGGTAACCATATTTTAGAGCCGTTTGTGGTTGAAACTCTCGGAGCATGGGGTCCCAGTGCCCATGTTATTTTAAAGAAGTTCTCCAAAAGCTGGTTGACTCTTACCAGGCCTTAAAGATTGGCAATAACCTTGGTTAGATTCCATCCCCAAATTTTAGCCATCTAGAGTTTAAATTTCCAAAGAAGAGTAGGTAACCACTAAGAAAGGATTAGTGGTTACCTTCTCAAGAACATGTCCTGTAAATTTCATGTCTCTAGAGCCAGCGATGAGGGCTGTGTGTTGATATATCAACAGTCAGTCAATCAATCAGACAGTCAGTAGTAGTACTACCATTATAGATAGATAAATACAATGAAAATTAAATCTGTAACCATAAATTAAAGTTCCCTTGAAAAGAAATTCACCGTCAATTCGTACAGTAAAAGAAAATGCATTTACCATTAGCACCGTCGCCACCTCCGCGCCTCACCGCGCCTCACCGCGCCTCCACACAACACAAGAACTAAATTAAACCTCCCGAGGGATCCTGGTCGTTATGATTCCCTGGTACCTACTCTGCATCTGTCTTTGTTTGCTTTCGGAAGTTAAAAAGGTACTTTTGTTTAGTGAAATTTAAAATTTTGGTTATGGACTCTTTAGTTGTATGTCAGTGTTATTTGCCTTCAAATAGTTATGAACTCGCTCAATGCTCGTGCCATATTTGTATGAGAAGAGACCTTTGCCTTGCAGTGGTACAGTTATAGGCTTGTATTATCTTTATTATTTGGTTTTACAATCCATTGTAAATAAATAGACTTAATATCAATAATAAATATAATATGGACCAAACTTATAAATAATTTATACAATTTGTATAAAGAAGGGGTGGGGGAGGGGGGGGGGGGTACCAGAAAACTCGTCCGCATCGCTGTCCACGTCGTATGGCACTGCTTATTCTTTTTCCCTAGAAAAGGCAAGCTCTCTGGTCACTTGAAGAGTCAACCAGCCGCTTGGCGAAATCTTGAAAAAAAAAAAGGTGAGCTCTCGAACCCCCTGGTCCCAGTGTTTCAACTCAATAAGGCTCAAAAATCTAATTTCTAAGGAGGTTATTATATTTGCGCCGTTTGAGGTTTTCTGCACTTGCAACAGCTGCACCAGCACAACACGCAAACCTAGAACTATTAACTAACCTATTTATATTGCTTTTCTAAGAAACCAATTCTTTTTTGTACCATAATCGATTTATTGTGAGTGTAAGGACTGTGCAATTTGCAAAATAAATGTCATTTTACTTACCAAGTGCAACAAGGCTTTTCAGGGACAATAATAAAGACCTAACATAAGTCATGAAACCACGAGGAAAGTATGGTTTTATGAAATGTTCTTTAAGATGAAACACCTCATTTTTATCCAAATTGCGAAAGTTTTCACAACGAATGTTATCTAAGAAGGGCTAATATTAAAATAACCGCGGCGCGTAATGATTCATTCAATTTACGCATAGCTCGGAAGCCGGCGGATTACGAACGGTCGACTTCTGAGGCGTCGACTTCCACGTCACAACGAATTATTAACTTTTCATAAATGTAAACCAAATGCGCTCGACTTTGAAAGTTATAATTATTTGTTAAGATCTAAAGCGGAAGAGTTGTTTTGTTGCTGTGACAATTTACGGAAGAGTGAAGGAAATTAATTTAGTTGATTATTTAAATATTCTTCGAGTTTCTGTTTCTGCGTTTTCACTGCGTATAAAGCGAATGGTGAAAATGCTGATTGCGAAAAGAACAGAAATAAACTTTTTGCTATCCATGGTTTTGACAAAGGCAAACATTTTTAACTATTAATGAAAAGAAACTACAAGAACAAAAAAACTACAGCGCCTTCGATTAATATGGTCTGTAATTAAAAAATAACTTCCAAGAATCTTGGCTGAAAATCGTTTTGGACAAGTTTTATTCACAAAATCATGATCAGATTAGTCTCTGTAGATAGAGACATTGAACTTTTCATCATCTCCCTAGCCTTTTCCCAACTATGTTGGGGTCGGCTTCCAGCTTAACCGGATTCAGCTGAACGCTCCACGTAAAATACCAGTGTTTTACGTGGAGCGACTGCCTGTCAGACCTCCACAACCCAGTAGCCAGGCGACACGGTACCTCTTGGTTAGACTCGTCAGACTTTTCCGGCTTACCCGTAAAGACTGTCAAAGTTATAGAATGACAACCGGGACCAACGGCTTTACGTGCTTTTCGAGGCACGGGATGTCAGTGATGTCCAAGATAAACTTTAGAAAGTAAAAATGGTCTAAGTGAAATAAATGCTTTGATTTAGTTTTTAGATAATCGACAGTCTTTAGAAACCCTTGGAGAACTCCAATATGTATTGTTAAATAAAACGATTACACTTTATTTACCATGAAATTCTCTGTAAATTACGTTTACAGAGGTGACACCTAAGTCTAACGTAGGTTACTGTACTTTGGCTTAGCTATTCTCAGCCTCTATTTTGTCACTGTAGTTTGACAGTTCTGAGAAAAACTTAAGCAACGTTTATTTACCTCGATCATGTTCCTTGACACAATACTTAGAATGATTACAACAAATCGTCAAACACTGTCTGGATCAATGGAGTAGTAGCCATTTTAGAAAGAGACTAGAAATAGATATCTCTAGTCTAAATAATTTGAAACAATTTACATCATCATCATCTCCCTAGCCTTTTTCCAACTTTCTTGGAGACGGCTTCTATCCTTACCGGAATCAGCTGGATACTTTTATACGTTAAGCGACTGCTTATCAAACCTTAACACCAATTACTGGGATACCCCTTGGTTAGGCCAGTTAGACTTTCTGGCTTTTAACTACAAACCAGAACTCAAAATTCCACAATTGACAGCCGAGACCAACAAAACGGTTTAAAGCATTCCGTGCCGCCCGATGTCCAAGATTAATCTTTAGCGTTTGGTAGTTTAAGATTAAGCGTTTCCACAATTTTAAGTACAATACAATAAAATTGTGGAAACCATTGTGAATACAAATTTATTTGACAAAGTTACCGACACAATATATCAAAATTCTATCTTTAGTAATCTAATCTACTGATCTATTGATTATAGAAAATATCTGTCAAACGTTTAAAAAGCAATTGGAATGATACTTGCATCAATATGAAATCGTAACATTACGGGTATCTGAACGAAATGCTCAATTCTCTTCTAAAGTTTTCTCTTACAAAATACAGTGCCTCGGTAGAGATTAAGTGTGATTGATTGTCTACTGGATTACCCACTGATTCGCCAACTTACAAACCCTACAGTGAATATTACGGAAATAATAATTGCTTCTATGATCTCATTCGGAAGAAGCAAAGTACGAATAAGATAACTATGTTTATAAGGATTTGTGCCTACGGCATTAAGTCCGCCTTTATATTTACTTTTTTGTGCATAAAGAATAATGATAAACTCTCTTTTGATACATATTATTTGCTACAGAAGCCCTAAAAATAATGTAACCAAGATTGTGTATACCTGATAGAAAAGCGCATTAATAGAGTATCTTGTCTGCACAAAATTGTAACATATAAATCATAGAAATAGGTTTCTCTATAATACGTCTGAAGGCATGCAATTGTACGAATTAATTGTTCTTCATAGTTCACGCACGTTTTGGAACAAGCCACCTTTCTAATTAACCGACTAATTTTGACAATTTATAAGTGCCTGTAAATTGTCCAAGTGAAAAAAGTGACGTACTTAAATGTTTTTGAAAATCAATAATTTATCTTTAAGTTCTTTATCTTGTTTAAAGATACGCCAAACGTGTTTATCACATATAAAGACATATGTAGAAACATAAACGTATATTTGTAGAAGTATAAAAAGTATTTGTATAAGTATATTTACAGCGGTACATACCCCGCGGACGTGGGTGGGGCCGACGGCTAGGGGTTACCCTAATCATGATTATTTAAGTATCGATGATTACGGTTTCATGTAAACTTCAATAGATTTATCACCATCTGAATAATTGTGCAAATTTTATTCGACAAAGAACATCCTTCTAGCCTTTTTCCAGCTATGTTAGGGATGGCTTTCAGTCTAACATTATTCAGTTTTAGTCGACAGAGAAATGAGTAAAACTGACTACTTACCAAAGAAATTAATTACGTTAATTTCTAATAAAAAAAGGTCTATAACACAAAATGTTCAATTGCAGAGAAACATTGAACTCACTCAACGAACACTACCGAATTAATTTCTTCGTTTGTTTTTGAATGGGAAAAAACAGCTAACATTTTCATATTCTTTGTCTTTTTACCGTAATCATTGACTACTAGTCTTATACGTTTAAATTGTAAGCAATAAAATATTTATTTTTCTTACACTCCGTGACTCTTAGACCTCCATTATATTCACGACATAATTATCATATTTTATGTAAATCGTCAGAAAAATTCAATGAATATCATTATTCAATATTAAATTGAGTGTAAAGGTAACAATGAGAGATAGATAGCTTATTGTTGCGAAGTTAGTCATAAAAAAAAAGCCCTAAAAAAATTAGCTTCTTATCGATACCGCCTGGCCATCACTAGCAGGGCGTGTACGCGTGCGCGCGTATGTATCGAGCGGTGGGTATATACCCCGCTATGTACCGCTCCTACTTCAAGCTCAACACTACAGAATGTTTGTCGTACGTAGCCATTATTAATTAAAACGAGAACTTTAAGGATAAATACGTGCGATTTGTCTCAAAATTTGAGAGTCATGTAATTTTAATTCACCTTGTCTCATGGGCTTCACTCTGCATGGTTCGTTACAATCAAATTTTGATCATATTTTTAATGTTTAGACAAACATTATTAGACAGTTAGAAAATGCCGAATCCACCTAGTTAAATAAAATGGCCAAGTGCGTGTCTGGCCACGCATAGGAAAGGGTTCCGTAATGAGTTATATTGCAACCAGTTTAGTTCCGCATTATGTCGATATATTGGGTATTATCTGCGATTTTCAAGTTAGACCTATAATACTCCTGAGCTAACAAAGTTATCTTAGCTGTTATAGTTTTTCTCAAAGTAACTAACCTATATAACGAAACTGAAAGGGTACTTTTTGAGCCATTTTGGAACGAAACCAACTAGAGCTATCTAAGGCCCGTATTAATAGACGTCACTCAATTCTGAGACGCTCTCAAATCTATTGCTGCCCTTATTTTTTTCTCCTTAGAATGACAAGGACAGCAAGAGACTTGAGAGCGTCTCAGAATTGAGTGACGTCTATTAATACGGGCCTAAAACACTGAAATTCAGCTGATTACATAAATGTAATCAGCATCAGTGTGTGGTCTAAAGACCAAAAACCGACACCTAACTTAATTAGGAAAATAAGGTCAGAGAGATGGTGACGTGATTTTATTTAATTTATTTATTGAACTTCATGCACATAATGTAAAAAACACTGCACTTAAGCGGACTTAATGCCTTAGGCATTTTCTCCCAGTGTTCTTTAGAGTGATGCAGACAAAATATTGTAGGTTTAATTTATTTTAATACTAGCGACCCGCCCCAGCTTCGCACGGGTGTTACAAATCTTTAAAAATCCCGGCTTTTCTCTACTATATTATGCATATGTATTATACATATAAACCATCCTTAAGAATCACTCTATCTATTAAAAAAAAAACCGCATCAAAATTGCGAAGTTTTAAAGATCTAAGCATACATAGGGACAGACAGACGCGAGCGACTTTGTTTTATACTATGTAGTGATTCTACAAGGTTATTAAACTTCTGACGACCAAGCGACAGCCGGCTGTCGGGCTGCTATTGTCTTTCTATTGTGTCTAGAATCACGTGTTCGAAGGTTTAAATTGAAAATGAATCATTAAAATAGCGGGTTCTCATTTTCTACCTTAGTCTGGTAGTAACAGCAAGCTACCGTGACTCCATGTTTGTTCTTCACGTTAGAACTTCACCGCTGGCGCAATTGATAGGCGCCACGGCTGCCGTGCTACATTCATTATAGCCTTACAGATGACTCATCGTTTAAAAAGGAAATAGACCTTGGTAGAAAGGTTTGTGTAAAGTATGGACGTTTCAGGTCACATTTTGTTTTATAAAACCGTAAAAATACACTGCATTAAAGCCTTGTATATTTTCTTCTAGACTACTCTAACATTTCTTTTGTTTTTAATTTTAAAAGATCATGATGATCGTAGTTACGGAACCCAATTATGACTCAATAGCAGAAAAAGCAGTTCTGCACAAAGTACTTTTAAATAAGACTTTTATCTTTATTTATTTGATGATATAAAATAGTAAAAGGTGTGCTGCCTGAGGCTGAGGCTACACTAGGCTGCGACGCGAACTGCGACGCACGAGCGATTGAAACAAATACATGGATTCTCACTAAATGGCTACACCGTTCATCAAATATTACTAGCGATCTTTGATTATTTCTGCGACAGGAACTACATTACTGTAATCGCGGCACCGGCTACATCGACGTATCAGCGAAATCGAATCGAATATACGCCAGATTTTCGGTTATAATGTAGCCATTCCATGTTTATCTCGTTTCACTCTTCCAGTCGCATCGCAGATCGCTGCCTACTGTAGCCTCAGCCTTACATGTAAGAGATTGTGCTTTCAAATCACGACAGTCAATGTTACAACCTATTGTTTATCATGGACATCACTGACATCCATGGAAAAACATTGTGAGAAAACCAGGATGTTCAATTTTATGCAAGTTCTCAATCGTCAAGAGCGCGTGGAGCGATTGGGGTGGTCATTACTTATGCCTTCTCTATATGAGAAGAGGACTTTAGCCTGCAGTGGACAGTGATAAGCTGTTTTGATGGCCGTTATATTATTTCTTTCTCACAACACTTTTCCATAATTACCCAACAAAAAGTAGTTTCTTACAAGGTTACCCGAATCTGGTCAATCCAAACAAAATGCTTGTATTTGGACGATTTCCTTCACATTTGCATATTTTTTTCACACGTACAAAATATGTTGTGTATCTAGCAGCTAAGTGCAGATGACTAAACAGGGTACACAACTTCTACTGTGTAAATATAGTTTTGTTGTTTACGATGCTCAGATTTTCGGCGCCGACAACTAAACTGTGTTTTTGGCTCGGGTATGATACGCTGTAATAGTACAAATAACTTATTAATAATATTGTTTTACGTACTTCGGCTGAGCAATAGTGCTGTCACTGTTGCAGAAGATATAATTATTATCTTTGCTAATAAATGAATCACCATTTGCCTTAGTCAGGCCATAGTTTGAGAAGGACCTTACCGTCCTCAAAAAAATAATATTTTATGATTTCTAAGGAAAATTGAGAAAAAAAAAATACAATTCAACGACTAAATTACTTCTAAAGACGGAGATGAAACCGCGAGGAGGAAACACTAGTCTTGCTAAACATAATAAACGATTTTAAGGACATAATCCTCGCTCCCGCTGCCACCTGTATTTTGTAGCACTTCTGCAATAGCTTCGGAGCTCCGCTGGCCACGACGCACAAACGCGGCCTCAAACATAGTTTTAGAAAACTTAACTCCTAAAGAAGCGGATGAAATAGCGACGGTTAGTTGGTTATTTAAGGCCATATCTCCGCTCCCGCTGCCTCCTGTATTTTATTCTCCTGTAAAAGTTGCGAAGCCCCACTAGCCACGACGCACAAGCACGGCCTGCTAACTGCGCGCTCACGACTACCGCCCACTTCGGAAACTATACCGTACGCACAATTAGAAGCAACACCCGTTTTATGAATTTCATTGTATTGCACAAACATTCAAACATAGACTTTGAAAACTTGATGACTATTTTAACTTCCAGAGCGAAAGGGATAGGTAGATATTTAACGGTATATCTCCGCTCCGCTCTCGCTGCCTGCTGTACATTGTAACACTCTTGCAAAAGCTGCGGGGCTCCGCTAGCCACGACGCACAAACGTGGCTTATAACATAGTTTTAGAAAACTTAACTCCTAAAGATGCGAGTAAAATAGCGACGGTTAGCTGGTGATTTAAGGACATATCTCCGCTATCGCTGCCTCCTGTATTTTGCTCTCCTGCAAAAGCTGCGGGGCTCCGCTAGCCACGACGCACAAACACGACCTGTTAACTGCGCGCTCACGACTACCGCTCACGCTTGGGAAACTATACCGTACGCCCAATTAGAAGCAACGCCCGTTTTATGAATTTCATTGTATTGCACAAACATTCATAGTTACAGGGTCGAGGGAAATGCTATTTTATGCTATTTTGGTCTATGATTGGGAAATATTAAACTTGAATATGTGTTTGTTTGGTCAGGGCTATTTATTTGTACGTGCATTTTGCAATGCTAATGGTTTTGTTAAGAAATCTAATGTTGAGTGTCAACACAATATTGTAGTCATTTATTGTCACATTTTACATACAATATTTGTAAATATATTTATAGATAAGTGCTGTAGGAATATAAGTAATTGCACAAGATTCCAATATGGCACTTTCGCGAATATGTGGGTCACAAATATAATACGATAGTGGCATGTAAAAATATGTTGATAGTTTTGTCACAACTTTACCTACACCTTTTTCACAAAGAGAAGTAACAAAAATAATGCTTCAAAACTTGATTGAAAAATTTTTGGAGTTACTTCCTTGTTCTTCTCCATCTTCACCTACAGTTTTGAAACAAGCAATTAGCGTCACCTTTCTGTTAACCAATTGACTCTGAAAAATTGTTAATGCCTGTAGATGCCTTGAATATAGATAACCTAAATAATAAATATATAAAATAAAAATAAAAACACTAACAGCTCACTGTCACTTCATTTTGATTTATCCAAGACTTCGGAATGTATCCACATCAAGCCAAATCGTAGGCATGAGTGATACTAGGATTATCTCCCGTTGGTCACCATGCGTGGGTCACCGTCATTCACAACAGCGACCGGGCTCAGTAGTCCCATGGGTACTAACTTCATACCAAATGTTTTGTATTCCAAGATAAATGGGTTATTTCTAGTCGAGACTCAGTATCTGATTATTTGGATAGAGAGTTTACTTAGAAAATAATGTAAATAATACTTTGTATGAAAGTATATAAACTTCATTATTACAGAGTTTAAAAATAATATAGAAATTGATGCGGTTTTTTTTTAAATATAGAGTGATTCACGTGGAATCTTTATATGCACAATATTGTAGGAAAAAAAAAACATTCTTAAAGATTTGTAAAACCCGTGCAAAGCTGGGGCGGTTGCGTCAAAATTGATTAACCGAAAAGCTGGCTTTCGTAGTAACCTCAATTTTTCAATTTTTGTGACGTTCCATGGTAGACAATTTTCTAAACACTACATCAGGGATAATCTATCAACAACGAATTTACCATTTTTACTTCGAACGCACCCAATATTCAAAATATACCAACAAAGAGTCTCTACATTGTATAAGTATAAAGAGCCCCTGAAACCTCTATTCTAGCAAAAGGTTTTGTTTACCGCGAAGTGGAAAACAAACAAAAAGTTGGGACAACCTGAATGTTTGCATCCCGACCGCTGACACCATAAATAATTGAGTCCTGCCCGTGACAGTTGCCAAATGAGTATGTCTCTCTCTTTCTGTCGTCTGCCCTCTCGTTCGCACGCTATTCTAAGGTTGCCGAGAGACATAGGCGGAAGCGGGCTATTTTCTTTATTTCTTAAGGATGCAATGTAGATAGCATTCCGTATGAGTAGGTTGGCTGGAAGGTGTATTTTTAGCTCTGATGATTAATTAGTACAACTCATACTTTAACTTCATGATCTTTATGAACTTATGTAGGTAGGTAATAATCAAATTTCATATTTTTTACCAAGATGACCCCGACTCACAATTTACGAAGTAAACTCTGAGCTGTCTAATACAGACCACAAACAAATGTAAGATGGAATGCGGAAATACTGTGATCTTTACACCGCTGTCCACTATAATTACTTCTGATAAGGATCTAAGACGAAAAGTTATTAATATTAAGCAGTGCATACAGTAAAACTACCAAAAACAATTAAATCTTAAAAGCGTTTTTTAGGTTCGTTTAAACGGATTCTGCAATGAAATAAGCATTGATGGCATAATATTATCATGCCAGCAAATGTGTGGTCATTTCTTATTTTTTTTCCCAAGAAAACTTTTCCATTTCTGCTGAGAAGGTAACATTCTTATCATTGGTCTTTCATAGCCGCTGGCGGATCTTTCTTTTTCAATGTAGGATTATGTACTGCATACAGTATTCCTCATACTACTAACTTTATTTTCCAGCCTCAGCTTTGGGTCAGAATCTAATGCATATCCTCGTTTTAGTGGCAGGTTTCTAAATAATGAAAAATGATGAGAGAGCACTTTTTGATAAATGGTAACGCGGTCAAAATAGTGAATAGAATAGTTTAGTTTGTATTTATGAATAAAAATATCAGATATAAATTTATAGTGGATACACGGCTATCTTTGGCAATGAAATGTAACTTTAGTCGCTCCCGCTTGTTACTAAGCAACCGCCAATTTAAATGTTTAAAGCGGTCGACGTTTCTACGTGGTGAGGGTTCTTTTGTTTCGTCGTGACGCTGTTGAAGGTTGTAATGCAACTTCCATCCATGATGAATATCGTTGCCCGTGAACAAAATCGTACAGTAAATAAACCGAACTTGGATTATTTGGTGAAAAATTTAAATCGCTTATCGTTGAGCAGTCCAGCTACGAAACACCGGCCCCATCGTTCGCTTAAAATAAATAAAAAAAAAATATTGACGTGTAAAAGTGTTATATATTTATAACCTATTTACAAAATAAATATGATTTTATGATTTTATTTTATTTTATGTTTTGGAATTCAAAACTTTGGTCTTATTTGCGATGGATAGAAAAGAAGATATGGGCAGTGAAGATGATATCACAATTAGGTGTGCAGTGGTCATAGACGTGACCAGTAACTTCAACAATTATAACTTACTACCTTCCTACGACCTGACCTAGGAGAAATAAAGCTAAACTTATCAAAGAAGAGAAAGTCTTGAGTGTACAACGAAAGCTCGCGATAGATTATAATAACTAAAGCAGACATTTGCTTTGCAAAGAATAAAGCAGCAGGAGTAAATGCAAAGCAAATATCAACGGCATACGTCCAAAAGAAAACAATGATAGACAATACCAGCTTATCCTAGTATTATCGGAATCAATAAATTGTAGCCCGCTGACAAATGACGCGCGATTTAAGACAAGCCCCATGTGGACGTGCGAATTTTAGGGATCACGTGATAGATGATCGTGGACGTGGAAGGGTGCTGAGACTTATGGATACCTTACTGATTTTGATGGTCTTGTAATCTTGTGTGTGTGAGCCTAGAAACGTTGGTGTCAATTTGAATTAGCGCGATCGTCAATTATTTATAGATAACGCACATAACAATTATAGTAAAAAAAAGCACCTATAAAACAACTTGTAGTAGTTAGTTAAGGCTATTTTTTTATTTAATAGTCTATCCCTAGTGGCCAAACTCGCTGATAGATGAATTGTTGAAAATGGCTGTAAGTTTTAAGTAAAACTATTAGAGCTGTAGACGATTAATCGCAAAATCAAAGCTAAGGTAGTATAAAGACAACCATTAAAAGGCATCAGAAAAAAAATAGGCGACTTTAAACATGGACGTCGTAAAGCACTTGGTCATAAAAAAAATATAAAACAAAGAGTCAATCGACTAAAAAACATTCTAGAAATTGTTCAGTCGAAGTAGCGTTTGGCGATAAAAGATTGTTCCGCAATAAAGTCCATTCGAACAATCGTTCAGTCAAGTTTCCGTTAATCGAAAAAATCACTCTCAAAGTAACGTTACGGACCCGTTATATACAAGTACAGTTATTTCTATATCTAATCTTTTGTGACCTGGTAATACGCCTGAATAATATTCTTAGTGTTAGAGATACTGTAATGTAATAGCTATTGGTAAAAAAGGCTAGATACATGAAAGGACAATAGTTTCTTTTTATGACGTAAAGGCGATCAGAGACGGGATTTTTGGAAAAACGCCAAACGAGACCACGTAGAGTTATAAAGTTTTTACAAATATAAGGTCACATAGAATATAAAAGTTTGTATGAAAATAGTCTAACGTCTTCTTTTCTTTGCAGGTCTGGTTCCAGAACCGTCGAGCGAAATGGAAGAAGCGCAAGAAGAGTACCAACGTGTTCCGATCTCCTGGCGCGCTGTTGCCATCACATGGTCTACCGCCGTTCGGTGCAGGCGACGTCTGTAGTCCTGGCGTGTTTGCGGATAGACCCTGGTCGATGCCAGCTGGTGAGTTCAGAGTCTTAAAAGCAATTTATCGATAATGACTGTCGAGGGGACAGAACTGCTTCAAGATCAAAAGTTAAAGTTATCGCGTCTGAAAACCGGCGCTGTGCCTCCAACATGCAGTAAAATGCTTTCAAATATGCGTGTTACTTATTGTGTTACGTTAATTATTTATCAGTATCGCTAATGTCTCATCATAATCTTATAATTGTATAAATTGTGTGGTCTTCAAAAGCGACTTTGACCTTGAGTGTTTGTTTGGGATATTTCTTAGCAGACTTGTCGGCCCCATTGGTAGCTTAAAATATGCAAAAAAACAATACTGACGGGTGTTAACAGTGCTAACTGTGAACAGTGTTAACTGATTTATAAAGTAAATAGTAATAAAAAAATAATAAAAACTAATAAACACCCTTCTAAGGATCAAGAATTGCGACTTTACGCTAAGCTTCTATACTTGCAGGTCTTGGCCAGCTATCGCAAGGAGGTGTGTCGATGGGTGGCTTCGGCGCGGGAGGTCTGCCGCAGCTCGCTGCTGACCTCAACCCCTCGCTGCCCATTAGCTCTGTGGCTTCTGGACAGCCCTACCAAGGCCATTACCCGCTCAACTCACTTGGTGGGTAAAACCAAGAAAAATACACTAATTGTTTCAGAGTTTATCAGATACAGTAGAAACATATAAAAATAACACGTGACGTCCGAACTGTACCGTAATGCCAGAGATTTATTAATAACAACCGGGATTTCCGAGACACGAGATGTCAGTGATGTCATAGATAAACTAAGAGTGCAAATAATTTCAATTGAAAAAGTCCTACGGTACGCGCATGCTAAACAAAAACCGTGATGATCCTTGAAAATGATCCTTACATCACCGGGGCACCCGCTCAATTTTCAAGTGACGTGTGAGACTACATAGCCGCTGGCGCTGGCCATCACTATAACGTTGACGATGAAGATTCGGGACCAACCGATAGTTATTAAGAGTTAATTATTAATGTAGTCAATAATACTATGGTATTGCTTGCAGGAGACACCATGATGTCGTACTGCAACAACATCAGCCAGCAGCAACAGGGCGCGCTGGAGGGCTCCCCCACGCCGCCGCACATGGCGCACTGCGGGAATAACAACGCCTCGCCCACCGCCTCCGGTCAGTACCTTACTTGTAATGACTTAGTTCCATATTTTATTAGAAAACCAAGGAGCCATCCTGGTCGTGCCACCAACAAATGAATACAACCGTATGGAGGGTATCTTACCTGGAGTTAACTTAGTTGCGTCTCAACACCATGTTGTCCTTAAGAAATAAGACCCATATCTGTGAGAGTACACGCAGCAGGACCCTACATAGCATGTGCTTTGGCTAAGCATTATACTTGTGTTGTGACAGGAATTTGATCTCTCACAATTATTGTCAAACTTTAAATGCAAGTCCTGGAAAAAGTTTTAGGTGGGCAATAACTTAAATGAATCAGCTAGTTCCAACGGGGAAACTTATAGAAAAATAAATAAATAATAATATAGATGTTGGTAGAATTTAGTCCTGCAAAACTTTATTGTCATAAATATTTGGAAAATACAAGGCTCTTTTTGGGATGAGTTGGAATTCATAATTATCCTAATTATCATCCAAACTCAAGATAGTCTTCACTTACTTTGCTAATTTTTTTTTTAATTTTATTTAGGTAACGGCGGAGAACCAGCCGAGGAAGAGGTATGGCGCGGGCACAGCATCGCAGCGCTGCGGCGGCGAGCATCAGAACTATCCGCCGCCATTCCACCGTACCTGCAGCTCAACTACGACGCACACAGCCCTGTGTACTGACCGCACAACGTCTTCTGACCGCATAACCCCTTCTGACCGCATAGCCCTTCTGGCCACATAGCCCCTTCTGACGGGCCAACTCTGTGGTCTTTCCTAAAATGGAGCAATAATTGTGACGCCCATAAGACTTTTGTTTCGATCGTTTAGGGGCCAACTTGGTGGCCTCTATAAATGCGACAAAAATAGATCATAAGCTGCCTGCTGCCATCCCTCTAAACCTGCAGTTTGACTACGACGCGCATAGCTCTGTCATCTGACCACTTAAGCCTTTTTGCCCTGTCACGTCCACCACCACCGCGGCGAGCGCCCCTCTCCCCGCACACCGGACCTCGGATGCTTATTTAAGCCGCGGCGGATTCGGCCCTCTTTCTAATAATTCCGTCTGACCGCCCAGCTCTATGGCTTCTAAAAAAGAGTAGCTGTATAGTAAAGCCATTTTGACTGTTCTTTGGTTTAGATCACTGCTACTTTAAAATAATTAAAATGGATGAATACAATGTGTTTTTGACTAGGGCGTCTCTTGGCGGCGGTTTAGTGGAGGGGAAGTTCATACAAGAAGGATAAAGAGATACAGCCAGCGCACTTGAAGGTTTATGCTAGCAGAGCAAGTCTTCCTTTGCTGTTTGTACTAAGTTGTATGTGTAAAGTTCTACGAGCTTTTGGCTCTAGGGGTTGGCAGCTGCCTCACAAGCTTTGCTCTGGCGTTGACCTTGTCTTTTTATCATATGGGGACTTCGGCTGGTTTTGCAGTTTTTCATCATAAATGTTCCAATGACATAAATTTTACGCGTCTCGGTAGATGAAGGCCCTGGTGTCACTTATGAGTCACTTTGCATTCATCTCAAAGTATTGTCTAGTTCACTGATCATGCATCTCACTGTTTTTTAATAACACAGTTTTTAATAACACTAAAGACGTTTTCGATTAACTATTCGTTAGTAGGTTCAGTCACTACTAGGTTATTTAAAAAGTTATCAATATTGTCAAATATCGGTTTAGGGCTGTGTTACTGGCTGGATTCCTGTCAGTCTTTGATACAATACAGAAGAAGAAAAATTTAGTTAGGTCATGGCGCGTCAGGGATTTACTCAACAAAATCGTTTTACTTATTATAAAAGAAAGCATAAATATGCCCTGATCTTGATCATAAAACATGTTAGGGATACATAATTATTTATAAATTATTCAGTCATATGGCGATGTTTATTGCGATTTTTCAGGGACATTATGACCTTCTTACGATTAAATTGTGAGCTGTATTCGAGAAAATACATGTATACGCATTCGTACAATAATAAATTATAGTTTAATATTAAGCTATTTATTGTTTAAGTAACGAGTATAAAGTATTAAATAGTGTTAAATAGCAGGTAATATTATGTATTAACGCAAGTTTGTTGTAATCAAGGATATAGAATTTAGGTGTACCTACGGATTCCCAACATTCCAAACTCATGTAGTCAACCGTTAAAGAATATAGAGAAAATATTTTTCTTTGATCGGGCTTCGTCGTAAATCGTTTTTCGGCCATTTCCAATAACCTATCTATCGATGGAAAGATACTAGTTACTAGAGATAGATAATTTGACATAAGCTCCATTCAAATGTGTTAAAGTTCAACCTCTAGCCTAATCTGTCGACAGATATTTTTTTTTTAAATGGTTGTCATTGTTCTTGCGAAAGACCATAATCAGTATTAACAGCATTTCTAAGAAATAGAATCTTAAAGATTAAGACTGAGCCCGAAATCTAATAGATCAATACCACATACCTAGTGCAGGCAAAATACAATATTTTATGCAATAGGGAATGTGATAGTAATTATAAATGTGTCCCAGTTGTGAAGTTTTTGCGTCTAGTAAATAAAAACCAAACTGTTTCTTCTCAAAAATTTGATTCTATAATACTGATAAATAAATAGTTATACGACAAAAGAGGGTAATTTAGTACAGTGTTTAACATTATACGAATGATTCTGAGTAGAAACGACTAGGAACTCAGAATTCAAGATATTTAACTCAGACCTTAAGCTGTATACGGTGTTTCGATCCAAAGTATGTTTTATGTGTGTAAATGTATAGCTAGGTATATTCAATATAGATAAACAAAATCGGAAACTCACGGCCACTCTATTTTTAATATTTTTCGTATTAGTTGAAAGTGGTTGAAAGTTCCTATTATGTTTGGGCTCCGGAGAGGCAGATTATTTTGTTATTTTGTGTACGTATTTGTATTTTTTTTTGTTTAATCCAAGATGTTATTTCCGTCCGTTGTTTTGTGTAAGTAATGCTTTTGTTTACATTGTAATTATTCGGAGCCTCCATCGTTTTATTTCGATTCTCTTAGTTTAAGTCTTAATATATTATGTAAAATAGTTATTTTTATTTACAGACCAAAGGGACTAACTAATTTTGGTTTAAAATACCTAAAAACTTTCTTTAACATTCTGATATATTTTTTACTATAATGGTCACAGTACCATTGTTTTGAAAGTTATGTACCGTTTACTAATTTATCAATTTTTCTATAAGTAAAGGACTGAGTGATTAATAACGTTTAAAAAAATAATATTTTAACTAAATACGATAACTCGCTCGCTCCGTGTACGTATAGCCTACATTTTAGAATTACAGTACTAGTTAATAAGTATTATTATACATACATACAATAAAATAGACAATGTTCATGAAAGTGTTTCATTTTTTTGCGAATAAGGTGTCTGTTGGCTTCTCTTATCAAGAGATCATCCCCGTAATAGGCAAGACGACAAAAAAAAGTAATTAGTCCGTCAGTCAGATAATCAAAAAATTTGGGACACGTATTTTTTCTTTTTTTTTCGGAAACAGAAAATGACGACAATACAGCGCGTTGAAGTTTCGTGAAACGTCACACCTTTGTATAATTTTTACTGAGGAGTGACGTCACAAGCCCCCTCTCCGGAACTTTGATGCTCTTTATCTTTGTATTTTGTTATTAAGTAATTTGATCAAGCAAAAAATATGTGTCCAGTATTTTTGGACTGTCTAAAAGACGGACTAAACAGAATGTCATTCTTTTGATGTAGTCAACATCCCTATTTCTCTATGCCCCATCGGATTGGAAAATAAATTGAAGGTAAACATCATGGCATGCCTTTATACTTGAAGTAAAAGAAACACAAGATGAAACAAAAGACGAACAATAATTTTGTTTGAAATGTTTGATTTGATATCGACATCCATAGATTTTGTATGTCAATGTCACCATATGACGTCACTGAGCTAGCAACTCAATTGATTAACTATTTATTAATGAGCAGGATTTTTAGGACTAAAATTAAGGAAGGTTTTATAAAAAATGTGTCTTACATTTAACAAAAAATAAAATAAATATCCTGGGACATCTTACACACGGTCATCTGATCCCAAGCTAAGCAGAGCTTGTGTTATGGTAATCAGACAACTAATACATACTTATATAATTTTTAAATACATACATATTTTAGATAAAATTGTTGGTTAATATGTATGTATATAATAATCACAGATTACTAAATAGTTACTTCGTAAACTGTATACTCAATTCAACTTGCAACTTGATCTGGCGTTCCAGCGTTTATGGATAGATGGCGCTGTCATAAACTTATTCGTTGCCGCCAAATTATTGACAAAACAATAACAACCCAAACATAGTTAATACAAAGTTTTTTGTTGTAGCTTGTAATTATAAATAATGTCTATAAAATCAGAGAAATCATTGCTCGAAGAGTGTTCAGAAATAATAGAAAGAAGTTATTCAGTGAAAAGCGTCTCAGATGAAAGTTTATCAGGGTACGTGCTTTTTATTTATCTTATCATTTTCTTACCTATGTTATCAGCATCCCTTTATTTGGGGAGAAACCCGAAAATAGTTACAAATGTTATAATTACATTTTGACCGGTAATATCTATACATAAATAAATCTGTTAAAATATCAACATTTTTTGTATGTACACGACACATATTTCAAAATAACAATTAATTTCAAAAGTTGGTCTGTCTGTTTGTTCTGGGTAATTAAATGGCTGAACTAATTTCGACTTTTGGGTCTATCACAGACAGATAGAGGACTTAACATAAACGAATCTCTATTACTAACACTCCTATTACTGCCTCTGGAAAAAAAGAGAAAAAAAAACAGTGAATTATTCGAAATCCACGCAGACGATGTAGCGGCTAACAGCTAGTCTTAATTATAGTCTATAATTGTTTACATCCCACAAAGTTTATTTTCTGTCAATAGCGATGACGACGATGAATTTCTGGCTCGAGTACTGATGAATAAGATGACTCCGCCAGTGCTGAGTAAACTGAGGAGATGCTTCAAGAAGAACAAGGAAAGAAGCAGAGCGCAAGATATTGACAAGTAGGTTTATTATATTGACACGGCCATATACTGAACTATGCCCTATGGTAACTATGCAACTGATATACTTACTTACATAATTAATTAATAAATACATAATAGTCAGTCAGTCCACCATTTTATAAAGATAATGTATATTTATAAAATGGTTGACTGACTGATCTAGTGGTTAGTCTGTGTCATTAGCCAATAGCCACCAGACCAAAAGGCCAGTTAAGATAATTGTATTCACAATCAGTGAAAAAGTCATTGACCGTTTTGAATGTATGTCAAAGGCGCGTAGAGGAAGTGATGCGAGCGGCGGCTGCCGAGGAAGGCATAGAGTTCGTGGAAGCTGCGCCACCGCCACAAGACACGCTGTGGCTAGACGAGAACGGATTTGTCACTTCGCTGGAGAATATATTTGGTAAATCGGATCTATTTCCATGTACTAGTTATATTTATTACGGTCTAATGGCTAAGACACCCGCTTCTGATGCATGGGAATACGAAACCAAGCAAGTATCAATGTGACTTGTTCAATTCATTTGAGAAAGCTATGCTTTAGTTTCCTTAGAAAGTAATTAAAATTGGTCTTGAACATCAGTGACAACTCGTGCCACGGAAAGAACGCAAAGCCTTGGCTTGGTTGTCATTCGTAAATCTGGCCAGTAGCTAGTCAGAAGCCACTCCGACAGTCAGTCTAACCAAGGGATATCGTGTTACCCAGTAGGAGTATCCAGTGTTGGATTGGTGATTATTGTAAAGGTCGGATAGACGGTCGCTTCATCTAAAACAAAATAAATTGAAAGCCGACCTTAACACACATTCGAAAAACGCTAGGAAGAAAGTGATGCAAGTTTCCATTCTGCATTTTATAATCTTATGTTACCAGGGAACCATAAATACACGCCACATGCACACAAGCTGTTTCAAACGCTCGACAGTTTTAGCAACGGCAAGGTCTGGTGGAGGCAACTAATCAACAGGCTCGTGGCTGTTGGAGCCAAGAAGACCAGAACCAGAGCCGAGGTGTGGACACCCCTTAAAGAACAGGATGTCAAGAGATTAGATCATTGTAAGGTATGTGAAGATAACTTGTAAGCTGCAGATTTTAAAGATACATAAGTACCTGAATAAATGGTACCGGGAAGGCGGGAAAGTTACCTCGTAATCAAAGAAAATCAAGCAAACTCAGAAGCTAAACGAAATTAATAATATTATTTATTTTGAAACAAAATAGAGTAATAAAAAAATTATACAAAAAACTCTTGATAAATAATACCAACGTATGACAATCCTATTAAAAGGCAAATTCATTGCATTGATCACCATGCTTGCTCAAGGCTTAATGAATATTTTAGATTTACCTTTATTATAAGTTCGTTTGCTCACGATGATTTCCTTCACGTATATGTACATATATCTGTGAAGTCTGCGATAAATTCTAAAGTTTAGATTACTCTAAAGTAAAGAAGAACTTAACTGTAGAGTTTCCATGTGAAGTGGTAACAAATAACTAGAAACTTGCAACAGAGGGAGACACTGGTGAAGCTGGTGTGCGTTGAGCGTGAGCAGTCGTTCTGCTACGTGGCGGTGTCTCGCGGCGGCCGCGTCGGCGTCTACAGTGGAGACATGCAGCTGTTGTACTCTTACGAGGTAATCAGAATATGCACTGGGTTAATCCAAATCTATCAGAATATTCTCGATCATGCTCATCAGTCAAAAATTTGTTCTGAGAGATGAACTTGCGTCATCCAACTTAGCAGTTAGTCTTGGATGAGAGTCGAAAGACTCGAAACCACGCCCTGTGACGTAGCAGTAGTCAGGGTCACTAAGCAGATCAACAGGCCAGTCAGTGGTCAGTCAGATGATGGCTTGACTTTAAAAGACGACAGAAGAACTCTTAGAAGACTAAAAGTCAAATAACAAAGAATCAATCAACGAAATAAAATGATAAACCATCATTGCTGTTCTTCCAACCTTAGTAGATTTACAAGTTTATTCTGTTACAGATGTTTTACCATAGATCAGGGAGCCATGGCCGCGTAAAGAATCGTTGGATTACCGATGCGATATATCTACCTGTAAGTAGTTTTATTATTGAGGCTCTTAGCAGAAAACGACTGTCTGTTAGAGCTTCACTAACCACTTACTGGGTAACACGATTACCCGTGGTTTGACTGATTATCAGATTAATGTTTGGTCCCAAGGGATCGTTGGGAGGCAGAAAAACCGTAACAACTGACTGCTCCCGTCCTGGGGGCGGCGGGAGGGCGTGTCAGACTCTTACTGACTAAAACCCACTCATGTTCCTTCGATTGCCCTTTATGTTCCAGGGTCACGGTAACTATTATACACATTCCGTAACCCCGGCAGGCGTTGGCCCTGTTGGGCCCCTTCCTGTGCTGACTCCTTCTCTTTGAGGCGCGCGTGGAACACTAACGCGCCGTCGACGCGGTCCTGGTCCTAGCCGGGCGGCGAGCTACCCATCGCTCGCCATCCGCAGAACCGCGCCTACGGTGGCCGGTAGTCGTCTTGCGACTCCCGACGTTATGCATGAGAGATGCAGTCGTCTTGATCTGGACCATCACGACATTATAATCAGAAATATTTAAAGGATATTTAAATATTCACAAATATATGAAATGCATAAATATTTCAGGACGCGCAATACCTGGTGATGTCGGCATCAGACCGCAGCCTGACCATGTACGACGCAGCCACGTTGTCTCACACTCCCCTGTACTGCATCACGGGACTGCCCAATATACCTACTGTAAGAAAGCCTTCTTTTTTGACGACAGCACACTCTTAAAATAGCAGAATAACTGTTAAAACATTGGAATGTTTTAAAATCAAATAAGCAAAAATATGACTGATTCATTTCCAATGCCAACGCCATCTCTGAATCATAGCCAAAACAAATCACGCACAAAAATTAACATAGCGTTGTGCGCTTGTTCCGTTTGAAAGAGGTCCGTTCTGTAAATCTGCTAGTTAATACAAAAAAATGCATAAATATCCGTACTAATATTATAAATGCGAAAGTAACTCTGTCTGTCTGTCTAACTCTTCTTCACGCCTAAACCACTGATCCGATTTAAATGAAATTTGGTACAAATATAGTCAAATATAGTCTGGGACCCGAGAAAGGACATATGATAGTTTTCATCCCGGAAATCCTCCGGGAACGGGAACTATTTCACGCGAACGATGTCGCGGGCAAAAGCTAGTACAAAATAAAGAGTTTATTATAACATTTATATACCAGTGCTTGGCGTACTCTCCTTGTTCGCACACAAGTGACACATCGGAGCTCGCGTTCGGCACGGAGCTGGGTGACGTCACGATCATCCGCTTCATCCAGCCGAAGGTGCAACTGTTACACAGCAAGACGCCCGATGCCATCAACTATTACTTCTGGATGGTAAGCTATGATTTAAATCTTCGAACACACGTGAATCGAGACATAATAGAAAGATATTAGCAGCGCTGTCGCTTGGTCGTCGAAAGGTTAATTGTGAACATTAAGGTGGCAGGACCAAATTACAAATTTTAAAAGTATCACGTCAAAGGGTTTGTCATGTGTAATTGGCACTTGCAATTATGCTGAAAACTTAGTATACACCTGTACATACGTAGTACTAAATTTTTAGGTGTAAAATACTTACTTCTGAGTAGCTATTGCAGAAAGTCCCATCATTTTGACGTCAAAGTGACAGGACCCGGAATATCTTGACACTCACCTTTCATCTTTCAAGGTAGAAATGTCTTGTTTATTGAACAAATAGTACATATCCAAAAAGCTTAAACACTTCAATAAATGATACTTTCCAAATTGGAATTTCGATCTTGCCATCTTGATCACAGTTACATTAATCATCATATTTGTATACTCCTTTTTGACGGCTTGAAAAATCATGCTTTAATATTATAATCAACACCGGTTCCAGGAGCTAGCGTCTCCTCCTCACACGTCTTACTGCAACATCACGCGATGGCGGAAGGTACACTCGCGCTCAGTGAAGCGCATCGCATACAGTCGCGGTGGGATCATACTCGTGACCTGCTCACATGACGCTACGGCTAGCGTACGCATACGACATGTACCTGGCAAAATGGACGATTACGTCTTCAAAGTTATAAGGGTAACTACAATTTTTTTGCCTTGCCTATAATATCTCACATCTAGGCAAAAACCTTTCCCAAATCCTTCCCTGAGTTGCTGGGCTTCTTTTTTACAGAGACTTACCAAAGTTTTTGAACAAGTCTCCAGGTACCACTTTTTAGGTAACCGACTTTGTTTATAATACTTCCAAATTAAGTAAATTTGATTGAAATCCATACTTCCATATTTCCATATTCCATACTATCCATACTTGTATTATAAATGCGAAGGTAACTCTGTCTGTCTGTCTTTATGTCTGTCTGTCTGTCTCTTCTTCACGCCTAAACCACGGAACCGATTTGAATGAAAGTTGGTACAAATATAGTCTGGGACCCGAGAAAGGACATAGGGTAGTTTTCATCTCAGAAATCCCCAGGGAACGGGAACTATTACTCCACGCGAACGAAGTCGCGGGCAGAAGCCAAAATATAAGCCTAAGCCCTATGACGTCATGGTATTTTTCTCAAAGCATATGCATTCAACTTCAGCATTTTTCGCTCAGATTATAACAAATTGACCTAATCAAAATTTTGGTTCATTTTTAATTCTTGCACTTCGTTTTCAGGGAGTGACATGTTTCCACATAGTGTCAGCACTACACCTGGTAGCGACAGGCGGGTGTGACGGCGCGGTGCGGCTGTGGCAGCCGAGCGCGCGCGCTCCATTCGCGACGCTGGTGGCGCCCAACGCAGCTGCTATCTTGGATCTCGCTATCGTAGCCGCTCATGAACTTGTTATTGCGTATTGTAATAATTGTGTAAGTCTTATCCTCAATTAAGCCAACTGTTATTACAGATAGTCAATCGTATAAGTAATACAGAGCCAATTACGAGTAAAAACTAAAAAAGCAGTAAGTAGACTTAGGGATTACTAAAAGTCGGTACATCCATAATAGAACAATAAGGTAGTCGTCATGCACTATGTAAAAACAGTATTGAATAAAATCCAACTCGGAGATATTTTAACGTGAAAACTCTGACATGTATTTTTTTAAGAAACCTTATTTAATCATAACGCCAAATGAAGGCCCAAAAAAAATCAAAATATAAAACTCTAGCGACGTCAGCTAGGTATTAAATTAATGCAGAAGTATGTTAACATGATATGTGGCATGGATGTTGTAGTATGGAGTTGCTTACTCATTATTTTTAAACTTTTTTTTACTTGTACGTAATGGTCGTGATCCAAAATGGCCTTTTTAATGGTCTAATGAAAATGAACAATTTGATTTGGACTAATTAACAGACGGTTCTCATCTGGGACTTATACGAGGAGTGTCTACTGCAGACCCTTAAGATCAAGTTCCCGTTCTTGGGAGTGCTCGGCAAGAAGGTCGAATTTGGTCCCTATTGCATACATCCTGGTGAGACAACTATTTTTAACGGCCAAACAGATTGCAGGTGTGTAAGAAGTGTTAGATTCAGTAGTATACGAAATGTTAAGCTTTAAAATGGCAATTATATATTAAGAGTGCCAGTTAAATCTGGAAGTACGGTAGTGTCTCCGCCAAAACGGAACCAAGCAAAACGAAAAATATTTCGGAAACCGCAACTTTGCTGATGATTGGTCTGGTATTAAATTAAATATTCTTTATTTCAGGCAATTTTCAAACCCATAGCAACTATTAGCAACATTTTACACAAATATGTGTACATATTCACGGCACTAGAATATATAATATGGAAACTACAACTACTAAATTTTCTTCTTCTTCTTCCTGCCCTTATCCCATTTTACTTGGGGTCGGCGCAACATGTCTTTTTCTTCCATACTAACCTGTCACCCGTCATGCTATCACTTACCCCTTTCTCCTTCATATCATTCTTCACACATTCCATCCATTTTTTCTTCGGTCTTCCTCTCCTCTTCCAACCATCTACATTCATACTCATAACTGTCTTAACTATATGCGTCTCATCTCTCCTCTTAACATGCCCATACCATGACAAACGATTTCCTTTCAACTTATCAGCAACCGGTGCTACTCACCTACTACATAACTACTAAATTTTAATGGAGAATATAAAAGGAACAGTTAGTTTAATTTTTGAGCAACTATGTAACATCTTTGTGCTTTGTACGAACAAAGCAACTCCATAACAACAAAAATTTTAACTCAGGTCCAGTGCGTAGAGAAGAAGACGAGGAAGTGTCAATAATAGAGGAACCGATAGTAATGTCACGACGCGGCTCTAGCGTGTATCAGGGGTCTACCGGTGGTCTGATGCTGCAGCCGGAACAGGAAGATGACTGGAACAAGAAGGGACTCGAATTTGAACCGTTAGTACTGCTGTTTATATAATTAAAGGCAATATAAAAGCATCATGCTACCTCAAACGAGGATTTAAATTAATTGGCTATGGAATGTATAAGAAAAGAATTTTGTGATTTCTAGCTTTTTAGTAAATCTATAATGTGTTCATCACGTGGTTCATCAGATCAGTGTTAGAAGTGGATGGATATGAATAACACTTTGAGCCAAATTTTTAAGGGATTTTACAATTTCTGACACTTCCTACTCCAGCGTGGGTAAATTCCATAAAACTTTTAATTCGTATTTAAAACACGTGATTTTATGAGACTTTTTACACAGGCCTTCTTTATTATTCTTCAAATTAAATGCTTCTGCATTTTTTCCTTAGCGAGTACAAACGCTACGACCGCTGTGAGCTGCTTCTATCAGGCTGCGACTTCGTGTGTACTCTACGCCTAGCACCTGCGACTGGCGACATTATGGCGCCCCCCGCCGACACGCTGCGCGCACGCCGCCCCTCCGCCTGGGACCTGCCCGACTATCCTGCTACTAGTAGTACGTTTTTAAAGAATTTCCGTTATTCTTAAATAGTACTTAACCTATATGCCGACATCTATCGCCGAACACGTGAACTACAACTGACATACATCGCGATATAAGAGTTTTCAGCGATATTAGCACATTTACAAAAATCCCGTCTGAAACCGTCGGCCAGTAGCCCGTAGCAACCGTCCAAGAACATCCACCTGGTCGGAGAACCATTCCTTTTTAATGGATGATGAAGGACTTAACACTCTAACCCCATACCTTCAAACCTATAATGAAACTACGGTGGTTAGGAAAATATACCTGTACTGACTCCTAGCTAGAGCAACTTTTAACATTGGTCACTACAACATGCACTTTCAAATAATTGCCAGACTAACACAAAAAAAGTAAATAAACACAATGATGTACGTTTTGCGGCCAAATCTTAAAATTGATAATAATGATAAAATGGTGTTTGATTCACGAAATAGGATGGTTAAGTTAGAATTTCTTGATTCGATTAGTTCTACATTTTTTTACATCCTTACGTGACATACTCTTCTGTCATATAAACAAAAATCCGTGTCCGTATCTCCGATACCCTAAAATTCTTATTTGTTTTCAAATCAGTAAACTGAATTGGCAGCTAAGGAGGCTGACCACATATTATGTCACAGAACCAACAAACGGTAGATATCACGTTTTATTTAGGCAAGCAAAGTGTCGGACGCCCCCTGGCCAGATAAAGCAATGACCTGTGAAAGGACAGCAACTGAATGTTACGTATCAAAGATTGGATAAAGTGGCCTTGGGAGAGGCCTAAGTCCACCAGTGGCAGGTGGCAGTGGTAGGACACAGGTGGATAATAATTATGATGATGACATTTATCTTGCTTTACATCATCAGCGTCATCCACCACACCTAACCGTGACCCCTGGCCAGATAGAACAACTTGTCAAAGACAGCTAGCAGAAACTGGATGTATGTTGTCGAAGATCGTGATAAGTGGCCTTGAGAGACTTAGCCTAATCTTAAGCCGGGAATAACATTTATGATGATGATATTTATCTTGCTTTACATCACCAGCGTCATCCACCACGCCTCGTCCGCGACCGTCGCCTGCGCCGACTCCGCAATTACTGTCCCCAGCCACAGCAGTGGAGCTCCCGCTTTCAGACATCGATACTCTTCTCGAGAACGCTGGTAAGTCTATTTTTGTGATATACCTCGCTATTATTTGCTATTGTAAACATTTGCGATAGCTAAACAAACAAGTTCTAAGTAATAAAGACAAAATATTGGGCTCAAAACCCTTTGTTAGTTAATTTGTTCCTATAACAGATCCTCTCATTGAGTCTCAGGGGAAGGGAGAACGCTAATAGTCATTTCCAATAATTTTGTCTATCCACGAATTATGCTAATACAAATAAAATTTTAACACAATATGTATTGAGCTTATGTCGATTTCCTATTTCAGTAACCTAATTCAGCAATAGAAAGGTTATTAAAAAAGGCCGTAAAAGTAGAGCGACTTATTAAGCCACATTTATTTTTCTCGGTCTCAGTTTTCATACACTAAGCTACTACTACTCCGTCGCAGGACTACAAGGTATTCTGGAGAAGGACTTCGTACTGATGCAAGGATTAAAGAACGACTTAAACAAAAAGCTAGCCGAAATGGAAGCCAACAAACATGTGGTAGGTAAAATAATGAGAGTTGAAATGGCGGGTGTACCTTAGCGAATTAAAGCATACTCGCAATTTTGATGTCACTTTTTATATATTGACGTAAATTCGTTATATACGAAGTACAGATTTTTTCAGGTAGCGGTAAATATCAATAGTATTTTTTTAGTAATTGGGTGCAATTAATTATTTCTGGTATACCCGCCATTTTAACTTTCACTAATCTAAAACATTGATGCCTTTACTAATAATCACTGTGTAAAGTTATGTCATGAATAAAGCCTGTGTAACCATACATTTTTTGACGTATAAACCTGTCATAACTTTATGCAGCGTTTATTAGTAAGGCGCTGAGATTTTATTATTTAAATATTATAATACTGATCAACAACTAAGAAACCAGTGCTATTTGAGACATACAACGTCATACCTAGACGCCAAGAATAATGAACAACCACCGCCATCTACCTGCTATTAAAGACAACTGGTATTCTATAAAGTATTCTATCATACACAATGCCACTGGCGCCATCTATACTCACTATGAAGTCACTTTGTTTCTGATTGCTTATTGTAACCAGATGTATCAATGTATCAATGTATTTATTTGCTTACTAAGTGTACGATACAGTTGAAGAGAACGTTAATACTACATGAATGACCTCAGACCTCCCGTCATCATCATATTGGGGTCGGCTTCTAGTCTAAGGCCGTATACAGAAAGAAAGCTGGAAACTTATAAGCGCTTGTCGGCGCTTGCCGTTGCTGGTCCGTTCTAGACAAAGGAAGCAGGTTGAAACATATTAAGCAAAATGTCGGAACAATTTGCTTGCAGTTGCTATGGCAACGCCCAGCGCCGACCAGCGCGTGTTAAAGCTTGTCGATGTTCATATATTTTCCTGCGCGGATTACCACCGTTGGCAAGCGCCGGCAAGCGCTTATAAGTTTCCAGCTTTCTCTCTGTATACGGCCTAACTGGATATCAGTGCTTTACGTTAAATGACGGTCTAGGTATCAGGATCTCCACAACCCAATAATTAGGCGACACGATACCCCTTGGTTAATAATATCAGTCTATTACTGTCTCACTGCAGGGCAAATAGCCACGCTTGCTCAAGGCAGATTGGCGATTTCGGATTTATGTTCATTACAATTCCAGGTTTCCTCACAATGTTTTCCTTCAACGATGTCTTTTATGTCTAAATAAAGTTTGAAAGTACTAATGTATTTGAAAAGTGACATTGGTAGGTACTTGCCTGGATTCGAACTCACAACCTCTTGCATGCGAGGCGGGCACTTTAACCATTAAGCCATCACGAGATTGGTTAGACTGGTCAGACTTTCTGTCTTCTGATTACCTTACTACTATCAAAGATTTTCGACAACTAAGACCAACAGCTTCACGTGCTTTCCGAGGCACGGCATGTCAGTGATGTCCAAGATAAAACTAATAACAATGCTACAATCTGTTCCGTGGAGCAAACAATATGGTGGGCTGGGCGTTGGCTTCACTTACACAATAAGCATATCGAGAGAAAATAGCTATTCATTAAAACTATATGCTAAAAGTAAACATTCAGTGCATCGTCAAAATTAAACTCTGTAAACATTAAATTTAAAAGTAATTGAACACACACTCCAAATCACGAGATAAATTCTATAAATTATCTGTTATCTTGAAAGTATGACAGATAACTGCAAACAAGAGGTGTGCCGTTCGTAAGCACCACGCCTAACGAAAATTAAAAAATAAAACAGACAATTCGAAACGTTGAGATAAATGAGGTTGGCACGTTAAATTCAAACAAATTCAAACTGTTGATATTATATCAGGCCAAACCGCTGGTCCGAGAGACATGAAACTTGGAGGGGGTGTTCAAAATTCAATTCAAAATTCAAAGCATTTATTTCACTTAGACCATTTACAGGTACTTATGAATTGTCAAAGAGTCGGTCTGTTGGTCAGAAAAGAAAAGTGACGCTAATTGCCTGTTCCTAAACGTAGATCTCTATGTGTTTACATGGCACCTCTTATTTACAACTCATTACCTAATGGTATTACAGAGCTACCTTATAAAAAATTCTGTTCGGTACTGAAAAAATGGTTGATATCTCAATGTTTTTATTCAGTCGGTGAATTTTTCAACAAGAAGTCGTGTCAATCATACCACTTCAGAAATGCATTGTAACAGATTTTATTTTATGTAATATTTAGTTTTATCCTATGTGTGTGTGTGTGTTTTATAAATAACATAGTCGTATCTTAAAGATGAACTAATATTTGCATGCCAATACCAATTGGCGAAATGTGTATTTGGACTGTTTACTATGTTATGTACCATCTATGTATCAACCACATTTTAAGCAAATAAATGATTATTATCATTATTATTAAATTATGGAGAAGAACAAGCAAGAAACTCCACGGACACTCTTTTAAAAATATCATGTTTTACAAAGACCTGGTTACATTTTCATTTTGGTTCTATGTAAAGAGTAAGTAACCACTAAGAAAATGATTTGGAAAACCGGCAAAATACCCCTTTTCATAATGCCTGCAACAAATATGTAGAGATAAGGTCAAGAAAAATATCTGCACTCTATGTTTAGTTGTTTATGTCGTGATGGCCTAGTGGTTAAGGCGCCCGCCTCTCATGCAAGAGGTTGCGGGTTCGAATCCGGGCAAGTACCAATGTGACTTTTTCAATTCATGTGTACTTTCTAAAGATTATCTTAGACATCACAGACATCGGTGAAGGAAAATATCGTGAGGAAACCCGGACTTGTAGTTAATATAAGTCCAAAATCGCCAACCCGCCTTGAGCAAGCGTGGTGATCAATGCTCGTGCCTTCTCTATAATTATGAGAAGAGGCGTTTGCCCTGCAGTGGGACTAGTAATAGGCTGGTATTATTATAAGGTCAAGAAAAAATATCTGCACTCTATGTTTAGCTAAGGAACATTTTTACTTTGTTAAAGATTTAAGCTTTTAGATAAAGGCTTTTGTAAAGACTTTTCTTACTCCTCCGTTGTTCTTTTCTGATTAATTTCGTTGCGGGATCCAAGACAGTTGAATCGATTCTCCGGGACTCGTCAAGCTTCATTGCTCGGCGCTTTTCTGGCGGACTCCACTGTTGATTCTGGCTTTCAGGAGTTGCAGTGGTTGGGAATAGTGTGGTGGGATTGTCCCAAAAAAAAAAAAAGGCTTTTGTAAGTAAGAGCCATTTTTATTACATTATTGCAAATGGCTATGATTTCAATTTAACGTTTAATAAATATAGTATATAGCTATAATCTAAACTTCTCTTTAAATTTTTTCATTGAGTCTGATAACCTAATTAGCACGCCTCATATATTTTCTAAACATCAAGGCTACTCTCTAGAAATTTCAAGTCAATCTGTGAACCTAGAATTAAGACCCCACCCACTTATATTCTAGGGTCTCAGACTAAATTTAAGTTTCTTTATTTTGAATACTCTTCCTGTGTACTCTAATGCCCTTACTAATAATCACTGTGTAAAGTTATGCAATGAATAAAGCCTGTGTAACCATACATTTTTTGACGTATAAACCTGTCATAACTTTACACAGTGATTATTAGTAAGGCGCTATGTTTGTACCCTTAGGTCTTCTTGACGTCTCTGTGTTCTTGTCTGTTGAATTACATTAAACCTTCGAACACACGAAATTCCAGACACAATAGAAAGACAATGGTGCCGATTCTCTTGTGCACCAACTAACGTAAATTTAATTTAATTGCATCTTTCTCTTTCCATTTCTTAAAGAAAAGGACAGAAGATACATTTTAGTTTAATCCTGTCAAATTAGACAGCGCCTGATGACAATTGACGTATATTTAGACGCCATGTTTTTAAATTGCGTCTAAATTATCTATGGAGTGTCTAAATTTGACAGGACTTAACTAATATTTGATCTCCTGTCCTTTTCTTAATTAAACGGAAAGAGAAAGATGCATTTTACTTAAATTTACGTTAGTTTGTGCACAAAAGAATAGGCACCAATAGCAGCCCCACAAGCCGACTGTCGCTTGGTCGTCGAAAGGTTAGGTAGCCTTTTAATCGATACTTAATATCCATACTTAATATTAGAAATGCGAAAGTAACTCTGTCTGTCCGTCTCTTCTTGACGCCTAAACCACTGCACCGATTTGAATGAATTTTGGTACAGATATAGTCTGGGACCCGAGAAAGGACATAGGATAGTTTTTATCCCGGAAATTCCCCGGGAACGGGAGCTATTAATCCACGCGGACGAAGTCGCGGGCAAAAGCTAGTAAGACCTATATTTTACAGATGACAAACGCAGTGTCGGCTGGTGCACCATACCTGGCGCTGAAGACTTACGACCCCAGCCGAGTGGAGCCGGTCGATGAGATGGTGGAAGAGTACAAACGAGTCATGAGGTTTGACGAACAATTTAATATGTACTATCGACAAAATTGAATCATGACCCATTTTGACGATAAATCGTTTGAAGCTGTCAAAATAATAAGACTAGACATGTGACATTTTTAATACATGTTTACGCAATTGTCGACGTAATTGAATTTGAATCTCTGTAGGAAAATAAGCTTATTGTGGGTCATGATTCCATTGGGTTGATTGTACCCATTATATTTAAATGATAAACAATTGAAATAGTGATGGGTTATGGGATATGCCGCCCACGAAAAATCTGGGCGGGCAAGGTGTCCACTTTTTAAAATGTACGTGGGTATTCGTCCGGATCGGTTTACATGAATTTCCCAGAGTCCCATAAAAAAAAATTTAGTCATTTTTCGGTGAAATCGAATATCCGTTTTAAATAAATATCAGAAAAATCTGTAAATCATAAAATAAATTGACAAATATTGAAACAGCACATTATTTTCGAGGCGAATCACCCTATGCACATTTTAAAAAGTGGACGTCTGGCCCGCGTGCAAATTTTTTTGTGAGCGAGATGTCCCAAAACTCATAGCGATTGTATTGAAGCTTTTGTCAATAAATGCAGTGGTTTAAAACAACTTAACGATTATCATCATCATTATCAGCCGATAGACGTCCATTGCTGGTCAAAGGTCTCCCCCAAAGATCTCCACTTGCATCGGTCCTGTGCCACCCGCATCTAACGGGACCCGGCGATCGTCACAAGATCATTAGTCCAACTTGCTCAGTCCTGCCCACGCTGCGTTTTGCGACCAAGGCTGTCAGTTAACGATGCCTACTTATAACCTTCATTTTTTTTCTCACAAATAACTGTGTGCTTACAGACCAATAATATCTGACGATATGAGCCAAAAATTGATCTAGAACTTAGCCAAATTCACAGATAGGTATACTATTGGAGAAATGGCCCTAAATCTGAAAAACTTGATTGCAGACTAATCCCTGGAGCAAGTATAGCTGGCACACCGACTGGAAGTGAGAAATCCACGCCGAGGCTTAGCAGGAGTCACAAATTATGAAATAGTGAGTGTTAGTAGTACACATCTTCTTTATAACCAATAGAGTTTTTAGAGGCAATCTACTGTTTTTTTAGTGAAACTACTGTACCATTAAATAGGGGATACAATTTAGTATCAAATTACGAACTATGTGAATATGATGTAAAAACTAATTCGGGTATATCAGAACATAAATTGGGGAGGGATGACATGCCAGACATTTATTGCAGCATACCTAACCATGTTTCTTCATTTTTCTTTGCTTTCCGAGGTCTTTATAAATCTTTGAACAATCCCGCAGCAATAACCAAACATTTAACACAACACAGCTGAAACACCGGTACAACCAGTAAACTTAGATATTAAGATCCTAAATTACATACTGTAAAGGGTTACAGGGAAAGCCGTTTTGAATATTAAAGGAGGTCATAACATATTTTATAATGGACTTTTCGGCTACAATATCTAAAATTATTCATGTCCAAACAACGCTACTGCGTACATTTAAAAAAGAACACGAAGTATCTGCGATCTTTGTTTGTGCCCACCACGTCGGTATAAGTACACATAACTTTCAGTCTTCACAGATAGCAGGTGATCTGATACAACAACAAAATTAAATTATGATAAATTGCTTGCACACTAAAATATTCACAAACAACTGAATGACGTCACATGATAACTAAGAATTATTATGACACTTAGGGCCACGCGGGGCGCGGCTGCTGAGCGGTGCCGCAACGGTTTTTTACATATAAAAATGAATGTTATGCCACACGGTACGTCCGGCACCGCTCCGGCGCCGCACCGCAGGCTCAGCGCCAGGCCACACGGTGCGGTGCGGCTCCGGCGCGGCGCCTGAGCGGTGCCGCAACGGTTTCCTACATATAAAATTGGATGGTATGCCACACGGTACGTCCGGCACCACTCCGGCGCCGCACCGCAGGCTCACCGGACAACGGCGCGAGGCAGACGAGGCGGGGGGGGGGGGCGGGGGGGGGGTGCAAGCTCAGTTCATGGGGATGGCAGTACAGTACTTTGAGCTTGTTGCGGTGCCGCAGCGGCGCCGTAAGAACATTGCGGTGCCGCAGCGGCGCGGATACGCCGCGAATACGCCGCACTGCTCGTGTGGCCGCCAGTGCGGTGCGGAGTAATGCGGTGCGGCGCGTTGCCGCACCGTGTGGCCTGGCACTCGCCGGACAACGGCGCGACGCAGACGAGGCGGGGAGGGGTGCAAGCAGTGCGGTGCGGCAGCGGCGCCGCTCAGTTGTTTATATGGCATAGAGAAAAGGACTCGCTCGTTGATAATAATTACATGTATATCATACGGTGCACATTGCGGCGCTGCACTGCTCGTGTGGCCGCCAGTGCTGTGCGGAGTAATGCGGTGCGGTGCGTTGCCGCATGGTGTGGCCTGGCACTTATAAATTACGTTTTTGACTACAATATCAGTCTCGACTTTTGACTAAGATATACGTGGAGGAAAGTTTTTATGGACCCTGGAAGAAAACTACTTTAAAATCTTTAAAATAGATTATTGTACTCAAAGTAAAAGAAAAACAACATTCTGTACTTTTATGACATCAATTGGTAGGGTCGCTTACTTAGAAGGCTCAAATCTTTCAAACAAGTTAAATGAAATTGGATGAAAACCATGAAATTTTTACTTTTCAAATCACGCCCCTGACAGGGACCCAGGCGTAGACGTAGAGATTCGCAAGACGACTACCGGCCACCTAGGCGCGGGTCTGCGGACGGCGAGTGATGGGTAGCTCGCCGCCCGGCTAGGACCAGGACCGCGTCGACGGCACGTTTTGTTCAACGCGCTCCTCAAAACTACCAAAAATCTGGCCCGGGGTGCAGATTTCCACTTTTTTATACGTGCATGGGTAGATTCGCCTTGCCCAGATTAGATGAACAACAAGGTTAGCTGTTCAAAAGTAAAACGTTTTTTTTTTCCGCAAAACTTGTATAATTCACGCCTAGACCACAGATGCGATTTGAATGAAATTTGGTACAGATATAGTCTGGGACCCGAGAAAGGACATAAGATAGTTTTCATCCCAGAAATCCCCCATTCCTGGGGGATTTTAAAGAGTCATCTGGCCCTCAGACCAGTTTTCTCGTGGGCGAGATGTCCGATGACCCGTATGTCAAAGACCTGTACTTACTACTGATTAACATGCGCGTTCAAGCGTGTGGAAAATCGAACGGATGAATTTTATTTCAAGTTGCATGTGTAGTTTTCACTCGAGTGGTTTCTGTTGCAAGTCACGAATATTATCACCTACTTTGAGTTTGCGTAAATGTCGGAAAACAAGAAAAATTACTTATTGCATCTTATCACCATTATTGAGCGATGTAGGTACTCAAAATGCCCTATAGAATTATTAGTCTAAATATAAAACTTTAATATTGTAAATGGGAAAGTGTTGTTTGTTTGTCCGTTTTTCACGGCAAAACGGAGCGACCAATTGACGTGATTTAAACCTTTGGAGAACACACGTGATTCGAGACAATAGTAGCCCGACAGCCGGCTGTCGCTTGGTCGTAGAACCGTGTGGACAAAGTTGAAGGGATGGAAAGTGATAAAGGCTACTTTTTGTCTCTTTCTACCAAACTTTGATCAAATCAAGACAACACCTATGTGCTCGCGTGGTCTGAATTATAAAATACTAGCTTTTGCCCGCGGCTTCGCGAGCGTTAGAAAGAGACAAAAGTAGCCTATGTTACTCCCCATCCCTTCAACTATCTCCACTCAAAAAATCACGTCAATTCATCGCTCCGTTTTGCCGTGAAAGAAAGACAAACAGACAGACAGACAGACAGACACACTTTCCCATTTATAATATTAGTATGGATTGTGTGTATTCTCAGATTCAGCTTGGAAACACGGACCTCATTGTTTGCTCAAAGTAAGCAAAAAATAATACGTCGTGTAAAAATGACATATTAACCTAATTTGCAATACAAATCATTCTATCTTTTTTATCACATAAAAATGTAAGATTGACAAAGTAAGTAGAAATATTATAATTTATGCAAAAAGTTTTCGTTCACTATCCCTTAAGTTTGCATATTTTATTAAAAGGCTCATTTATTTAATTGTGGGGTATGTGGTACTTGATGATGGGCCTCACACACACAAGAAAAAATCACGGTCAAAATGAATTGACCCGTCTCTTGGTAGGTATGTAATATTCATGCAAAATTATTTTTAAGTAAAGGACGAACAGATAAACAGGCAGAGAAAAATTCCAAAAACTTATTCTGGTTTCGGCAACTGTTAGATGTATAAAGTTTTCTTTCTTTTAGATATTAAATGTACAGTTTTGACTTTGTTACGATTTTATTAGAATATAGATGTCAAACTAGGTTAAATTAATATTAATTATGTACCGGTGGTTTCGGCAAAACAAAAAAAACATATACAATATTATTTTTTATATATATATTCCTTTTTTAGGGTTCCGTAGATAACTAGGAACCCTTATAGTTTCGCCATGTCTGTCTGTCTGTCCGTCCGTCCTCGCTTAATCTCTGTGACCGTTAGCACTAGAAAGCTGAAATTTGGTACCATTATGTATATCATATCAACCACGCCGAAAAAGTGGTAAAATAAAAATTGGAAAAAAATATTTTATTAGGGTAGCCCCCCTATACGTAAAGAGAGAAGTGTTTTTTTTTTATTTCAACCCTGACGTGTGATATATCGTTGGATAGGTATTTAAAAATGAAAAAGGGGTTTACTAAAATCAGTTTTTGATATTGTCAATAATATCGGAAATAATCGCTCCAAAAGGAAAAATTAAAGCGTCCCCCCCCCCCCTCTAACTTTTGACCCGTAGGTTTAAAAAATATGAAAAAAATCTGGAAAGTAGAACTTTATAAGTACTTTCTAGGAAAATTATTTTGAACTTGATAGAAAGAACAGTTTTTGTACAAAAAAGACAAAAAGGTTGTAAAAAACAATTTCTGCGTACTTAGTATGTCAACGTAACAAATAGCCTTTTTTTTTAACTTATAAGTGGGAACACAGTGGTGTGACGGACGGGAAACTACGGAACCCTACATTGAGCGTGGCCCGACACGCTCTTGGCCGGTTTTTTTTAATGTTTGTAATTTTATTATTTTTCTTTATAATTATTAAATTATATTATAGGACAATATTCTGAACATTATATTGTTTTGTTTCGGTTTTATTGTTTTTTAACCTTTATTTGTCATTGTTCTGGCATTTTAACCTTCTTAACTTGTTATTAAAATGCACCACATTATTTATAAAACCGTCACAATAAAAACATTTCAGCCGGACCTAGAACTCGATCGCCCGCGTGCCATAGTTTAGAAAGTAATACAATACTTCACAAAAAAAACCGGCCAAGTGCGAGTCCGACTCGCGCACGACGGGTTCCGTACTCCTTCTTCCTGCCCTTACCCCATTTTACTTGGGGTCGGCGCAACATGTCATTCTCTTCCATACCAACCTGTCACCCGTCACACCGTACCCGTCGTATACCGTCGTCGGTACACGACGGGTTCCATACTATCATTTATAATAGACAAGTTTCTACCTGTTTATTAAAATGGAGTAAAAATTGATTAAAAATTAATAATAATAAATATCTCTGGACAACTCACACATGGCCATCTGATCCCAAGCTAAGCAAAGCTTGTATTATGGTAACCAGACAACTGATAAACATACTTATATAATTTTTAAATATTATAGATAAATGACACCCGACCCGACACAGAACAAACATTCATGCTCATCACACGAAGTTTGTCCTGGGTTGGGAATTGAACTCACGACCTCCGGCTTAGCAGTCAGGTCTACTAACGACTAGACCAACAGGCCCGTCAAATTACGTTTGTTGTATGGGAGCCCCCCTTTAATATTTACTTTATTGTTATTTAATTATTTATTTTGAAAGGTAATACACAAGTAATTTTTTTGTGAAAATTTGAAGCGTCTACTTGTTACCGTTTTTTATATTGAGCATAAAAATACGAAAAAAACGCGTTTATTGTATGGGGACCCCCCTTAATATTTTATTTTTTGTTAATTTTTAGTATTTGTTGCTATAGCGGCAACGGAAATACGTCATTTGTAAAAAAATCAGCTTTCTAGTTATCACGGTTTATGAGATAGCCTGGAGACAGACAGACAAACAGACAGCGAAGGTTTAGTAATAGGGTCCCGTTTTACCCTACGGAACCCTAAAATTGTATAACATTATCATTTTATCACTCAATCACGCTATCTTTCGTGACGTAACCTTAAGCATTTTAATTAACGAACACTGCTTTGGTTACATTTCGCCGGTAACGCCTTGCCGTATGAACGCGGCGGGTAACCAAAATTCAGTCAAAAAAATAGTCTTTTAAAATATTCCTACGTAAAATGTTCGTGACTACGAAACTTGGGAAGGCCAATAGGGAATTGGCGAAGAGACTGTTCGAGGCTCGTGCTCTGACGTTGATTCTAAAGAAGCAGATCAGCTCACAAAAGAATGTGAATGTGGAAGAGTTCTTCAAGTTCTACAGCGAGAACAGTTGTCAGGATGACAAGTACAAGCCCTTGGCCGGTCGGGATTATGACAGGTTTTTGAGTACGAGAGCTTCGAGAAGGGAGCCAGCGCTGACGAGACAAATCAGTGAGTAATGATCTTTTTGTGTAGTGTCTGGCCTACAGGGAAAAGTGAGGGTTTAATTCGTAAATAGAAATTTAATAGGTTTACATTTTACAGTTCTCAATAATGTAGAGTGGGTTTTTTTAAAGAACCAGTTAAATGTTCTTTTTTTTTACAACTATTTATAAAAAAATATATATTTGCAAAACATAATTGGTGTCGACTAATGAAAGTTAAATGGGAATTTGTGTACCAACAATTTACTTGCGACGTGCTGATAGGGATTAAAAAATAATAATATCATGTATTTTACAATATTTTTAACCAAATTGAAAGAAAGAAAGAAAAACAATTTATTCGCGCAATGTGCGCTACAAATAAAAAACTTATATACCCTTATATATTAACTTATATAACCTTAAAACTAAATACAGCTAAGTAGCGTCACTACTGCGCGAAACGGCTAGCGCTCAGCATAATGCCGTGGCCGTGACCCATACATAGGCATGAGTCCACGACGCTGGTTTTCAGCGCTAGCCGACAATGTGTTTTTTGCCTCGGAACAATAAATAACGTCTGTTATACATTGTTCCGAGGCACAAGAATTTGCGCACACGAATATCTGAGATTTAAACATTTTCACCAAATATTGTGCACAAAGGTAGTGTGAGATTTTAACATTTTAATCAAATTGCGCACAAGGGGTGTGTGAGATTTTAACATTTTAACGAAATTGCGCACAAGGGGTGTGTGTGATTTAAACATTTTAACCAAGTTGCGCAAAAGGGGTGTGTGAGATTTAAACATTTTAACCAAGTTGCGCAAAAGGGGTGTGTGAGATTTTAACATTTTAACCAAGTTGCGCAAAAGGGGTGTGTGAGATTTTAACATTTTAACCAAGTTGCGCAAAAGGGGTGCGTGAGATTTTAACATTTTAACCAAATTGCGCACATGGGTGCGTGAGATTTTAAGATTTATACCTTATCGTGCCCATGGGTGTGTGAAAATTTTATCATTTTAGCAGGTGAGTGTGACTGTTTTGAGTTTACAAAAAAAAAGAAAAAACGGTACAAAAATTGAAAAAAAAATTTATGACGGGTGAAATTCGAATACCTACTGAGTGACCAACACGATTATGATACGTCAGTGATGTGTACTATAGATAGTACAATTTTGGATTTCCCATCTACACGCCCAGCGGTTATAATTAGTCAATTGAATTGCAATTTAGATAATACGATAAAAATCAATAATTTAACTTCTTGGAAAGTAAGTAGTCACTTAGGAAAAGTCGACTCCATATAGATTTAAAAAATATAACGTGTAAAAGTGAGCAATAACCAAAAAAAAAAAAAAAGGGTGTAACTGCGGGGAAAGATATTTGGAAATATTTTTCGAAGTTATGAATATTTATCAACAATATAAAATGATCACTAACCTTATGTACCTAAGTTAACATTCTTGAATTTCATTGTTAAACTGATTTAAATATCGCTGTGAATTGGAAATGTACCTAAGAATATTGTATTTTTTTAAATTTGCATAGGTCTTTGACAGTTTTGCGTACTGTTTGGAGGTCACGTACTTAACAAACATAAATTCGGCGTCTTTGTTTCGAATTTCCGATATGAAAGTTATGTCTCCTTTTGAATTTTTTGAAAAAATTTTTTTTTATATTTTCTTAGCTTTGCCTGCGACTAATTAATAGTTCAAACTGATTAATAGTTCCCGTTCCCGGAGGATTTCCGGGATAAAAACTATCCTATGTCCTTTCTCGGGTCCCAGAATATATCTGTACCAAACATTCAACTCGGTTCAGTGGTTTAGGCGTGAAGAAGAGACAGACAGACAGACAGAGTTACTTTCGCATTTATTCCATAATAATACAGACTCAGTTTAAGAAGTTTGCTAAAAATTTTCAATGTTGTATATTCATTTTATTTAGTGGCTAGCTCTCTACTAACTGTTGCAGAATGGTTGTAACTGTTACCGTGACCCAGGAACTTAAAGGGCAACCGAAGGAACATGAGTGGGTTTTAGTCAGTAAAAGTCTGACACGAGGGACGGGAGAATTCATTTGATGATTTCCCACCTCCCAAAAAAAACTCTCTACTAACTGGCACAAAATCAGTGCATGGTGCAACGACGAAAGAAAAGAAAAATAAACAATTGATAGTGTTTGCGCGCCTTGCTAATTGATTTTTTGTACTCCTTTAACTTAATTTTTTGCAGCATTTGAGAAAATAACTATGCAAGTTTTAGCCAGCAACAAAGTATTTATGGCATTTTATTTCACTTTCTTCTATTATACCTGTTTTCTAGCCAATAAAGTAATGCACTATTATTATTATTTTTTTTGGTGAGTGGTAAATCGTCCAATGACTGCTCCCGTCCTGGGTGCGGCGGGAGGGCGTGTCAGACTCTTACTGGCTAAAACCCACTCATGTTCCTTCGATTGCCCTTTATGTTCCAGAGTCACGGTAACTATTATAAACATTCCGCAACATGCACTATTTAACATCATCTTCCCTCATCAGTTTTGTATCCAACTGTGTTAGGGTCGGCTTCCAGTCTAACCGGATTCAGCTGGATACCAGTGTTTTACATGAAGCGACTGCCTGTCAGACCTTCACAACCCAGTTATTAAGCGATACGATACCCCCTTGATCCTTGTTGGTATAATGATTATCAATTTATCAATCATCCTTGTTTGTATTGATTGTTCAAGGGGTACTCTAATTAATATTATTATCTAATAATTATAGTAATTAATCATAGATCAATGACTAATTATTTACTAGTTAATAGCCGCTGTTGAGAAATATAATACTAGCTTTTGCCCGCGACTTCATCCGCGTGAATTAATAGTTCCCGTTTCTGACGGATTTCCATAATGAAATCTATCCTATGTGCTTTCTCGGGTTCCAGACTATATCTGTACCAAATTTCATTCCAATCGGTACAGTGGTTTAGGCGTGAAGAAGAGACAGACAGATAGAGTTACTTTCGCATTTATAATATAAGTATGGATATCGGGGTATTCCTCGGAGCGCTCCTGTTTTGAAGCGCTCCTAACGAAGCGCTCCTAAAATATTCCGCCAAGCGCTCCTGTTGGGAGCGCTTAGAAAATGAAACTAAAAATATTATTATTTCATTCCTCGAAGCGCTCCTATGACGAAACATAGAGAAGAGCATGAAGTGTTCGTAACAAATTATATCGATAAACATTTCGACGGCTACTAGTTGCTTATATTAAAACAAGAAATAGCTAGAATAACTGAATAGTAAAAATAAAAGCTTTGATGAAAAGTACCAGGGTGGCAGAAATTGCCAGGAGACACCTAAATGATCTCATATAAATTGTACACCAACGATTAAAGACCAGGGTGGCAGAAATTGCGAGGAGGCACCTAAATGATCTCATATAAATTATACACTAACGATTAAAGTCTAAAATTATTTTGTTATTATTCACTATAACGATCTTATTATTTAGTAATTGTTTATATCTAAAATGTAGCTATAGATATACATATAACAGTACATAACCTATAGCTATCAGGAAAACAGAAATGAACTGGAAGTAATTCCATAAGCGATACACTCAACTTGTATATTATAATAATATAGTTTTATATCGATCTCAGCAATAGGTTCCATAGATAGATCACAAATTAAAACAAACTTTTCACTTTTCGCCATTTTTTTAATAAAACAAACTTCTCTTAGTACACAACTTCATGTGACGTAGGCACACTCACAACTAATAAGTTTAAAAGACAAAAAAAAATGCGTATTCAATGTAAACTAGTTCCGGAAATGCTCGGCTGCATTCGGAATCACTCGGTTACGCGACCACGCGACTCTCTAGAATAAAACAGGGAAGCGGGGTTGACAACAGCGGCTATTGTCTTGCTTGTGTCACTAAAGTCACTAAAGTACGTAGTTCCAGTTCATTTATGCTTCCCTAGTAGTTTAAAAAAAATAACAATTATGATAGTTGAACTTTAAAACGTCGATATCGATATCGTTTCTTACAAATCCTTCATGTTCTGCCCTATGGTATCGTCACGTCATAGGAGCGCTTCGAGGAATGAAATAATAATATTTTTAGTTTGATTTTCTAAGCGCTCCCAACAGGAGCGCTTGGCGGAATAGTTTGGGAGCGCTTCGTTAGGAGCGCTTCAAAACAGGAGCGCTCCGAGGAATACCCCTGGATATCAACAGTGCTGTTGATATATTGATTAATTACTATTATTAGATATTAATTAGAATTATATTACTAAAACTATGATTTTTGCAAAAAGTGCTAAAATATCCACCGCGGAATCATAGTACTTATTACTTATACCTTTATACGATAATAATAGATTCTGTAGACAAACAAGAATACTTGATTTCCTATTTCCTACCTTAGTATTCAATGTCACGTATATTATCCCTTTTGTTTGTTTACTTGTGTGTTGTTTACATAAAACGTGTGATACTACGTGCTTTTGATAACGCAGTATCAGTAACTACATATTTATATGTTTGATCTTAGGGCTGCATCTACATTGCCGAACCAAATGGAAGCAAAAGGAATGGGAAAGGTTAAAAATAAGTGTTTCTAATTAGTACTTCCTTTCAACGAACAAGCGACAGCCGGCTGTCGGGCTTCTATTGTGTCTCAAATCACGTGTGTTTGAAGGTTTATATTATCAATTAAAATTATCGAAATTGAACCAATAATTAGAGAGAGAATCCCTGACACCCATAACACAAGTTGAATCTTAGCTTGGGTGTCAGTGGCTACTCAAACCGACTTACAATTTTTTTTCATCTAAATTGTTTATTTTATATTAGATATTAAACCTGTAAACTAAGTTGTAAGCCTATGGATTATCTTCTGTGAAACAAAGTTTTTTTTTATATTAAGTCTTGTTGCTTGTTTTTTTACCGGCTCCTTACACATATTGTGGGAGCGGTTTTAGTTGTATCCTAATTAATAAAGTCGGTCACTTTATTTGGAAAATATGTGCTGTCGCCGTATGATATTGGCAAACAAAATGTATGAGAGTTTCCTCTAAATCCACATAAAAGTATATAAATTAATTGATGATGCACCAATTGTGTAACGTATAAAAAAGGGAAGTGAGAGAGAAAAGAATTTTCGTGCATTCTTGAGAATTCTCTATTTTTGGAGTGTAACCGCATAGTTTGTAAATAAATCATAAAACTCATCTTTCTATGTGCTATTGTGTTACAGAAATACGTTTTCATTCCGTTTCGCGACAATGTAAATTAAACCTTATTGTACATTATCTCTAATGATGGCTTCGCAGAGATAGGACGGAGTTCAGTACCCTGGTGCTTATCGATAGCCGTGATTTCAATCTTCAATTAGATTTCCTGATAATTTCAATATCGTCATTATAATAACGTCTTGCTCAGCGGTTTCGTATCTGTCGTGGAATATTACTATCAAAAATGTAATAAATGTATGTATGTATTATGAGTTATTCCAAAAAACTGTCCAAAGATAAAAAAAAAACAAGTATCATTGATTGTTTACCAGGTATTGTATTTTTATATAATTACTAGCTTCTGCCCGCGGCTTCGCTCGCGTTAGAAAGAGACAAAAAGTAGCCTATGTTACTCTCCTTCCCTTCAACTATCTCCACTTAAAAAATCACGTCAATCCGTCGCTCCGTTTTGCCGTGAAAGAAAGACAAACAGACACACTTTCCCATTTATAATATTAAGTATGGATTAACGAGTTTCATAACAACCTTCTCAAGGTTTTTGCAGTTCGCTCGAGTATACAAGAATAGTAAAAACAGACTGGCAACTAAAAATGTTTGTCGTGAACGCAAGGTCACGTTTTCTCAGAAATGTGTACCCAGTAATTCATTAGCTAATATTTTCATTATTCTTGACGGATGGGAAGGTGTGTGATGATATAACATCAATCTTATCTCCAATGACGTAAACAGAGTTCGCAGATAAAATTAAGAGTAGGTATTTGATGAATACTGCATTGTTTTTCGTGAAACGTGAAAGTTTACATAAGATAAGTAAGACAAGCATCTTTGACCGCTTTGAACTGTGTCCGTGTATTTCGAGCTGTAAATTATGTTCGTTCATTGCACATTAATAAAAAATTTAATTCGTAAAAGCTAAACTGTAAAAAAGAAGGAAATAATGAAGATCCGGGGTCCATAACGATCTGATTTAAAAAAAAACACCTAAGAATTAAGACGGAAAGTAATTTAGATTTGAGCATTGAGGATATATCTTAAGTCGTCTGACAATAACTGTTTTAAATTGATTGAATGCAAGTTCTCTTTATGATACAGAAACAATCTGCACATAGATTTTCCGTACATCGTCCTTCGAAGTAAAAAACGAGGTAATTAAAAAAAACCGACTCCCCTCGATTTCGGCATGATACCATCATCAGATCCTGGACCTGATGACAATGGGATCATTTGGGAAGTCTACCCTTTCAAACAAAAAAAGAATTGTTCAAATCGGTTGGTAAACGACGAAGATATGCGCGAACAAAATAAAAAATGCAAACATCCGAATTTAGAACTTCCTTCTTTTTTTTAGAAGTCGGATAATAAATATTTTCAACTTGCACTTTGGTAGGAATTACTGAGGACTCAGTGGATTGCCATAAGTTGAAGTTTATTGATACAAACATTTCTCAATACGACTGCGAGAATCAACAAGCCCCACCAATGTTATGTAAATGACTGGCACTTTTACTAATGCAGTGTTACTAATGTTTACTAAAAAAATAAATACTTAAGACTCGCATTATCTTGTCATATAAAGAAGAAAGGCTTTTTATTGTTTGTTAACGCATAGCCTGCTACTGAAGCTGTTTGCATAGTGGTTTCTTTTTATGACGTTCAGGTGAAAATGAAACATTTTTTTTTAAATCAACTCATAATAGGAATCCTCCTAACGGTTTGCCCCTATTTTAACCTATGACGACAAGAAAACCATTTCATATAAAACCCTTATTGGAAGGAAAAAAGATTCAAGAGTTTCATATATGAATGCTGAAAACCTAATCCAAATGACCGTAATTCTCAATCTCTTACCCAAATTCCTATCTAGCTAGAAGAGCCATCTTGGAACCATCATCTTCAACACCAACGTTTTCCTTCCAGCGTCTCTTGCCTACAAGGTGGGCAGAAAGATGATCTCAGCACTTGTTTCCCATTAATCTACCTGACCAAGGCCACTGCTCTTCCAAGTGTGGGGAGCGGCAAGGCTTGCCTTCTGGTTACTTTGTGCCCGTAGCCTAAGAGCCTAAGATACATATTCGTTTAGTTTTGTCAAATTAGACAACTCACAATGGAGTATCTTAAATTGATTGTTTCTTAATGAAATGAAGAGAAAAAAAAGATACACTTAAATTAAGGTAGCTTGTAAACAAGAGAACCGGCACCAATGACCATCTTTAGGGGTGTAAGTGGCCTTACCATCACCTCCAGGGTCAAAGCCAACCTCACTTGCACGTGGTACACCCTGCTGATTCGCTTTTTGTTACAGTTTTTTTTTGTGATATTGTAAAATTAACATGGTCGTGGCAGAATTGTGGTGTGTTTTCCACAAATGCCATTAATAAAGTGTTGAAGTTGACCATCTTTAACCAAATTGTTTTTCTTTCAGCGTCTCTTGCCTACAAGGTGGGCAAGGAGATGATCTCCCTAGCGGAGGGCATGCCCAATGAGCAGGTGTTCCCCTTCACCCGCCTGGAAATGGACACGCGCTTCTCAAGCCTCGTGCTGGAAGGACGAGAGCTGGCTGCTGCCCTGCAGTATGTGCCGTCACAAGGGTTAGTACTTTACTCTTATTCTCTCTCTTTATTCCACGATACAATTTCATATTCATCATGATTATAAGCATATGGGCCTCACACACTGCAATTAATAGACTCAGTTGAAGACCTTGACTTATCTGCAGCAAAATGACATCATTTTGAACGGATTTGACCGATATTTTCATATCATAGAGATTCAAGATGAAGATTTATGTGTAAAAATACATGCAAATTATAGTAGGTAAAGAAAAATCTAAATAAGTATTCAAAGTTTTGTAACACCCGTACGAAGCTGGAATCGTAGAACGGGTGCAAAAATGGAACAAGTCTTAAACACTGACAATAACCAAAACTCTCTTTCCAGTCTCCCAGCGTTACTCTCAGAGCTGCGCGCGTTCCAGTCTTTAGCACATCGTCCACCGGAGCTGCCACGTGATATCCTGGTCACCAATGGAGGTCAACACGGCATCTACCAGTGCGTGGAAATGCTAGTGGAGCCCGGAGATCCTGTCATCACCGCCGAGTACGCTTACACCGGAATACATAGCGCTGTGAGGTTCATTGTGTTACTTATCTGAATTTCAAGTTCATTTGCTTGATCGCGAGCTTTAAGTTCAGTCCCAACTCATCGACTGCTTTTTTCAGCTGTATTGGGGTAGGGTGGGGTCTTCCAGTCTTATTTGAGAAACGACAGCGTCTTTCAGATCTGGGTTGTGAAGAATAACCCAATTACTGAATGATATGATACGGATTAGTTATCTTGGCTAAGTTCAATCCTTAATGTTGATCGGTTTTTTTGTCTGATTCCGAGCCTGGTATTGCCTGTTGCCCCAGTTGATGTGATCCTCTTATGTGCATAATGAAGTCTGTCGCTTATTCGAGTAAATAGAAAAGTCCAAGATCGGCTTAAGTGGCGTGCCTTTAGAAAGACCTATGTCTAGTAGAGGACAGACCCAAGCTTATGTTGAAATTGTAATCGTATGACATTTGTACGACAGCGAAAAACTTTGTCAAAGCAGCTGCTAAGTTTTATTCATATAGCCTACTTTTTTTCCAGCTAAAACCTTACCAGCCAGAAATCTTGGGCATACCAGAAGACGAAGACGGCATGATACCAGAAACCTTAGACGCTGTTCTCGGGGAACGGTTGAGGCGAGGGCTGAAGATGCCTAAGATGATGTATGTAATACCGACTGGCAGCAACCCTACGGGCACAGTACTGCCTGAAGAGAGGCGGAGACAGATCTATGAGCTAGCTTGCAGATATGACTTTTTGATCGTGGAAGACGATCCGTACATGTTCTTGAATTATACTGATGTAAGTAATAGCTTATTATTGAGCAAGGCTTAGATACTCAAATTTTCAAATCATGCAGTCGTCGCAAAAACCTTTGCTTTTCGATTTAAACCAGTTTATTTAAAAGATTTTTGGAATCTATGCATTAGAGGTTTTCTTTGTATTATGATTTGTGATTCGTCAAATACAATACGACAAAAAAAAATATTGCCTCGCTGCAAGTTTTCACCATATCTTATGTCATAATCGTATAACCCATGCTAATAAGCTCTTTGTTTCCCCAGCGCCCCATCCCATCATTCCTGTCTCTGGACACATGCGGTCGAGTGTTACGTCTCGACTCCGTCTCCAAAGTGGTGAGCGCTGGTCTACGAGGAGCCTGGGTGACGGCACCCAAGCCACTGCTGGAAAGACTGGAGCTTCACACGCAAGCTGAACTTCTGCATTCCTGCACTTTAGCACAGGTAAAGTGGCGCTTGTTGATATACACGTGACTGATAGTATTTCTAGGGTTCCGTACCTCAAAAGGTAAAAACGGAACCACGGTCCGTCTGTCAAGACCCTTTTTCTCAGAAACGCTGAAATTAATATCACATACTTAGGCCTGCTATCTCTCAAAGCAGTGAAGAAACAACTTTTTAAAAATGCAACGCAATAAAAACATATTTCTTTAGACATTTCCAAGGGAATCAAAACCTATAGGCAAGAAGCAAGGTCATGTAGCACTAGTAAAGGAAAAACTCCGCAAACCGTAAATTTGTAGGTATTTCACAAAAAAAAAAACAATCAACGGAACCCTCGTTGCGCGTGTCCGACTTGCACTTGGCCGGTTTTTTTTTATAATATAATCGTTCTGACTTCATTTCAACTGTTCTCCGAAGATGCAACTGCGTCTTTGGTTACTGTTCTGCTCTAGTAGGTAACAGGTAGGTAGGTAGTAGGTAGGGTCGTAGCTATCGTGATGTTAAGTATATAACCTATAGCCTTTTGCAATGTGATGGGTTACTTATCCAATACTAAGATATTTCCCAGGCTATATTTTATTTATTTATATTTTACAAAGTAGAGGAACTTGACATGAAAAATTTGACTGTGATGAATGATGAGGCCTACCCTCTGCAGTGAACAACAATTTACTGATATAATGTTAACGAATGACGAAGTATATTATTATGACTGCAGACAAGTCCGTCTTTAGGATTTAGCATTTTAATTACTCTACGTATCTCCCTCAGGCGATTCTCCTCCAACTAGTTCAGAACCGCGAGTCCTTCGCCGCACACCTGACCGGCGCGCGAGACTTCTACCGGCGTCGTCGTGACGCGCTGCACGCCGCACTCAAGCCAGTCGACTATCTCGCTCCGTCCTGCATGCCTCATGCTGGCCTGTTCTTCTGGCTGAGAGTTAATGGGGTTGATGATGTGCATAATATGGTGAGATTAAGAACATTTCTATTAATAGTGGTTGAAAGGATACTAAATGGGGAAACTTCAAAGAGTAGAAAGAAAAAAGAAAGAAAGAAAATCAATTTATTCGCACAATGTGCACTACAAATAAAAAACTTATATACTACAAACCTTAAAACTAAAAACCGCTAAGTAGCGTCACTAATGCGCGAAACGGCTAGCGCTCAGCATAATGCCGTGACCCATACATAGGCATGAGTCCACGACGCTGGTTTTCAGCGCTAGCCGACAATGTGTTTTTTGCCTCGGAACAATAAATAACGTCTGTTATACATTGTTCCGAGGCACAAGAAAAAACACAAAAAAAACGACATCGTACCGGTGCGGCGAGCACAGACAAAAAAGTAAAACAAAATATACGACTAAACACAGCACACTTACTAATACACAACAACAGTACAATAATTTTAAAACAAGCAACATTAAACTAAAAAACAACACTATAATAAAAAAGAAGAAGAGAGTGACCATACTGAGTCAGTATGTTCAGTATGTTCAGACTATCAGTCAGTATTACTGACTGATAGTCTGAACATACTCACATCTGTGTCAAATTGAATATATAAAAACAACTATAATTAGGCCGTTTCTTTTGCAGTTCCGAAGACACGGGATAAATCCTCCTCTGTGCGAATCCTCTGCGCCCTGTCACCTGGCATCTTCCTGGCGAGGATGCGGCCCTGCTTTGTCCATACAAACTTCCAGTTATGGATACTGGCAGTGTCCCTCGCCCTACGAAACAACTGACGGTTGGTTTTCGTCAGCCGCTCGTTGAGATAGTACCTCTGCGCAGGAGCTGGCATGTCGAGGTCGGCAGTGGTCGTACCACGACGTAGTCGTGCGCTTGCTAGGAGCTGGTCACGCAGGTCCCGACGAGCCAGGCGCACGACAATCGGCCGAGGACGAGATTCAGTTGGCCCCGCGGAGCTTGTCACGTTGAGCTGCCTTCCGCCAACGCGTTCCGCGCTAACGACGTCCCGGTCCTCAAGGTTGACCCCCAGCTTGTGGCCAATGACCTTAATGATGTGAACTGGGTTTTCGGATCTTGTCTCCGGTAGGTTCGTCACCTCAATGTCGTTGGCGAGAAGATCTTGATCCCTGTCGTTTATTTCTCGCCGTAATCCCTCCACAATCTCGTCCACACAGACAGCGCTCGTAGAACCGGAAGTAGCGCGTTTTTCGAGTACGTCCACTCTGGCCTCCAGGCCATCAATGCGCGTGCTGCATGTGTTTAAGGTTGATTTGAGTTCAGCCATCTCCACCTCCATCTCCCTTCTGAACACCTGTATCTCGGCGCGCACCGCCCTCAGCTCCCCGATGATCACCTGCAAATCGGTACAGGCTGCTGGCGGCAGTTCCCGAGCGACGACGCTGGCATCCACTGTTTCAGGCGACGGGAGGACGGCTCTGTTGGGTGTGCTTGAGTCCGCTGTATTCGCTGAGCCTGACGCATCTCCTGGTGGACTCTGCATGGGACCTCTCACAGGTGTGTCGGCCCTGTTGTCTCGAGCAACACATTTCTTGCATTCAGGACAACGCCAGGCAGATGGTATGTTTGCCTTAGTAGGGATGCCCACACACGCCCGATGGTAAAGCGCCTGGCACTTGCCACATCTAGCGCCATCTTGCGTAGTCAAGAACCGACCGCACCCTCCGCACTTTGTGCCCGCATGATGTACGACTGCTAAGGTTCGTGCCTAACAGCTAGTATTGGCGAGGATCGCTAGGTGGCAGTGGTAACGATTACCGCAACCGATCGATAGACGTTCGGTGTTAGCAGGATAGATGGCACTGTACTAAGTTTAGCGTTGCCAAAAAATATGCAAATTTTAGCGGGTAACCATATAATTTGGTCAATTTGGCTTATAATGTATATAATGTTTTCGATTTTTAAGGCCCAAAAACGCACTATTAACCACTCACTTTAATGTATGTATGGCGGATTGTAAATAAGAACACTAATAAATGATTATTACGGTGCACTGACTGTTATTTCTATTTAAAATTCCGAAAAATTTGGACAGCGATCCACACCGGTACAGACGTCAAACGTCACTGAATACTACGAGCTATCTGTGTAAAGAAAGAAGAAAGAATAAAAAAAGAGTAAAAAAAGATAACCGACTTCAAAACCGAAAAAGCTCAAAAATAACTATTTCGGAAGTCGGTGGCTTCTCTTCTGCCGGTCGAATTGTGTTGCCTTGCCACCGACTTCCGAAATAGTTATTTTTGAGCTTTTTCGGTTTTGAAGTCGGTTATCTTTTTTTGGAAAAAGTTTTTTATTTTTTACTTTTTAGTTAGAGTCCCAACTACGTTTTAGAGTAAATTTAAAAAAAAACGTACGTTTTGCTTTAAAAAAATTGAGGAGTTCCCTCGATTTCGGCATGATACCATCATCAGATCCTGGACCTGATGACAATGGGACCATTTGGAAAGTCTACCCTTTCAAACAAAAAAAGAATTGTTCAAATCGGTTGGCAAACGACGGAGATATGCGCGAACAAACATAAAAAAAAAAAAAAAAACATACAAACATTCGAATTGAGAACCTCCTCCTTTTTTTAGAAGTCGGTTAAAAAACAAAATATTTGCTTTAAAAAAAAAACAACATATATACAAAATTATTTTACATTTTATTAAATACAATATTATTATGCTTCTTTTACAAAGTGGAAAAATATTTTTCATTTCTACGCTACTGTAATAAGTTTTGCGCTTTTGTAAAAATTCTACCCGCCTGCAACAGCAACGCCATCACTTAGGACATTATTATTGTATCTACAAGTTTCCTCACTTTCCATACCCCTAACAATAAAAGAACCATTTTTTATAGCGATTCAAAAATCATTAACCGATTCAAAAATAACACACATTAATAAGACTTCAGGAAGATAATAAAACGAAATTGTTCTGTACACATGTAAACTTTTTTATTGTTTTCAGGTATTCCAAACAGCATTCCAACGAGGCCTTATGTTAGTACCAGGGCAAGCGTTCCTGTACGACACTAGCGCCCCCTGTCCGTATTTACGGCTAACATTTAGCAAAATTCGTGTCGAAGATATGAACCGAGCAGTACAAACGTTAGTAGAAATAATCCAATACGAGCAACAACGAACGCTGGACAAACCGAAAAGACTTGCTACTGAAGGATAGATGGCGCTGGTCTAAATAATGTAATTTGTTTAATTTGTAAGACTACGTTTTTTTGTGATATAATTATGTAAACCAAAATACTAAATCAAATATTAATATAAGTAAATGTGTCAAACGTATGTTAGAAAATTTGTGTTTATAAAAGTATCTTTAAGGTTGTTTTCATTACCCGCTAGATGGCATGTAACAATATTACCTGTACTATTTTAATGTAATAAACTACAAATTATGAAAATATAACAATTAAATATAACGAAAATATATACATAGATAATAATTATATACGTAATAAGTAAATACAGCTTTTTTGTTTGGTATTATTTTATCAGATTTAGTTGCAGCTATTGGACGCTAGATGACGTTGTAAGATCGCATCGTTGAATAAAACTTATAAACCGTCACTTCACAGAAGTGTTATTATTAATATCTATTTTTAATTAATTGACTGTGTCTAGGCATTCGTATTATATACAATATGCTTTGAATAAAACTATAACGTTTTCGTGTTGTACTGAAATGTACGACGTAAATAACTATTTAAGAATGTAACTTATTATAAGCTATTTTATATACACATACATATTATTACATATTTAATAAAATATTAAATTATTGAAAATATTTTGCTACTTTTTGATTTACAAACACAAATAAAAACGCCATATGCAGTTCTTTTGATTGTCGTGCATTTGTCAGAGAAAAACCTCTCAATTTAATCCTTCGAACACACGTGATTTGGGACACAATAGAAAGTCAATAGCAGCCCGACAGCCGGCTGTCGCTTGGTCGTCAAAAGGTTAAAGTGTTTTCCATAAAAAATTACCTTCTTCAAAATCGAAAAGAGAAATATCGCTACCGAGGAGGAAACAATTAACTAAGCGTCTTGACTCACACAGTTTTAGATAAACACTTAACCCCTGTTTTATTATTATGTTAGGGGTAAAATTTCCGTAGGTACTTCTAATAGATCTAAGAAATCAAGTTACAATTTAATGCCCTATCACTATGTAAAGTTATGCAATGAATAAAGCCTGTGTAACCATAAATTTTTTGACGTATAAACCTGTCATAACTTTATGCAGCGTTTATTAGTAAGGCGCTAGATGTACAAAAGAGAATTCCCAGTTACAGGTTGATATTTCAATGCAAAACTATGGTGGTCCATATATCCAGGTGACCAGGTTCCAATTTAATCTAGTTTTCACAGCAGTCCTCAATAACAGTACTAGGTTCATTTTGAACCTGTGAAAATAATATGATTAAGTATGTGTCGAATTACAGGTCTGAGTTAAATTGATTGCGAAGGGAAAAGTTTTAAGTGTTCTGAAACCGGTTTTCTCGTTACTCAACTCTTCAGCAGCTTCACCCGCGAGGATGCCGAACTTGGGCACTCCGTGATAGCGGCGGTAAGACCCCTCTTTGAGGAGTGGCTGGAGAGGCGCCACGGCGCTCTCACGTTTCGCTTGACACAGGTCCTCACCGGACATGGTCAGTTCGGGAGGTTCCTGTGTCGGATTCAAGCGGAAGCAACGCCTGGATGTCACCACTGCAGCAACGGTCACCTGGAGGACACGGTCGAGCATACGGTGGAGGTAACGCCATCGACGTGTCCTCGTAGAGGCGATCGGCGGCGGAGACCTCTCGCGCCCGGCGCTGGCTTAGGCGATGCTGCGGGGCGAGACGGAATGGGATGCCGTCGCCTCCTTCTGCGAAGCAGTTATGCTAGTGAAGGAAGCGGCGGCGCGCGAGAGGCAACGACGAGCCTCTCTTCCGGATAAAGACCCAGGCGAAGACGTCGAGAGTCGCAGGACGACTACCGGCCACCGTAGGCACGGTTCTGCGGATGGCGAGCGATGGGTAGCTCGCCGCCCGGCTAGGACCAGGACCGCGTCGACAGCGCGTTAGTGTTCCACGCGCGCCTCAAAGAGAAGTAGTCAGCACAGGAAGGGGCCCAACAGGGCCAACGCCTGCCGGGGTTGCGGAATGTTTATTATAGTTACCGTGACCCTGGAACGTAAAGGGCAATCGAAAAGATGAGTAATTATGCTCTTTTCTTTTGTAATAATGTGCCTGCCGTTTTTTCTCTGCACATCTCTAGTCTGCCATTCCTAGGTTGACTGGTAGACAGTGCCTAAGGCATTCAAGCTGCCTTCATACCTTTGTGCATGAAATTTAAACAAACCTCTTCTGTAACCTTCCACGCCAAAACCAAACAGCCAGACAAGTATCGAACACCACATGCACAGTAAACGAAGTAATCAAGCAAGAAAGCAATTCTTGTGCCGAGTGCACATCCCTAATGGCTAATGTTCGATGTTTGATTCACAGCGATCTGTGCATAGAGTAGTCAGAACAAACAGAGGCGTCGAAGTAATTAAGGAGTATGGTTAGGCTGGAAACCTAGAAACTAGACTAGAATGGATAGAGTGAGAAATGAATATATTAGAGGAAGCTTGAAAGTAGCACCGGTCGCTGATAAGTTGAAAGGAAATCGTTTGTCATGGTATGGGCATGTTAAGAGGAGGGATGAGACGCATATAGTTAAGACAGTTATGAGTATGAATGTAGAAGGTTGGTAGAGGAGAGGAAGACCGAAGAAAAAATGGATGGAATGTGTGAAGAATGATATGAAGGAGAAAGGGGTAAGTGATAGCATGACGGGTGACAGGTTAGTATGGAAGAAAAAGACATGTTGCGCCGACCCCAAGTAAAATGCGATAAGGGCAGGAAGAAGAAGAAGGTTAGGCTGGAAACCGACTTCAACACAGTTGTGAAAAGGTTAGGTTTGAAAGATGAAGAATTGGTTATGGCCATATAATATGGGTCAGGATCAACTATTAGAAACCAGCAGTGGTGTTTCATAGGAAACTTAAACATTTTTTTAAAAGTTCATTAGTATTTTGTCCGTTCAAACCAATTTGGTACTCAGACCTGTGTCACTTACTAAATCGCAAAAATTTCACCTTGAAGTTTGTCAAAGAGCATTGACCTTTCATTGCTCTTTGATAGCATTCAGTGTAAAACGACTAGACAGGATCCGAATTACCACACTGCGTTTGAAAACGGACTAAAAAGCCAGGCTGCAATGTGGTTGGGCGAGTTACGTTAGCCGCATGCATAGAATAGCCGTCGAGCTGAAGTCTCTACACAGTGGGTGCCCGAAGGAATGAGCGGGTCGCCGAGACGAACGTCGAAGAAATTGTGGCGAGATGACCTTGACACTTACCACGAGGGCTGGTTTGAGGAAGTGAAGGAAAAGGGAATCTGGAAGGACTTGTGGAAGGCCTTTCTCATCAGTTGGTCAGTATAGATTAGCGAAACAAAGGATTTAGCTACACAATGTGAGTTTTATTGGTACTGCAATATTAATTTGTCGAGATTGACCAAGAAGAGAACAACGCCGTATTCAGCCTTCAATTCAGACGAGAGTCTAAAGTGACTTGAAGTACAAGCTTTAAGTCAAGGGTCACACAGTCGGAATGATCAGAGATCGATTTAAACACCAGGGGTCACAACCCCTATGATACATACTCCTACTCGTCCTGGAGTAAAAACTTAATAATTAAAAATAGTGAGCACGATGAGAAGCATCTTAAGTCTACACTACTCTGTGCATTCTTCCTCATTATTAGCGCAAAGAGTTGTTTTATTCCGACGGCACGGCGAGTTAGCGCACAATTTCCCATTTACGTCACCTCATCATCGTTTGCTTCACAAGATTAAACCTTAACACGTTCAAACAAAGCTTATTTTGCTTCAACAGCCACTGATAGGAAAACCTCCCTTGCAGTTTAAGTCACTCTGTATTTTAGAATTGTTGAAATAAGGTTGAAATTGGATTGGAGAAGATGGAAAGGTTCTTTAAACGTCCGATTGCTCTGAATTAAGGAAATAAGCAGTTTTAATTGCTGAACGATTATTTGAGAGCTATTTCGTGTTTCTCGTACATTTCGTGTCGCGGAATTACTCCTCAGTTTGTGTCAGAGGGTAATCTTGTTTCGCTTTCTGTTGATTGAGTCTGCCTTTTAATTACATGCTTATTTTGTGACGATTTAATTTGTCTGAAGTAAAAATCTTGAATTATTTCTTTCACTCTGTCTTAAATGGAAATAAAAATGAAAACTTTAAGTACGCGTCTTGATCTTCTTTTAAAAAGTATTAAACAATGTCTCCTAAAGCTAAGATCATTTGAACTACGAAGCGGATTTCAATACGTTTTTCATCAATAGATAGCGTGATTCAAGGAAAGTTTATTTAAGTACAGTCTAGCCAAAATAAATTAAAAAAAATCTAGACTTTACTGTATCTGTTATCCCATTCACCGAAAGATTTTATTCAGTTGTTTAAGTTCAGACGTGAATAAAATTAAATAACTGCCTACACAGTATCATATCAACATCACCAACAGAAAACATTTAAAAAGCCACATAGCCAGATGACATTTAGGCTAATATTAAACATAATTTGATTGTTCATAATAATAATATGACGACTTTTAGCATTTTGCATTGTTATACCTAGGTTAGTAAATTATCCAGAGACAAAGTTGCAGGCTGAAGCTAGAACATTTTTTTTTTTACTTTTTAGGCCTTAGGTGCAACATTTTAACAATATCCCTATGATATTAAGCCGAAGCTGCAAAGATGTATCCCACTTGAAGATTACAAACAAACAGATCAGCATCAACACACGCCGAAAGCATTATTTTGCCACAAAAAAACTTAATCTTAGACACCCGACACACGTTCAAACTATCACATAATAATACACTCTCGAGATTTGCGCAAAATACTACAGAATAAGCGCAAAAAACATTTTGCGTCAAAACTAACGCCTCTACACAAAAGCATTGTCAAAACCAAGATAAAAATGCAGTACTGGAAACTAAAATCTAAAGAGATAACTTCAAAGCGTTCAATTATCGAACGCAAATATAAGTTTGTTAAGTTATGGCGGTTTGCGCAAATGGATTTGTTTTTGCGGATTAAGATTACTTACAACTTTATAATCTGCAGTTGCAAATACCTTATCACTTGGCAATAAGACTGAAAATTGAATAAAATTGCCTCTCTTATGCGCGGGAGTTGTCAAACAATAGTGTGAAGTGTTATACAACATTTTGAGCAGATCATGCGCGCGTATGAAATACAAGGAAACGGATATATTTCACAAAGAGGTTTTGATGTAACCGCATTATTAGCCAGCGACAATGCGTTCAAAGATGAAAGGAGTTGCTTAGTTTTAATATTGTTTGAAGTGTGGGTGGAGTGGAACTTCTTGGAGAGCTTTCGTTTTGCTACATCTTTTGGTTCATACTCTAAGGGCCCTATGTCATTAGAACTTCCTAGGTTCCAAGCTTTCGTTTTACCACCAAGATGATACTAAGCGAGATAATCCTCGAGACGACTGTACTGATTTTGTTAGTACACAACAGATATGTTTTCAACAGCTAACATTCCAAAAACTAATATTTAATGTTAATTTTGATACGTAGTGCGTAGCAACTTGTGTTTCTACTTGTGTTTCTCCTAGTTGAAATTGCCCCTATATGCCCATTGCCAAAATTCTGTTCTGTTTTCTGTAAGGGATTTTTTTCTTGGTAGCCCTGAGTTTTTTGCTGGGCTTGACACTCTTTTGCTCCAGAAAGTACCTAAAGCAGTTGGTCCTGTGCCTGACCCTCACCTCGACGTGTCAAATAGCCTTACCAAATACTAAATTTTGAATAGGGAGGGGATGCGTATGAAGAAAGAGGGGTTTGCGCTTAAGCTTCTGCTCTATTAATGTCTTCTGGTAGCTTGGGCATTACCTTTGTTCTTTAGTGACTACAATTTGGATCAGCGTTGGAATGGCAGCATTACAAAATTGTTAAAAACAGTATGAACAGCTTAGAAATACTTTTTCAACTCATCAACAAGTCTGTCTCAACTGAACCAAGACCGTCTTGAATCAAATTTCCTATACCAAGTTCTAATCGATTTTAGTTAAAAGATAATTTCTGGTCGGTAAATAGCTGCAGCTGATTGTGGCTGAAATGGAATGGAACTGCCGCCGAAGACAGCTGGAAATGGAAAATATAACGTTATTAACGATACTGATTCATTGTAACTGTGTGTGGTACAAGATACAAGGGCACCGCGGGTTGTAAATCAATCAAGTCCACTTAAAGGTCCTTTCCTGGTCCTGGCAATGCCAGTCCACGACCAATTATTGTTCTGATCCTAGTGGACTCGCTCTAGGCTTTGCTAGATTTTCATTATTATTATTAAGACGTTTTTTGTTGGCAACCTGTCAAGTAAAATTGGTAAAAATGCTTTAAGCTCGTAGATTTCAACAAAACCATCGTATTAACGTACTTACCCCAAGACTTTTGCTGGACTTGAAGCAAGTATACACTGAAAAAAATATTAAAGGGACTTGTACAAGTCCCGTAACTCGAATGACCAATTCGTACTTCGAATAACCAATAACCAATTGAAATATTTTCAAGAGTAATACGTCGTAGTAAGTAGATCGCTCAATTATTCTCACTTGCACCGCAACCAAATTGCATAGGAGTGAATGCATTTTCTTTACAATTTCCGTATAAATTAGTGCGTCCCATTTTACTTATGTTTTACATTGTATTGCAAGAGTTTTTAAGTAATTTCAGTAAAACTAAAGATATCATGTTCAATACTAGAGTATTTTAAGTAGGCAAGTTGTGGTTTTAGATCGAAATCCCAGTGCTATGAGTCTTACTCCGAAGTTATTCTGTCAGAGTACCAAGGTTACTGTGATAGACACTCATTCATAGTGTTCTTTTTTTCTTTTATTTTGGGTACACGATCTTCACACTATTCTAGTTATTGGGTTTCCTGTCAAACAAATCACTTAAAATCTAAATATAAAAAAAAAATTATAATTCCTTGTCTAATCTTCTCTAAATGAAACTACATACTTCTTGAAATTGTCGACTAGAATAAAAATTTTCGGAATATTATTTTAACATTGTTAAATAATTATTTTTATATTATTACTAGCTGCCTCCCGCGGTTTTACCCGCGTTAAAAATGTTAAGGGTGAACAACCCTTATCACTTAGGGGTATGAAAAATAGATAGTAGCCGATTCTCAGACCTTCTGAATATGCATATAAAATTTGGTAAAAATCGGTAAAGTCGTTTCGGAGGAGTACGGTAACTAACATTCTGACACGAGAATTTTATTTATAAGATTATCTGATTTATAAGATTCAGAACAGACTATATCATCACGCTTCGACAAACAGGAGTAGAGCAGTAACCAAAAATGCAAGTATTTGTTACACACTGTAGCTAAATTACTATCGAAACAGAAATTTGGCTACTTACTTACAATAGTTTTTTTTTTCGACCACAAAACCTGCCTAATCACATATTAGCGACCTCCTACTGTTTATCACTGACAGCAATCCGGGATCAGTGATAAACCGTTAAATAAAATGTTCAATGAATGAACGAATATGCTTGTGAATGAACGATTATGATCCGTGAATGAACGGATTAGGAACATAATGTTGTAGTTATTATTATGAGAATGTTCACGGAATGATGAGTGCTAATGGTTCCGATTTCGTTATGGAATATCGTAAGGCAATTTTATTGTATACAGGGGGTGTTTCTGTGGGTGTCTTTGACACAAGCTGAAAAGGTCGATTGGCAAAAAAGATCGTAATATGAGTCTCAGAAAACAATACTCTTTAAATTTCGAAGATGCAACATTGGGTCGAAAACGTTATTAGTCAAATTAAGGACCATATACAAATTCAGTTGGTTTGGTTATTAAACTCAATTATTATTTAAGCCACCGGCGAAAACTAATTGTTAATTAAAATTATTTTCCAATGACAAAAAGTTGTAAGTCCAAAACTTGTAACCCATAAAAATAATAACAAAATAGAGCACCATGTATATTCCCAGCTTCCAACGACAATAGAGCACATTATGGCTGCGCATCACAGCGTGTAATTGCCAAAACGCTGCGGTTCGCCGCTCAGTGTGAAAGGGGCTTAAGGATTAGCAAACATTAACACCTCATTGTTAAGTAGGGTCATTCTGTATTGAGATTTCGAGAGGAGATGGCTTACTTAACTTGATGTATACTATTTTTTTGGGGAAAATGAGGTAATTTCTGACTAATTGATAAGTTTTAAGTATCATAATTACTAGTCAGGTAAGTACTCTTTTAATACTGTATAGCAAGTGTAAGTACTATGGAGATTCGACACAACTGATATCACCAACTAGATTGGAAAATAATTAAGTTTACAGAAATATTCCTTCTTCTGAGCCAGGAAATGATACATTAATTGTATGTAGAACGCTCGTCCGTCACATATGCTTACACCGTCATTGTCGTCAGTGTTACAAAATATTAAATTAGAATAGAATCAATATTATTTCAGGCTGCATAGGCCCATATTATATAGAAACCTTAATCTAACATACATACAATTATTTATCAATTTGTTAGTAAAAATGAAACTTAAATCTATGTTAGTAACACTTCCCTACGTTGCACTAAAGAATATTAGACTGGAACTCAAAACAATGGTGCCGATTCTCTCGTGCACAAACTATCGTAAATTTAAGTTAAGTGCATCTTTCTCTTTCCTTTTAATTAAGAAAAGGACAGAAGATCAAATATTAGTTAAGTCCTGTCAAATTTAGACACTCCATAGATAATTTAGACGCAATTTAAAAACGTGGCGTCTAAATATACGTCAATTTTCATCAGGCGCTGTCTAATTTGACAGGATTAAACTAAAATGTATCTTCTGTCCTTTTCTTTAAGAAATGGAAAGAGAAAGATGCACTTAACTTAAATTTACGATAGTTTGTGCACAAGAGAATCGGCACCATTATTGAACTAAAGCAAGAAAAATAAACACGTTGCGTGATAAGCGTATACATTGGTATGGGGTCACGCAAAATTTTTGGTAACAGAGCAAGCTTAAACAATAGTTCCAAAGGCTCATGAGGGATTAAGAAGACAACTCCATAAAATAAAGGCAAAAGGTGTGATAATTGATGATGATTAAAAATAAAAAAAAAGAAACTTTAAATTATTACCTACTAGCTTTTGCCCACGACTTCGCTCGCGTTAAAAAGAGACAAAAAGTAGCCTATGTTACTCTCCATCCCTTCAACTATCTCCACTTAAAAAAATTCGTCAATTCGTCGCTCCGTTTTGCCGTGAAAGAAAGACAAACATACAGACAGACAGACACACTTTCCCATTTATAATAATAGTATGGATTTGCCATCGTGTACAATTATAATTATTCCTTATAAAAATATTAAACCTTCTAACACACGTGATTTGAGACACAATAGAAAGACAATAGCAGCGCGACAGCCGGCTGTCACTTGGTCGCCGAAAGGTTTAATAAGAAGAAAGAAAGAAAAACAGTTTATTCACGCTAGTGAGAAGTTTACATTGTACGAACTTAAATAAAAATAAAATATTCTACATTCACTTGCGTAACATTATAACATTTAATAATAACATTATATATGTAATACTTCTAGTGGTAATACTTCATTTCTATCCAAAAATAGTCTTTATTATTCGGCAGTTGGTCTTACTAATAAATAAACACATGAAATGCATCACAATTTTTTTAATCGCCAAAATGTTTTTTCGCCCTTGCAATACAAGGAAAATTTATCTCATCGTGTCACACCGATAAAGTTTACAATCCAATTTTACTTTATTCCCCAAAAATGGGTAATTAAGTGAAGCGAACCAATTTAAAAGAAATCAAGGGTTTCATGAAAAAGGAAAAATTGTATATTTTTATAACGAAACTAAATTATTTGAGAGTCCTATAAATAAGGGGGAGCAGTAATTGCTCTCTAAACGGTTCTCGACTGAACAGAACAAATTATAAAGAACGAAAAGAGTTTTTGAAGAAATGTTTTTATACTTACCTCTGAAATTGATTGATGTCGAGCCTCGTTACTAAATTTTTAACTATTGATTTTAAAAGATTCGTTCATGAAGTTTTTAGCTCATTCTTCTCCAAAAGAACCTACTGTGGAAAGAGCAACTAAGTTCAATTTTCTGTCAGACTGACTTTTTGACAATTCAAAAGTAGTTGTACATGGTTTATTTGTATAAATTACTTTTGAGTCTGAGTTTGGGGGTGTAAGTGGCCCTACCGTCACCTCCAGGGTCAAACCCAACCTCACCTGCACGTGGTACACCCTGCTGATTCACTGACGAGGCTCTGACGGACCAGGTCTCTTCACAAAGAGGAGACCATCGCCGTCATATTGCATATATTTTTGTTATATATCCTTCTTCGTTTTAGATATTGTAAAATAAACATGGTCGTGGCAGAATTGTGGTGTGAAAACTTAAAAATATGAAAAAATATCGAGAGGGAAGGTAGAGACATAAATTGAAATTACTATCTGGTTCCTTTAGTTTCCCTAATTTACCCCTTGTTGAATTATCAAAAAATGCGCCTTTGACTTATAATAAATACTGCAGTGCAAATTTCATGCTGGCTGCATGGCTTCAGTAAATATAGGCTGTGCGTTGATTATCACCAATAAACCTATCTCTTTGTGTATAAACAAGATAATGACTATTCTTTATCTAAAATGTGCCGATAGCGTAAATATAATCTTGCTCTCGTATTTCTCATTACAGAGGATCGTGAGTGACTAACTCTGACGATCTTATGCTATGCTTTTTTGGCACCGGGGTTGCGGAATGTTTATAATAGTTACCGTGACCCCGGAACATAAAGGGCAACCGAAGGAACTTGAGTGGGTTTTAGTCAGTAAAAGTCTGACACGCGCTCCCGCCGCACCCAGGACGGGAGCAGTCATTGGATGATTTCCCACTCACCAAAAAAAAATGCATTTGTGGTATGAAAGTTGGTGAGGTTATGAATCGTTGCTACTTTTTAGGTAACGTAGATATACATTATGGTTATTTATCTCATCATCAATGTTTGCTGTAAAAAAGGGGAAATAAGTGCCAATTGTTCGTTATGTATAATCCTATCGAATACACAGGGTCAGATAATAAGCGAGTGTCGATGTAAACGGTCCTCAATTGAATTCGGTCGCGTAATAACAGAGAAATGATCGCTTGATACGTCCGCGTCTCTCGAGAAATACTTTAATGTTTAAACTGTAGTGATGTCTCGTGGCGACGACTATCGATGTTTTTGTTTCATTCTCTGTTTTGATGTCATGTCATAACCAATAACCGGCCGTCCGCCATATTGTGTTGTATGTATGAATAGCCTAAACTATTCATCATATTACGTTAATTCGATTCGTAGAGAAGTCGTCGTCTTCTTCTTTCTGAAGTAATCACAAATAAAATCACAAAATTCAAGTAAACACTTAAATTTTATTATTTTGTATAATTATATGATTTTCATTGAAATATCGTTGCTTGCGCGGATACTGTCCAACTGATTCTATGCAAGTTGCGCATGAATATCCCAACTAGTCTGGTCAATCAACAAGTTTCTTTTCACGTTATTCGCTGTAAGACATTTATTTATTTATTTATTATGGCACTCCAACAACAAAGTCACAGAAACATTGATACATACATACAGAAATTAGTTAAATTAGTATTAACGTGACCTTGTCACTTAAAGGTGTGCACAGCTTTTGCAGTATGTGATACAGTGTTATAATATAAGATTAGTGAAAATGTTTACACAGGACATTGCAGAATAATTATTGAATTTGAATTATACAAATTAAAAGTAGTATGGATTTCCTACTTCAGCATACATTAATTAATATTATAATAAAAAAAAACAAGATGTGTATAAGAAAAATAACAGTGATAAATGACAAGACTACACACATGACTACACTCAACACATATATATGACTGAAGACATGACTAGTATACTTTCTTAAAGTCTGGATGTTTTATCTATAATATGTATGTATTTAAAAATTATATAAGTATGTATATCAGTTGTCTGATTACCATAACACAAGCTCTGCTTAGCTTGGGATCAGATGGCCGTGTGTAAGATGTCCCAGGATATTTATTAAACAAGCAAAACATCGACAGTTATGCTACAGCTCGTTTATCCCAACACTAAAAGGGCGGGGGCGAGAGCGCGAAATTGGAGGAAAACTTTCGTAAGGGGAAATGAAATGGGATTGATAAAAATTGGAACCAAGCCGCCCGAACAGGGACGGACTTGATTGATAAAAGTAATTGTTTATCCGTACTTCCGTACTAATATTATTAATGCGAAAGTAACTCTGTCTGTTTATCTTTCTGTCTGTCTGTCTGTCTTTTCTTCACGCCTAAACCACTGAACCGATTTGAATGAAATTTTGTACAGATATAGTCTGGGACCCGAGAAAGGACATAGGATAAGTAGTTTTCATCCTGGAAATCCCCCGGGAACGGGAACTATTATTCCACGCGGACGAAGTCGCGGGCAAAAGCGAGTATGCTATAAAAACTAGGAGCTCTTTTTGATGTCATTGGTTGGCAAACTTTGAAAACAGAATGTTAATGTTTAATGTTATGTGGTCACCTATAGACAACTGCTATACCTACTGGATCTCCGCAGATGACCCATTATCATCAATGATGGCTCATTATCATCATCGTCTTTCATTCTCTTAAAATTGCCTACCTTCCAAAGGTCCTTCCAGAACTCCAGGGACCTGAGGCACTTAACTATTAACCATAATATATAATTAAACAACAACACAAAATAAAAAACCTTTTAATTATTTCCGTAAAAAACCCTTTAAATAAGGAACCTTCATGTCGGTGGCCTATATGAGTGTGTTTTTAATTTGAGTTAATTTTTATATTTCATTTAATGGGCCGATAGAATTAGAAATACATATTCTATGAATATTTTAACTCATAGTTCACGAGATGTAACCCAGTGGACAGATAAATCTAAACCACGATTTCACACAAACTCAGTATTCAGTATTCAGTATCATTTATTTGCATCTCTTTTATACATATCTGCAACTCTTTACTAACTCCCGTTACAATTGCCTAGCCAACAATTACTGCATCCCAAATCCGCTCCTGATTTTTCCGAGGGCTCGAAATTCACTTAGCTTCGTTTGTCGAAGCTTTTCGCCTCTTGAAACTTTTCAATAGCCCGGAATCGAATTCAGGCACCTCCCTGTTCCCTCCCGCCCCTCTTTCACTCCCCCTGTGCTCTGACTCTCTACCTTTGAACACCTGGAGAGACCATGTATGTACACAATATATCTAAAATTGAGCGCTTGTAAATATGCGTCGAGTTGGTTATTTCAATTTTCAGTAATCATTCTGTTAGAAAAATAATGTGGCTTTTCGTTTTTTTTTGTGGGATTCGATTATGTAAGCTTGGGTTTGCTTGGATTGTAGGCTAAAGTAGTTGTGCTGTGTGTCGGTTCGATTCCCGCATGGAACTGTTTTCAATCGTACTGTTTGAGTATGTCAGTTTATGCTTGTAAAAGCACCCACGGTATTGAAGAAACGCCTTGTGACTGACCGATGACTGCCAAAGTGCCAACCCAAACTTCTGCGTCTAGAGATGTGAAATTTCCAGGGTGTGTTCTTTGTGAAGAGTGAGTATCCACTTTGGGGTTTTTAAATTAAAATAAAATACGCGTAGCTAAATCTAAGTATTCTAGAAATAGGATTAATCAATATTTGTCAATTTGTGACATAATTATCACGTCACAGTCCAGCTTATACCAATTTTTCTCTCGTACCGAAGGACCAAATTTTATTCAAACAAAATATTATCACAACCATCAATAAGGCATCTGAATGTGCTACTTCAAACGCATAATCCGTGCTATGGTCACTTCACAACCAACTTTTTGCTACTTTCTCATTGTATATCACACTTTTACACAGTAATTCGAGATGCTTGAAATCCTAGACAAAACCGATTCCATTCTCCATTGTGCCAACGCCGCACAGTGGTCACTACTCGATATCTGTGGAAAAAAAGGTTCTTCGAAATTTTGCGGCATTATTAGTGGTTTAGGTTTTTGTTGGACGTATAAAAGGATTTCGTTCACGTTATAAGATCGGCTTCGGTTCAAAGGTTTGTTCGGAGGCGTTGGAAGTAAGCTGTGTTCGAGTGCGTTGTGGATTAGAAGCTTGTGCGCTTTATTAGATGTTTGTATGTATATTTGAGATTTTTTGTAACCTTGGTTTGACTATGTCACTTTTGTCGTTGTAGTAAAGGAGATTTTGATTTCTAACATTTTGCTTAATGATTCATTTATTAAATAGCCCAAAGCTTTGTTTTGCGAAAGCGTTCTAAGTTAGCAGTAGATTATTGAGAAGGCATCCCGGTTTTTTCTCGGTGTACACAAGGTTTGTGTTTCAAATAGATTTAGCTTTTCAAAATTCGGTTCTATAATCCATATACTTTGTTGTTACGGTAGTGTGTCGTGATTGATCAATAAAAAATTGTTGCCATATACATTATAGTACGATTATTTGCGGTAAAATTTGTCACATAATTACTAGTTTGACATCCGTTTTCGTTGACACAATAACCGATTGTGCCAACGAACGACTATCAATGTTAAATCTCAAATAGATTGTGTTTCACAAACCAAAAGACCGACTATTTTATTTCATTGCATTGTTACCTTTCTTAGTTTTGAATTTGTCGGTAGTTTAATAGACATTTTTCACCATTTATTTTACATTAATTATTACTTAAGCCCCGACGAGCCCTTATACGACTAACTAAGATTTCAATTGTATTATAATTTAGTTTATTTTTTAATATTATAATATATATATCTAATTACTAAAAAAAATTATCTATGTAAAATAAAATGTTTAAAATTAACGATTTCTTGAATTGCAGCGTTTTCATGATGTCAAATTTTTTTTACTAGTTTTTAAAACAACTAAGTAACTGAACTAAACTAAAATTTAAACATGCCACGTATTTAGCAAATCCCCGTAAATTGAGCTTCACATGTGAACACTTTATTGATTTACAACATCATATTTCTGAAGTCAAGTTTTTGATTAAGCTAAAAGTAATAATAACCACCCCAAAGTATCTAGTTAAAAATAATTTGTTTGCGCATTCATCTCTCCCCATAAACGAAAATTTGCACCAATTAAAAATAGAAAAATACAATTTTATTTCTCTCTAACACCATATTGGGTGAACGCCTCAAACAAATGTCACTCTAAGCATGCAGAACAAGTTTAAATGCACAGGAAATTACGCAAAAATAACCCATAACACATTGGAATAAAGCTTTTAGATCTGCAAAAGTATATTTGCAACCAGTATTTTTTACACTATTTTCTGTTTTATTGTATTACAAGGTTTATTCGTCGCTAACGAGTCAGCGGGGAGCCTGTGCGAGTGAGAGGTCTGATGTAGAGAGAGATGGCGATATGTAATACGATTTGTTTTGTTGCATTGTGGTTTTGGTCCGTTTACGATTGTCAAAGTTTTTGTCGCTCTTCTTTTGGCTTTGAACCACTGTGCATTGACAACTCTGCGTATTTATTTGTATTTTGTAAGGATGTGCAAATATTTATGAATGTTTGTGTAAGTATTGTAAATTATTCAAAGATTAAGTATAAAAATAATTTGAATAACATACATATTAGAAAAACAGAACATTTATCAAATAAGATAATTTACTAGATAACTAGCGATTTATCTTAGCTTCGCGATGTTACAAATCTTTGGAATTCTCTACTTTTCCCTGTTATAATTTTTTATTGAATTTATCCATTTGAACGCATCTCCTCAATCAACCATCAATTGAAAAAATCGGTTTAGCTTCAACTTCAACTTTTATATAATATTATGGCAATCCACCGAATTTTCAGTGATTTCTGCCAATGTCCAGTTTGATTAATAATATTTTAGTGTACAATTGTACGGTTATTAAATTATTATGGAGATCATACACGTGTTCTTATAACCAAGAACACGAGATGACTCCCAATCGGTTTAGTAGTTTTTGTCTTCATTGAGGCAAATAAACAATCAGGTTTTTTTTTTAAATTTAGTTGGGACTCTAATACATGTTCAGAATAATTAAAGTCAGTTAATAATATTTCCAAAAATATTTCAGGATAAAAAAAGTACGTACCCACTCTTTTGACAGCTGCAATCTGTCAAATTATGTAGAAACTTACAGAACCACTGACATCATTACTCGAGGTAAATGCTACAATTGTAATCTCTACATATTTAAGAGCGTCTATTATTTGGGAAGTGATTAAACTAATAATAGCTGTTATTGTAATGCTGTGTTACATATTTTTTGTAATAAAAAAAAAGGAACATTATAATATATTTTACTCACTTACTTATTTTATAACCAGTGAATTTCTGAGTGGCTCAACTTAAAATTGGTGCAAAATAGTAATCCTGTTTAAATGGCGTCTCATGTCATTGCATTGATTTTTTTGCCAAATTAACAAATACATATAAAAGTAATTTTTCATTGTGTTTAACCAATAAAATGAAAAAATATTCAATAAAATCGGTCAGTAACGTTACCCGCTTGGGGTCGTTTACCTTCTGGTGTGCAGGTGTGCTATGATTTTTGTAGGATATGTTTTTAAGTTGAGCGTATATGTAAGTAATCTATAGATTTTGGCTACCTTAAAAAGATTGTAACAGGAATTTCAAATGTCTCGACGGAAGTTCTAGCGTTAATAAAGCACAATACTTACTGTAAAAAAAAACTCAATTCTAATACTCAGAATTGCGTCAGTGTTGGCGACATTTAATATTTATTTTCAAGTATTAAACAAAGTATATTATTTACGGAAATAAAATTATAATTTTATTTAAATTAAAACATTTTGAAATGATTGGGTATTGCAAAAATAATTATCTACTTGCTTTTTAAAGGACTGTATTCTCAAAAATTTAAAATAATCACTAAATAATAAGGCAAGCGATTATTTTTGCAATACCCAATCATTACAAAACGTTAAAATTTAAAATAAGTATGACATCACTCTGCATCATGGATAGTAAGTATATCACATTGCACTTTGCGGAAATGGTTGAAACCTACGAAGCACCGAAGCAAGTTTAAACAAAGCCCACAACTTCAACCTTTTTAAAATGCAACACAAAAATGACATTGCACAATTTTACAAGACGCCCCAACAAACGCAAAAACCATCACCAGCTGTCAAATTCTTGCAAAAAACTAACAATATCCTCTAAATAGGCTCCTATTAGGCTCTTATCACTTGATCGGATTGTTAATTCTCGAGCAATTTGCCGCGAACAATCGTTTAGACGGGTCGTGAGTTAATCGTAGTGATAACATCTCTACTGTTCATCTGTTCGTCTTTGTGTAATGTAATAACGAACATATCATCACTGGGTTTGTGTTTCAGACTAGTTTCGGCAATGGAAGTTAGGGTTCAGAGCTTACTCTACATTACTAGTAGCATAAAAGTCGCTTTCTGTGTATGTATGTCTGTCCATATGTATGCTTATATCTTCAAAACTACTCAACTGATATGGATGCAAATCGGATAACGGTGCATATTATAGTACAGAAAAGCTGGGCCGGCCCAGGAAAAGGTGGCGAGATGAGCTTAACGCGTACCACGAGGGCTGGTTTGAAGCGAAGGAAAAGGCAGTCTGGAAAAGTTTAAGCAGATTTTGTAAAACGCATTAAGCAACACAAAACTTTATAATATAGATCGAATATTGAAATTATATAGCAACATTTTGATTTTCCTTGAAAAGTCCCTGTCGGTCTAAACCTTTAGCATTGGTTCTCGATCTCTTTCTTCTGTGGGTTAATTTCTGCCAATGCAACTAAAATAAACATATCCTAAACGAATATAATGGCTCACTTGTATCACGCAGTTCTCATTACGTCTACCCATTCAAAACTCAAGTATAGGACACGATAATATATGTGTGCCTTCAGTTAATTTAAATTTAAAATCTAATTCCCCTTCAAAGTTTCATATTATAGAGTTGATTTGAACAGTTTGTTAGTCCCGGGACATGATCCCGGTAACAGTGTAAAAGCTGGCCCCGCCCCGCCCGGGATCGAACCCGGGACCAGCTCACCACCCGCGGGCGACATCCCGTCTCTAATATTGTTACTTTAAAGTTTTGTTGGAATGGTTCTGTATATTATAAACTTTAAATATTGATAAATACCTAAGGTAGTCTTAGTTTTATCCATTGTTGGTCCAAAAATAAATTGCGCGGCCAAATCTAGAATTATTACAGTTACGGGGTTACATTCACTTTAGCAGTTTAAAGTAAGTGAGGCCTAACTGTTGGGAATAATTTTAGGTCTGGCTGCGCAAAATTTTTGTTTGGGCCAAAATGCCTGATACTAGTCTCGACACTTTTCAGAGGACACAAATTGATTATGGCTTTCAGAAGTTGCAGTGGTTAAGAATACAGTGGAGTTTTTTTATTGGGTTATCTCAATAAAAATATTGGGATAGTTATTAGTGATAGTTTTTAGAATACGTAATTTTTTTTATATTGGGTAATATAAAAAAATTACGTATTCTAAAAACATAGTCCCAAGTGACTACTTGATTTTTGTAATATAGTAAAAATTGACAATCTTCTTTACTACTACCAGTTATGTTTTGACTTCTGCTTTGAGACTTAGATTGCTCCTTTCTGCGGGCTTCACGTTTAGATTCTGGCTTTTTTACTTTTATTTTTTCTGTTGTTATTTTTGGTTCGTGTGGCAGGATTTTCCCAATCTGCACTACTTCCAAAAACCGTTCTTAAACTCTAAACCGTTGCACAAGGGACCTTTACACAAGGGACCCTAATAAAATGGGAACACACAAAAGAATTCATGGAGATTGTGTCGCGGTGCCCCGCAGCGAAAACAACACGTTTCCACGTAATAACATGTTCGGTGTACGAGTGCAACATGTCGTCAGCTCCCCAACTGAACGAATATCTTTGAAACAATCTCATTTTGCTATTATTGAAGTTGTTGTAAATATGGAGGATAATTAATAACTTTGTAGATTGATACCCCTTGGAAAGTGTAAAGTTAAATTTCATTTGGGGCTTTGTTTGATTTGGATCCTCTGTGAGATCAAACCGAAGGTTTCCTGCCCCGATTTTTTTTATCTGTCTCTATGGCTATGTATAAACCTGTTACTGTGTTTTTACCTCCTTTGAATGATGATCATAGACAATTTTTTTTTGTAATTGGTTAATTAGTCATAAAACCATGTCACGTTGTTTTTTTTCTAGGAAGGGGCGTAGGTGGGTAGGTAGGTACCATCACCTCCAGAGTCAAAGCCAACCTCACATGCACGTGGTGTACCCTGCTGATTCACTGACGAGGCTCTGATGGCCCAGGAATGTACTACATATATTTAAGTTATAAATCTTTCTTTGATTGAAATATTGTAAAACTAGCCTAGCTGTCCACTGCGGTTTCACCCGCATTTTTCGTTACTACTCTGCTCCCGTGGGTCGTAGCGTGATGGTGTATAGCCTATAGCATTCCTCGATAAATGGACTATCTAACACTGAAAGAATTTTTCAAATCAAACCAGTAGTTCCAGAGATTACATACAAACTTACAAACCTACAAACTTACAAATTGTACCTCTTTATAATATTAGTATTAGTATAGACTAGTATAGATAAAGAAACATGGTCGTGGTAGAATTGTGGTGTCATTTCCAGAAAGAAGACTATTATAGAGGCAACTAAGATTTTAGAACTTTTTTAAATGTACCATGAAGTTAACTTCTACTAAATAATATTTATTTATTTACGTAGCACACTCAAGCGTTATTGTTTTCGCGGTACACGCGGGGTGAGCGCACCCGTTGTCGGCTCGCACGCACGATCATTCGATTACTTTCACGAAAAAACTCGGGACCTGTGTATATGGACAATGCTGGCAAGGAGACAATTTGTTGAAGTATCCATTTATAAGTGCGTTTTTTAATAATTATAATTGAGGACATGGATTCTGTATTGTATCTATAGAGCAGTAAAAAACCTGTTCGTGTTGTAAAAGCTGAATTTAGGTAACTTTTTTTTAAAGAAGCGGGTCCTAATATTTAATGAAGAAAGAAAAGAGTGGAGATTAGGGAAGAATAAGAAAGAATCTTTGCTCTGCAAGAGCAATATTTAGGCGTGTAATAATAATACTAACGAATAGGTTTTTCAATTGTCGTATGTGTCAGACAATAACGTTCGTTGCATTGCAAGTACTAGATTTAGGGTCATTTCACTACCTCGAAACGAAATAGTCCTTATCTACAAGATAAATTAAAAAATGGAATAGGCTTTGTATGAATTTATCAGAATCTGCCAGATATTTTAATCAGAACTTATCAAAAGAATGTGATTTGAAACAGATATAGTATTTTGTATTATTGCTAAAAAGACACAGCTGAACTTGCATACATCTAGTATTTGTAGTTTTCAGTGTTACAATAATACTACAAAACAACCGCACATCTCCACAGTTTTTTATAGCCAGCGTTAAGTGATGTAAAACGGCAAAAATTGCTCGCCAAATCACTGGCGTTTTTTAATAATTGTTTTATGCTCTAACAAATGAGTTTGAAATTGGATCGGGCTCGGAGCGCTTACAAAAATGGATGCTTAATACGATTAGAGGGAGCAGGACACCGATATAGCGAGCGAAAGAGACAGAAGATGCCCGTAGTGTTTGAGAGCCTTTTGTTCTCTTTGATAACATTTTGTTATTTAGATGCATTATTTGGTTGCGTTAGTTGCGATTCAATTTGGCATTCATTTGAAAGGACTCGAATCATTCTGTAACAAATTGGCGTATTATTCTATTATTCGGTATTTTCTTTAGTTGAATATCTTTTGGATTAGAATTTTAAATTAGGTTGAAATTTCAATTTATTTTTGTTTTGTGATCGTTAGAATATATGGAGGTGGTGTTTGATAATGTGTTACATTTATATAAATTGATAAATAAATTGTGCTATTTGTTATCTATGTTGGGCAACTATAAGCGATCAAACTATAAACTATTAAAAAAAATGTGATTTATTTTAGTCAGACAGAACCAAACTTTGGATATCCAGAAACTTTACAGTTCAGTTTCGTATTTTGATCTCTCAAGTTTTTTTCTCCATAATTCAAGTTCTATTGTGACAAATATTTGTTTTGATCGCATGGTCAGACTACAGCTCCGATTCTTTACCTTTGAAATGTCACCTTAGTTGTCACTTTCTTTAAATCGTACTTGTATTAACTATCCTATAAAGTAACAAGTGAGCATCGTATCAAAATTTCGTGGAATATCGTGAATTGCCGTAACAAGCAAGCTCGCAGAAAAGTCATTCATTCAATGTTACTTGGACATACCGAGTAATCTCGTTTGAATAGTATAAGTACGGTATTATTACACATGTTGGATGCTGTTTGACAACAACTTTAAACACGCTGCTATTTGTATTGAGAAAGGATTAAGAAGACATAACCTTTTTGGTTTGAAGGGATTCAAAGCCCATTGTAGCCAGAAAATTTGATACACGTGCAAATACGGACACTAGACGACTCGGCGCCTTGTAAAACTTTTTTGAATTTAAGATTCACTTCTTTTACAAACATCTTCCTTTGTAACTCTACTCTCTCTTGTTGATGATACAGAAAAATGTTAAAAACAAAGTCTAAAATTAAAAGGTAACGATGTAATTAAAACATGTTTAACAGGCTCTTTAGTTAAGCAGTTGGCGTTCAATCAAAATGATTTGACGGAGATAAATTGAGTGTAAACAGAACAAGCGAAACGTAAAATAATCTTGTTTATAACTAAGAACGAACATCTCGCTCTAATCCTATAAAAGCACAGACTAATTTGTAGACAATTGCAGAGTTAAGGAGCTTGCGGGATGCTGCCAGTTCGGCGTTTACTTTATTGAGGACACATGAAAAAAAAACTTTTCTAGAGACAACTAATATACGGCCATCTAATCCCAAACTAACCCTGTCCTATGGTAACCAGACATCTAAGTGCTATAAACAAATTACACCCAGGCAAAAAACATTCAGTCATTATGATTTCTCTAAGATTTATGCTGAGTGAGAATCGAGCCCACTCAGCATAAATCTTATGCAGGTCAAGGCTTAGTTACTATTGTCACAAACCACTAAACCTTCAGGACAATTAAATCATTGTCATAATAATCTTAATTATTGACGTATCGTAGACACAATTTGATAACGGTCACAGCAGGAACTCTTTCCTAGTATAGATTACAAAGTTTATTAAAAAACATCTCATGGAAATCATAGTATGACATGACTTGACATGAGCATATTCAGGGCGCAACTTTAATTCAATTTTAAGGACTTACTCAAATATGACAAGACTCCTACAGCAAAACGACCCAAACGCAGGGTAACACAACCAGTAGCCAGCCGTGTTGTCCCAGCACAATATAAAACAATAAAAAGCCTATTAAGTTGGAACAATATAATCTTCCTCGGCGTTCCCGCTCCCCGCGCCCCCTCACCCCCTGGTCCACCTCTCGAGCACTCTGTCCAGGCGGTAATTACCGTCGCCTTGAGAGTCAGTTAGGAGGCAATAGCGTTATTTTAGCACCTTTGCAATTTGTTTCTAAGAAATCATTTTTATATCATTATTTACGTATTTGTTGCTGCGAAACTTTTGAAATGGTTCTGTTTGGATGAAGGTTTTTGTGGATTTTTAACATTTTGTTGTTATTTATAGTTGTTAATTTATTGGAGTGAAAGTAGTTAGAATTAATAAGAAGAAAAATAAGCGAGACGACAACCAGTAATTAGTCCGCCAGGTAGTTTGTCAAAAGATATTGGACGACGAATTTTTTTCTCGTAAACGAAAACTGACAACGATACAGTGCATTGAAGTTTTGAGTAATGTCACGCTTAGTTACAATTTTTACTGAACAGTGAACAGTGACGCCACTGGTTCCGTAGTGAGGCTACGGAACTGTAATGCTCTATTTGTATATTTTTATAATTTTGGTCAAGTCTAACGGACGGACTAAGCAGTTTTAATGCAGTCGTCATCCCTATTGTAATCCTTTCTGATGTTTTATAACCGTACTAACGACCCATCCTAGCTTCGGACGGACGATTATAATATCCATGTCCAAAACTCTGACCATCAGTAAAGTCACATGACTTCTCCCGCCCCACCCAGGATTGGAGAAGTCATCTGATGATTTCCCTCTTACCAAAAAATAAAATATTGTCAGGCTCAGCTCCGATTATTTCCTTGGAAATGGTGCCTTATTTATAGTTTCTAAACTCAAACTCAAAACTATTTTATTCAAATAAACCATTTACAGATACTTTTGAATCGTCAAGGTGTCAGTCTGTCAGAAAAATGAAGCTAGTTGCTCGTTCCAAGGAGTCTCATGGAGAAGAGCGAGCAAGAAACTCCATGGACACTCTTTTAAAAATCAATAGATTACAAAAATTTGGTTACATCATTTATTGTAGAATTTAAAGTACTATGTGAGAACAACGTTACAAGTCATAATGTAAGAAGAGATATTGTAAATTTAAGGAAAAAGAAGAAACAAAATTTAAAATAACTGTGGCAGCTAAGAGATGACCAGTCTCAGCAGACAGCGCCCGTTCACGGACATGACGTGTGGATCGGCACCAAATAGCTCAACCATTTTGAAGGGAACCAAGTGATCCAACACACGCGCCACCGTCAGTGAGACATTTGAGTGAGCATGACAAACTCCCAGCTGCCAGAGTACATTCAGTCAATGACAGACAGAGGAAATGTAAAGAACATAGTGCTCACATTGTATGCTATGTGAATTTATATAAAACAAACACTTTGACTCGACACAATACTATTATTTTTGTAGTTTTACAATCAACACTAGCGTCGAATACTAATTAATTACACGGTTGTGGAGCAGGACCAGCAGTCAGCCAAGCATTTTGGTCATTAAAAAATTCTTTAAATTGTAACGTACTAACTCAGATTATAAAACAGTAGGCAGATAGACAGCGCGGAACATTACGAGTGCGGCGAACGTCGAGACATGTGTGCGTGAGTGCCACGTGACTGCGCTGTAAGAACACGTCGTCTCTGTGTGCGTTCCAGTTGCCAGGATGATGAAAAATTACCCGTAATATTTCATTCTTGTCTGTCTATATTAATTAAAATCAATTTATGAATTTACTAAAAGTATGTAGGTACGCGCGTAGCATAAGAACTGCTACGCCTAATTAGGTAAATCTAATTTGTTGTGTTTGTAATTGTCAGGACAACGTTGGTATGACAACATTGATTTAAAAAAATGCACCCTGGCTAAGCTGGAAGCGGGCAGATAGTACAAAATAATAATTGATTTATTTTGTTTAAAATTGTGGAACAACTTAGGGATATAAATAATAAAGTGCTTAGGTGTATAACAATTTTATAAAGCTAAAAAGTTTGTTTGTTTGAAACTTGAACGTGTTAATAATTTCTCTTATTCACAAACTACTAAATTTAAGTTAATGCATCTGTCTCTTTCCATTTCTTAAAGAAAAGGACAGAATATAAAATATTAGTTAAGTCATCTTTTTCTGTTCACTGTTTTTTACTATATTTACTTTATGTTGGCGAATCGACTGGTGTACATAATTTTAGTTAGAGACAAAACATTCACTAGTTTTATTAACGAAGACTTTTGACACATACAAGATAAGTACACACACATGATACAAACATACCAACCAAAAAGAAAAAAACACTCGAAATAAATATTCTTTTAGATCGATAATCCTGTTTCCAATACATATTTCCCAACTTAGGGGTAAATTGTTTCACAATAAAATAGCAACACCGACAGATTTCTGTTGAGGTTTTGTGTTCCAAATAAAATAACATCCAAAAAGGCAAAAATAACCATATTAATCCATAAAAAGGTACTTCATCTTCTTTCTTTTGATTTAGGGAACAATTTTTGCAATGTTTAAAAACAAAAGACGGCATCATTCTCGAAAATATGAATATTTTCCGTGACATGTTTACGGCGCGACGCTTCGTGCCGTACTGACTCGAGATTGTATTCGCTTTTGGTTTTGTATTTGCTTTGTTGACCTCACTCGCGGTGTTCCGCGCTATCTATCTGCCTTCTGTTTACTAATCTGAGCGTACTAACGACCCATTCTAACTTCGGACGGGCGATTATAATTTCCATGTATTATACGCCTAAACAGGTATTATGAATGATTTTGTCTATTGGTTTACAACAGTGTTTTTTTTAAATATCACGAACATATTCACAACATCACGGGAGACTTTGCCTCTGTTTTATACATATGTTAGTATTTTGGTTGGTTAAAAAATCAATAAAGTTTATTTCTCTCCGCAAAAATAGACACAAATAATTGATTATCTACTACACGGAAATAAATCATTGCAACCAATTTGCTAACATTTATTATACGAAACAAAAAAACTTTAACTACTGTACATTAAAAGCATCTACCAAACAGTGAAATAGTGGGAATCTAGTCTTTTTACTTCGTTTTTTCATTTCGTTTTTTTCGTACGCAGCGTAATTGACGCGCCGACAACTGGGCGCTTCACCCTGAGTGCTGTTTGATTCGATTGTGTAACTATTATTGTTTTATTACTTATGATTTTTGATTGATTACTTCTTTTTGTATGTAATGTTGTTACGGCTGTAGTTGTCATCCCGAAAATGTTCAAAAACAATTGAACATTATTTTTTACTAATAGTCTCACAAAATAAATAATTAAATTATTGACGTGCGCGCTAGATACCCTTTAAAGGAGAATGAGAGACAGTAGTCAGAGCATTCACATGAATCCATGAATGCCAAGTTGTAACTAAAGTTTTTGTGTAGTACTTTTCCCTGAACTTATTTCATCATCTCCCTAGCCTTTTCCTAACTGTGTTGGGGTCGGCTTCCAGCCTAACCGGATTCAGCTCGATACCGGTGTTTCACGCGGAGCGACTGCCTATCTGAACTCCACAACTCAGTAACTGGGTGACACGATACCTCGTGGTTAGACTGGTCAAAGTTTCTGGCTAACCAATAACGACTGTCAAAGTTCTACGAATGACAACCGGGACCAACGGCTTTACGTGCTTTCCGAGGCACGGGATGTCAGTGATGTCCAAGATAAACCTTAGAAAGTACATATGAATTGAAAAAGTCACATTGGTACTTGCCCGGATTCGATCCCACACCCCCTAACACGAGAGGCGGGCGCCTTATCTACTGGGCCATCACGACAAATACCCTGAACATATTTGAAGCTGGCTAATTCTTAGATCGCCGATTCGTATTTATTAAGAGTTCTAAGTTTATTAAATAGTTTTCATTAGGTAAAGCTGAAGTACAGTTCCATTTAAATACATAATTGTACACAAAGTCACACAACAGTAACTACTGAGAAAACTACACAAAATGCTAGTGACTTATCATCTCCCAAACTACCAATTTATACGTCACTATTACGCATAAAGTAGCCAAATGATAATAATTTGTACAACAAAACTACGAGTTTGTTCGTAAATATATCGATGGCGATTCTAAAAGCACTCTAAATACCATTCGAAACTTTTTTCACCCGAAACAACCCAAAAATTAACATCAGTAATAAGCCCGTATTAAGACACGACCAGTTTACTTCGACCCGTCACCCTTCTTTCGTGGAACTTTTTTGAGAACGTGTAAATAATAGTGGAAGAAAAGGAAAGGTCGTACTAAGCTGGACATCAATTTTTCAATTCTATTTTTGAGTGGGCAGGTATTAATTTGAGCGAGTGTTATTACGATCCGCAGTGATGGATTGGATGAGTAAGCAAATATTTGATTTTGGAACGTTTTAAGCTAATGTTGGTTCAAATGTTTGGAATAAGTATCTGGTTTAATTGGCTGAGATGTTGGGAATAGAGCCACAGCTGCCGTGATGGTTTGGGCAACATTTTGGTTTAGTAATTAGGTTTTATGCCCATCTTTTAATTAACTACTGAAATAAAATGCTTTAGATGTTTTTTTTTTTGGTGAGTGGGAAATCATCAAATGACAAGTGCTCCCGTCCTGGGTGCGGCGGGAGGGCGTGTCAGACTTTTACTGACTAAAACCCACTCATGTTCCTTCGATTGCCCTTTATGTTCTAGGGTCACGGTAACTATTATAAACATTCCGCAACCCCGGCAGGCGTGGCCCTGTTGGGCCCCTTCCAGTGCTGACTTCTTCTTTTTGAGACGCGCGTGGAACACTAACGTGCCGTCGACGCGGTCCTGGTCCTAGCCGGGCGGCGAGCTACCCATCGCTCGCCATCCGCAGAACCGTGCCTACGGTGGCCGGTAGTCGTCTTGCGACTCTCGACGTCTTCGCCTGGGTCTTAGTCCGGGGCGAGAGGCTCGTCGTTGCCTCTCGGGCGCCGCCGCTTCCTTCACTAGCATAACTGCTTCGCAGAAGGAGGCGACGGCATCCCATTCCGTCTCGCCCCGCAGCATGGCCTAAACTAGCGCCGGGCGCGAGAGGTCACCGCCGCCGATCGCCTCTACGAGGACACGTCGATGCTCCGCCCATGCGCGGCACACCTCCACCGTGTGCTCGACCGTGTCCTCCAGGCGACCGTTGCTGCAGTGGTGACACCCAGGCGTCGCTTCCGCCCGAATCCGACACAGGAACCTCCTGAACTGACCATGTCTGGTGAGGACCTGTGTCAAACAAAACGTGAGAGCGCCGTGGCGCCTCTCCAGCCACTCCTCAAAGAGGGGTCTTACCGCCGCTATTACGGCGTGCCCAATGCTTTGGATGACTTATTTATTTATTTATTTATTTGAAAACTTTATGCACATGTAAAAAACAATGTACAACGGCGGACTTAATGCCTTGGGCATTATCTACCAGTCTACCTTAGGGTGATGCAGAGACAAAACATGGCAGGTGCAAAGATATAAATAAAATTTCATAAGTAACAGTAGAAATAAATATAATATAAACATACATATGTTATACATATATACTTACTATGTAAAGTTTAATAGAAACTATGTAAAGTTTATAAGTGTAGGGTTCTACAACAACTTGATTGTAGTGCAGTATTTCTACTTAATAATAATAAATAGGTAAGTACCGTATTATCATTTTAATATGCATGTATAAAATAGGTACAAAATTACCGAAAAGTGCATTATTTTATTGAGTTAGGTATTCTCTCAATATTGGATACAAATACAAAATTTTAAATGCCAAATAAGATAAGTGATAATTTTTGGCATTTAAAATCTCCTGAGTCATCACGGATAGCCAATTAGTTGCAATCACAAATAAAAGTGTTTATTATCTTTAATCTTTTACTTTCGCAAAATGCAAAAACTTTGAAGAGTTATCCTTGGTCTTAGTAAAAAATTGTGGTTGTATACGTCAATGGCAGAGAATAGCAATTTGCAATGCTTAAAATATTAATAACAGAGAATGCTAATTCATCAAAAGTTTTTAAATGAAGTTCGTGATTTATTAAGTACTGATTATTTGTATCCCTATCCCTACTAATATTATAAATGCGAAAGTAACTCTATCTGTCTGTCTGTCTGTTACGCTTTCACGTCTAAACCACTGAACTGATTTTAATAAAATTTGGTACAGAGATAGAGTTGACCTTGAGAAAGAACATAGGATAGTTTTTATCCCGAACTTTTAAAGAGTTCTCTTGAAAACGCGATATAACCGACATCCACGCGGGCGAAGCCGCGGGCAAAAGCTAGTATTACATATAGATGACATGTTTAATCCTTCGATCACACGTGTTTTGAGACACAATAGAAAGACAATAGCAGCCCGACAGCCGGCTGTCGGTTGGTCGTCAAAAGGTTAAAACTTTACTGAAAAGAGTATCCGTAGTTTCTTGCTTGTTCTTCTCTATAGAGACCTTTGGAACAAACTACAAGAGTCACCTTTATGACTAACCATTCGACTTCTTGACAATTCATAAGTGCTTGTCCAAATGATATAAATGCTTTGAATTACAATTCTCCACCATAATAGGTTTTTATCTATCTCTTTCATGCTCCGTGGAACTTAACAACACCTATTCCACTGGATTTTGGGCATATTCCATAAATAAATGTAATAGAACTTCGAAGACCCCACAATCCTAATATCACAAAGCTGACGACTTTGTTTGATCTGATGAACGAGCTAATATCAGAAGACCTACCAGTTCCAATTGAAACAATCTTAAAGATACCCTATTTATCTAGGAAGGCTAATGGCCGTTTTATCGAGAATTTGGCAGTATAGCACTAGCCAAAGACGTCGACAACCTATTTATAGAGGAAGGCTCATAAAGTCATGACCAACGGCAGCGAAAATTATCTTATAGTGACCGATAGCCTTCTTTCTGAGAAAGGCTATAGGCTACATAGCATCACGCTGCCTGGTACCTATATGGTAGTGTAGCCAATGATATTATAAGTAAAAAGGTATATATTGGTGATAGGTAGTTAGCATGTGACACTTTAAATGTAGCTATTTGACCAAATTACAATTGTCGCAAATTATATTATTATTCGTCTCTTTTTCACTCGCAATACTTGAACCATGGCATCCTACTTGGACATCTAATTTGTATGTGTCCGTTAGTGTGCCGTTTTTGAAGATAGAACGTCGTATAAGTAACCTATCTACACCCTTTTTAGGGTTCCGTAGTCAACTAGGAACCCTTATAGTTTCGCCATGTCTGTCCGTCCGTCCTCGCTTAATCTCTGTAACCGTTAGCACTAGAAAGCTGAAATTTGGTACCAATATGTATATCAATCACGCCGACAAAGTGCAAAAATAAAAATTGGAAAAAATCGTTTTATTAGGGTAGCCCCCCTATATGTAAATAGGGAAGTGGTTTTTTTTTAATTACAACCCTGACGTGTGATATATTGTTGGATAGGTATTTAAAAATGAATAGGGGTTTACTAAAATCATTTTTTGATAATGTCAATAATTTCCCGTCACGGAGCGCGCCTAGAGTAGACGTGTCTGCATTTATTATTTTAAAATTAATAAAATACCCGCGAACTATTTTGAGTCTAAAGTCAACGACTGTAAATACATTTTTGTTTTTCGCAACGCGACTGAGCTTACATCTTTTCGCCATTAAACTGGATTAACACCAGCGCAAGCGCTGGCAAGAAGTGCCCCTGCCCTCTTCAGACTCGTGGTGTGAAAGAGACGGGCTCCGAAAATTCATCCTGCTCTATACGGACCGTCCACAGAAACAAGTGAAGAACGTAAACAACTGGTTAGAGGTACGACGTCACAATTATAAAGAAGGGTTTACATACACTCATATCGGAAAAAATAATTTATAATGAGTTCCCCACGATCTTCAACTGCATCAACACCGCGCGGAGGTTCTCAACCTGATCTCTCAAAACTGCAGATAGAGGAGTCTGATCCTTCCCAAATTACTTTCCGGAAAAGAAAGCAGCCTGACTCAGAATACGGCGATTTCAAAATGGAATTTTCTAATTTTCGTAAAGAATTAATGGCTACCTTAAATGGTTTTGCGGAGAAGCAAGCAGTAATGATGAACAGAATATCTGATGATGTAGCAACCATAAGAGACGAAATAACAAAATTGCAAAGTACTACAAATGATCTCCTCTCGGAACAAATCAAAATCAAGTCTGATATAGGTGACCTAAAACGTGACACCGCTGCCACAACTGCTAAAGTCGACAAACTTGAGACAGAAGTTCAAAATCTGAAGGCAACTCCTATAGTACACCAGGTATCTGAAACACCCTCTTGTGAAGATGTTGTTTCTGAGCTACATGAGAGAGAAGCAAGAAGCAAAAATATAATCATAATGGGAATACCGGAAGCTAAAGGCAACACTAGGGAAGATCGCACAGCATCTGATAACAGAGAGGTTAATGATATTATTAAGATAGCGTTTCCACAATGTCCTAAACCTATCAAAATCCACCGTGTTGGTGTCTTCAAACCTGACAAAATACGTCCCATTAAGGTTTACCTAACGTCCCAAGAATCTGCAAGAACTATCCTCCGTAATAAAACAAGCATCAAAGAACCTCTTAAAATATATCATGACCAGACCCCATATCAACAAAAATACATGAAATCATTGGTGGATGAACTGCAACGCCGTACACAAAATGGTGAGAAAAATCTTACTATCAAATACAGTAATAACACACCTAAAATAGTGCATCAACAACCAAAAAACTAAACAAATTAATTGAACCTAATGAAAACAATAATCATGATAAATTATCATACGAAATTACTAATAAATACGTGGATTTGGGTGGAAGCCGAACATCACTTAGATTTTTGTGTGCAAATATTCGAAGCTTAGTAAAGCCTGGCAAAATAGATGAACTTATATGTATATTGTCGTCTATGCAAACTATTCATGTGGTGCTACTCGTTGAGACCTGGATCAAATCCGAATCAGAGGCGGAAAGCCTTGTGTTGCCTAACTATGCTCACCATTACAACTTCAGAACTCATAAAAGAGGAGGTGGAGCTTCTATCTTCGTCCATAAAAACCTTAAACATGAATTTGTTAGCAGTAAATGCGAAAACGACAACCATTTTATATGGATACATTTAAAAAAGTTTTCATTAGATATTGGAGCTATTTATAAACCAGAGCGAACAAATACAACAAAATTTCTTGAAACACTTACAGAAGAACTGCAGCAACGTAAGCGAATAATACTTTTTGGGGACTTTAATTATAATCTTCTTTCTAAAGATCGAAATACTATCGCCTACGAAGAAACACTCCAAGAAAATGGATGCAGAATACTAAATAAAATTAACTCGAAACACTGTACACGCGAAACGTCAACAACAAAAACTATATTAGACCATATTATAACTAGCTTAAAAGACAACAGTTTTCATGTTGCAATTATTGAATCCGCTTTGTCTGATCATAAGCAGATATTCTTGGAAGTAAAGAAATATAAACCGCAAGCTGTTATAAAGAAGCAGTACCAAGCTTTAGATTATGCTAAACTATATAAAACCTTAGAAAACCTAAACTGCAAGGCCATTGAACAAGATTATAATAAATTTCATGAAGCATTACAATCAGCAATTAATGACAGCAAAATAACGAAGACAAAAATCCTAAATCGTCCTAAGTCGAACTGGATCAAAAAGAGCATAATTACCAGAATAAATAAGAGGAATGAACTGAGCACGGAGCATAAAAATAATCCTGGTAATACTAAAATTGAAGAAGAGTTCAAGAAGGAGAGAAAACATGTTGTTGAGCTGATTCAAAGAACCAAATCTACTTATTATCATAAAGTATTTAAAGAGTGTGAAGGTAAGCCTTTGAAAATGTGGCAATTAATTAATGATCTTTCTAACAATAGAACTAAAGAAATCTGTGCACCCTCGAAATTAGAGTCTTCTACGGGAGTCATTACAGATACAACTGGTATATGTGAGACATTTAATGATTATTTCTCTAATATAGGCACCTTTCTCGCAAGTCAAATACCCCCTACCTATCACCATGTTCATACCACTACACGTCAAAGTACCACTCATACCCACGAACTTGCACAAATTAGACCCACCACTATGAACGAGGTGGAAAAAATAATTAACTGTCTGAAATCGAATACAAGTGCTGGAATAGATGGGATTAGTGTAAAAGTCATCAAATCTTGTAAGTTACTTATTTTACCTACTTTGACAGAGTGTATAAACGAATGCTTTCGCAAAGGATGGTTTCCAAACATGCTAAAAATCGCAAAAGTTACCCCTATATATAAATCTGGATCTAAAAGTGATCCGGGCAATTACAGGCCTATCTCTGTGCTTCCTGTGGTCTCTAAAATATTTGAAAAGTTACTTCATAGCAGACTGTCACAATATCTTAGTTCTCAAAATTTTTTATTTGATCGTCAATATGGATTTAGGCAGAAGTCTAATACACTTTCAGCTGCAACAGACTTAATTACTGAAATTAAAACTAACATAGATAAAAAACAAATAGTCCTCGGTGTATTCATCGACTTAAAAAAGGCATTTGATACCGTCAGTCACAATCTACTACTAAATAAATTGGCATCAATCGGCATAACTCATAGTGCATATGAAATGTTTGTATCTTATTTGGAAAACCGATATCAGGTGGTTAGGATAGAGGAATGCACTAGTAAACCTAAAATAATAAAATGTGGTGTTCCACAAGGATCTATTATGGGGCCACTCCTATTTCTCATCTATATCAACAGCATGCATGAAATAGGACTTAAAGGACATATCTCGCTATACGCTGACGATACATGCCTTTTTTATTTTGGTCATTCAGTAGAATCCATAATCCAGGAAGCACAGAATGATCTCAATGTTCTGGAAAAATGGTTTTTAAGTAACCTTCTAACTGTAAACGCGTCCAAAACGAATTATATAATATTCTCAGCAAAAAACAAAAAAATTCATGATCACCAACCTTTACTTATCAATGGGACTGTATTGACCAAAGTAAACAAGGAGAAATACCTCGGGCTTACTTTAGATAGTCAACTACAATGGAGACCACATATCGAAAACGTACGGTCAAAAATAAGTCGTCTAACGGGTGCCCTTCGGGGTATTGTAAGATGCCTTCCTCTAAAAGTACGTTACACCATCTACAACTCTTTGGTAAAACCTCACATTGATTATCTGATAGAGGTATGGGGATCGGCTGCTAAAACCCATCTCGATAAATTACAAAGAGCGCAAAATAAAATTATAAAAGTCCTTTTCCACTACAATTATTTAACTCCAACTGTTAAAGTTTACAATGAGACAAAATTATTTAATGTCGCACAAATTTACCAATATAACACATCTATTCTAATACGAAAAATCCTTAACAAGAAAATACACACACAAATAACATTCACAAAATACAATCAAATATATACCCGCAGCTCCAGGCGAGCACACGATATACAACTATACTTAAAACCACGAACTAGTTACGGTAAAAAGTGTATTTTATATCAAGGAGCACAGATCTACAACTCTTTACCTAAACATGTAAAAGATGCTAAGTCAATATTTTTATTTAAAAAGTTATTAAAACAACACATTTTCAAAGGCGTAACTAAAAAGTAAATTTGTTCGATTTCAATGTTGTTATTGTACTCCATGTAAACCGTCCCTTTTATCTGCTTAAAAAACTATCGTCCGTATTGGTAACACGAATGACAAAGTTAATTAAAACTACCTACCAGTCCGAAATAATAATTGTTAAGAATACCGTCTAGGCGCATCTGTACTGTAAATTACTTAAGTTTTGTTTTGTTTTATTTCTCCTTGTAAGTGATTTGTAATCTTTGAGAAATAAAGAATTTTAACCCGTATTTTGGAAATAATCGCTCCAAAAGGAAAAATCAAAGCGTCCCCCCCCCCTCTAACTTTTGACCCGTAGGTTTAAAAAATATGAAAAAAATCTGGAAAGTTGAACTTTATAAGGACTTTCTAGGAAAATTATTTTGAACTTGATAGAAAGAACAGTTTTTGTACATAAAAGACAAAAAGGTTGTACAAAATAATTTTTGCGTACTTAGTATGTCAACGTAACAAATAGCCTTTTTTTAAACTTATAAGTAGGTACACATAACCTCCTGAGACCCCCGGTATCACCTATGATACCTCAGTAAAATATTTTTTTTTGCGCCATCTATGCGATTCTGTAAGTTCATTTACCATTTTTAGTTATCTCCTTGAGTGTGCGCTGCCGCTAAATGGCATTACTTTGCCGTGTAAACACATTTTTTAGTGTAATGTCACTTTAAAGAATTGGTACCTCGTGACGCAGCTGAAGTGGATTGGGATTTCTCCGATAATGAGCCTCTTGCAGAAGTTGCTCGTTCTTCCAATCGTTTGTCTACCAATCGTCCCCTGAGATGGGATCGTACAGAATATTTTAATAACTTGAGCATGGATGAAGAGCTCCCTCTGGATATTTCACTTCTGTTGTGCTGCTGGAAACGCAAACAAAAAGAAAACTACACGGAACGGGCACGCTAATAAAAAACCGTGTACCAGAGTACCGACCGACGCCCCAACCAACAAAATAAAAGACCAAAGACTTTACTCAAGAGTGACAGATCATTGCAGGCAAGTGGGCGAGGTAGCTACGATTGTGTAGTGTGGCAAGATAAAAAACTAGCAGTCATCAAGTGGTTAGATAGTAAGCCGATCTACTTGGCATCAACTGAGGACGCTATTCAACCTCTGGGGACATGCCTGCGGTGGTCCAAAAAAGACCAGCGGTACCTTGATGTCCCACAGCCTATCGCTGTAAAAAAATATAACTCTCACATGGGAGGAATTGACCTTTTGGACAGAGTGATCGGAAAATACGCCATGCGTGGAAGAACTGGCAAGTGGACAGTAAGAGCGATATTTCACTTCTTCGATTTTGCTGCGGCTGCAGCCTGGATTGAATATCGGAATGTAGCCGTTAAACGTGGGTTGCCAAGAAAAAAATTAATGCAGTATCTAGATTTTAAGATGGACCTAGCAAAATATTAGATTTTCGGCGGCGAAACACCGGTAGTGCTGCAATCTTCCCCAGCTCCAGCACTGATCGTCTTACTCGAAACAACTTTGTCCAAAGTCCCAGACCTGTACTGCCTGTAACACAAGATGATCCGCCTTCGACATCATCACAAAGAAAACACATACTTGTGGTGCCTATTCCCCACATTGCCAAGAGGCTAAAAGAAGCGCAACACCTGCCCACGTTCGTTAAAAATGATAAAAAAAATCGTTCGAAATGCCCGTTGAGTGGCTGCAACAATCTCACATTCATTAAATGTTCAACATGTGATTTTTTTTATGTTTGAATGTCAACCGAAACTGTTTTTACGATTTTCATACTAATAAAAATTGAAGTAAAATATAACATGATTTAGTTTCATTAAGACCCGTAGTATCACCTATGATACCCCCCATTTCAGACTTCTGGGGAAGCAAAAATTTTTTTTTCAAATATTTTTGGTAAAAACGCCCATTTTTATGCATCCATACCGAAAACCAAATGGATCTGACAAAATTTGATAGTCTGGGTCTCAGGAGGTTATTGTGACGGACGGGAAACTACGGAACCCTACATTGAGCGTGGCCCGACACGCTCTTGGCCGGTTTTTTTTATTTATAATATGACTGAGTGTAGCAAAAGCCAAAGACGACGGCAGTCTATTTATCGAGGAAGACCTACGGCAACGGACTGGCGAAAGACGTGAGCGAAACCGCCAGGGACAGCTGGTCCAAAACAGAAATGCTCGCCTTATAGTACGCAAGAGTAATTGGAGTGGTAAAGTGAGTTACACGAGTTGATAGTGTCCAGCAGAACAACATTGCAGGTCAGTTAGTTACTTGTTCCGCGTCTTGTGATTGCATGTCGAAGGCACAGAGTAGTGTGCGGGACAGATCTTGCGAGGTGACAGATGGGAATTGAAAAATAATGTTTACATACAAAATAATTATAATATTTAATTAAATAATGTACAAAGGTGGACTACTAACATTGTCATGGTGGACTACTGTCTTAAGAAAAGATTGCGAATTTAATTTCTTAATCAGATGACATGTCATTGGCAAAGTTTTTCGAATACTTTCGAACCCTCTTCAAAGGCACCGTGTATTCAAATTGCGAAATTATGTTACTGTATCATAAAGCTTTATGACATAAATAAAGGAATATTACTTAGACAACCTTATAATACATAATAATAAGGTCTCAGCCTTAGATTTTTTTAGCTATCTCTTTCGTAGATTAGTTTTCCATTAGCTTCTTCTGCTTTTAGGTAGGTAGCTGGAGATTTCAGCCCAATTCCCCCTTCGCTATTTTATGAATTTGACGTCTTATAGTTTTAATAAATCCCTCACACATGCAAATTTCTTTCAAATGCTTTATCCCCCGAAACTGTGACATCCTCTGTTTTCCAACTACACTGCGGGTGTGTCCAGCTAAGCACGTAGCGCGTAACAGCGCGGTAACTCGATTGCAGCTGAGATGAGCCGCTGTGTCTTGTGTCGGCTGCGACCTCCTGATTGGACCATTGTATACTATGGTTGGAGCATTTCATTACTACCAGGTAACAGGTTATTTGAATCGAAACAGGTCAACTACGATTTGATTAAGAACAGCACGGCTACAAATGAGTTGTGGATTTTCGTTAATTTGTAAAGAGGCATGAGTGATTATCTGAAACTAAATGTTGCCTGTTTGTAACAACGGCACAGATGGTTACATACTTACATATAGTCAGGTGGGCACTGTCTCCTGCCCGTGAGACATAGACAGACAGATACAGACACAAGCACAGACAGACACATAAATAGATACAAACATAAACATTGACAAACACATACAAAGACACAGACGGAGAGGCACATTCAGACATACACAGACAGACACACTTAAATACAGACACAGACACAAAGATACACACAGCCAGACACAGACAGACAGATACAGACAAACTGACACACTACTTTACCATCTATCAATTAATTCATCATTACAAAATGTCTTTACAGCTATAAAAATTCATTACATCACAACATCGCTCTTTAAAGGTGAACCGAGTTTAATTAAAAGCTTATTATAAAACATAACTGGTGAACCCTTTGAGCAGACTAAGTGGTAATTAGGTGGGTAATGAGAACGCCAACAATCACGTCTGTACAAGGTGCCCGGTAATGAAATGGATTTGTTCTGAGGACAGCGAATAGATAAAGGATAATTCAGGAGATCAAAGCATGTCAAATACAGGTGTTGTGCGGCGGCCATGTTTTGGGAATATTGGTGTATTGGATTTTACTGAAGGTTTCGAAGAATGGGATAAATTATTATTTTCGATACTTTGTGCATGATATGGTCTCCTGTAGTTGAAGGAGCACAACAAATTTATTCTTTTTGCACAGTTCTCGCGAATATAACTGTGTAGTCCTTGTTGGACATTCTTACTAAGTCATGATGGCCCCGTGGCTTATGCAAGAGGTTGTCCAAACCCAATAAGTGGTATAATAATATGGACTTTATAAAATTGTTTGAAAAAAAAAAACACTAGGAACCTGGACTTAAAATTAATATAAGTCCAAAATCGCCAATCTGAAAAATTTCAAAAGTGTAATTTAAAAAGTTTTATTTCTGAAATGTATCGTTCTTAAAATGTCCAATCTTTGCGAATCGCGAAGAATTGCCTATCTACGAGAGTAAAGGAGAGGAATATCTCTCGCGTAATTGACTAATATCTTCTTCACAAGATGTCCTGACCTATCTATATAGCAGCCAACATTTGTATGAACAAATGTGATTTGGCTGTTGTGCGACAGTAACAATATCGCTTAGCCAAAACCTTACCAAAATGAAATCATCAAATCACTTTTCCCGCCCTTCGTGTCAGACTTTTACTGACTAAAACCCACCCATGTTTCCTTGAATGCACTACTTTATATTCCGGGGCCACGATAACTATTAGAACTATTCAGCAACCCCGGCAGTTGAAGTTATGTCGGCCTATATTTGGTTCAGGACTATCCACGCTCCTACCACCGTAGGGACCCCTTACCGCCCGCTGCGTCCACCATTAATAGATCACTAGCAGCTATATTAATTAATTCAAGGGTACCTCTGTTGTGTCCCTTCGTTGGTCACTGAACACTGCGGGCACTGGACACTGGCAGCCTGTGGGATTGTTACTGTAATCAATTGCAATTTTTGATTGATTTTGTGTTAGTCCTCTTTTTGTATTTTCTGCCGATGTTTTAGCAAGGATCTCGTACAGTTTGGTTTTGTTTAGGTGACAAGAAAGATTAATCTCTGATAGACCTTTAAGTCGGAGGGTCCCAAATTTTCAAGCAGGACATTATCTGTTTGTAATTTATCTTTACACGATATAAAATGAAGTCGCATCCGCGGTGTGTTCGCTTAGATATTTTAAACTACTCAACAGATTTTAATGCAGTTTTTTTTTAGCAAAATAGAGAGTTATTCAAGAAGGTTTATGTATATACTAGCTTCTGCCCGCGGCTTCGCTCGCGTTAGAAAGAGACAAAAAGTAGCCTATGTTACTCTCCATCCCTTCAACTATCTCCACTTAAAAAATCACGTCAATCCGTCGCTCCGTTTTGCCGTGAAAGAAAGACAAACAGACAGACAGACAGACACACTTTCCCATTTATAATATTAGTATGGATGTTGTCGGGTTACCAATAGTACAGACCCATCTGATTTAAGATCAGATGGTTGTATGTGAGTTGTTTCAAGATATTTATTTATTTATACGATATTCTCGGAAATGCTTCGGGATGACAGATGATCCAATTAGGCGTTAGTATTTTAATTGGTTTTGACGTAAGTGGTGTTAAAACTAAACATGTCATTTAGTTAAGTTTGTCGCTTTTGTCCTAACAAAATTGAAATGGTAAATTAGAGTTAGACTTAAAATAATGCTAGCCTGTTATCTTGCAATTAGTAATTGTTATTTGTACCAACAGTGTGCTTAGAATTCAGTTTCAAATATTGTCACTGGGCGACCATTTTCAGTATCTAGTATTTTAATTAAGAAGGAAGAAGTGCTTAAAACATCTATCTTCACTAATATTATGAATGCGAAAGTTACTGTCTATCTGCTTTCACTGACCCGTTTCCTATGAAATTAAGCTAGAGCCTCTAGGAAACATACTTTTAGTCAGTTTTAATTTCGAAAGAAATTATAGCAATATTAGTAAAAAATTAATCTTTAGAAGGCATTATACCTTTGGAAACGAGTTCTGAAACGTTTGGTTTCGTTAGCTAAATCATGGTCATCTCTTTGCAAAAAGTAACATTGATTTTATTCACGACTTCTTTTCCAATCGCACTGCAAACGGGCAAAGCTACTACCAAACAGCAATGAAAGGCATGCCTTAAAAATAAAAGCACCTACGATTCCCACACATCCATGCTAGCCCTTTAATCCAGAATTACCCGGGACCGCAGCGCGGGTCACAGAGGGGGGAGGGAGAACGGGAAGGGGGGTGTTCAAAACCAATCAATGTTGGTTAATTGGCGCTTTAATGCTGGCTCATTCAACAATTACAGAGGTCGCTGTCAGCAGCCAGGTGGCGTAGGGATGTGGGGATGTCGACAGATGAGGAGAAATGTGTGAAAGGAGGTTTTATAATTTCCGTAGTATAATCACCATATATAATAATAGTCAAGCTGTAGTATGGAAGAAGTAAAAAACTATGGGGCTCCTCTTTTTTTAAAATACACCTCCGGACTCCTAAATCGAGTTACCTAGCATAATGAGTTTGTATTGTCTATAACTTAGGTAATTAACAATGCCGTTTTTGAATACATTTGTTTATGTATTAATTGACCACAGGGTAATGCTGTTGCTGCTGGCCACAGGCAGAAAAATGTATGGGCAGCAGGATAGCAGGTTGAGTAATAAGGTTTCATTGGCACTTTTCGAGGACGGAACCCTGAGTTCTTTATATAAGGTTTCCTGTCTCTGATTTTTTAAAGTTCATAATGGACCTGTAAACTAACCAATTATTTGTTTCTTTTCATCTATTAAGAAAGGACGGTAGGATAATGTTAATTCATTGTGTGTGTCATGTGTGACAAATATTTTTTATTTTTATTTTTTTCATTTCTTTCTTTCTAATAAAAGCAAGCACCAACTGGTCAATAGTAATATAAAAAATCTCTAGATTTGAACGTTGTTGACACTCCCAAGCCTCAGAAAGCATGTAAAGCTGTTGGTCCCGGTTGTTATTCTTAGATCAATTACAGTCGTTACGGGTAGTCAAAAGCCAGAAAGTGTGACAAATAATCCGATGAGTAACTACATAATTATAATGTTATGTAGTAGCTGAGTTGTAGAGCTTTGATGGGTAAACGTTCTATGTATAACTGTTATGTGTGTTGGGAAAACACTAAACAGATAAAACTGACAATGATAACTTAAATCTGTCCATTCAAATCTGCGTGATTCTCTCATCGAGAGATCACTTCAGTTCCCTTCATGGTCTTCGCATAATTTGACCAATGCAATATTGTATGGACTTTAAAAGAGACTTTGACCTCTGAGTTTCGGTTGTTTCTTCTCAGAGTAGTCTAGCTAGGAAACACCGGCCCCATCATTCAATTAAAAAAAAATACGTGTAAAAGTGTAATTTTTTACCTATTTGATGAAATATAAAATCGTTTTAATCGTTGTAACGATGACAATTTCTTAAACTTCAAGCGTACTTCTAGTTGTCTTGTCTGTAATGGGATTCGTGTGAGCATTCTTTTTTTTACCCGACTGCCAAAAGGAGAAGTTATGTGTATGTATGTACGTATGATTCATTCTATGGCTACGCTCTACAGCCTAAGGCTCTGCGCAGACGACAGACTATCCGTGACGCACTTTTTAGTCTGTGAAAATAGAACCTATGCAATTATATGCAGTAACGCACACGACGCGCAAAAAGTCTTAGTTCTCTTAGTTCAAACTTTTTGTGCGCCGCAGACTCGATCGCACAAAAAGTGTGCCGTCTTCGTGTCCGTCTTGATCAGAAAAACAAATAAAAGAACATGTTCTGGCCACAAACAAACTGATAGGTGAGTCTATCTCAGACAATGCAGACTCGTTGCCTCTCAACACTAGTCAATGTACCTTACCGGAGAAACTGGATCCTGTTAATTCCCAAACTAAATTAGTGGTAGACCTGTCTGTAACCGAAATTGATAGGGATATTATCTCAAATGAAACAATAACGCCACAAATAGTATCCAGTTCATCGCATGTTGCTCAGACATGCAGCGGTGGCCCACTTTATAAAAAAGTTAGTTGTTGTCCTGTTGTTTTTTCAGATAGTTTAGGGAAAAGGTTTGGAAAGTTATTAAATAACAACATAAGGCAATCTGCATTAAATTATTGCATACCTAGTGCTTCCTTCAAAAAGATAATGACTTGCATAACTGAAAAGACATATAATCCAAACACTGTAATTACTGTACTAATAGGAAATAGCTATAATGTTCACAAGGAAGATATTACAGAGAGTGTCACTGAATTATTGAAAATTAATTGTCAGAAAATAATATTGTGTGCTTTTCCATACTTTGAGCACTTGTCAAATAGACAAAACAATAACATACACTGTTTAAATAATCATATGCACTTTTTAGCTAGTCACCACAGTGACAAACTTATGTTTTTTGATATCAACACTATTGTTGAGAAATTAAAATCGACTAGAGATACAGTGTATCTGCCTATTAGTTTTAGACGTCATATAGCATGGCTATTAGCATTTAATATTAACTCAGACATAATTAGTATGTCGAAGTCTTCCATAATTAGCCCCAAAATGGTTAGTACTAATACTAATTCTAAGGTGGTTAACTCAAATATTTTAAACTAGTTAGTAAGACAACAGAAGATACTGGTCTCAAGGTATCTCCTAGCACTTATTTACCGAAATGTAAAAAAGGGTCTAACCAAAATTCCTTGAATTTATTTCATCAAAATATTCAAGGGTTCTCTTCCAAGCAATTAGAAATTGAATTATTTTTAGAAAAAACAAAGTTCGATATAGTTTGTATAACTGAACACTGGCTGAAAGCCTATGAAATGTTAATTAGCTATGAGAATTATTTAGTGGGAAGTTGTTTTAACCGGACATCATTAATGCGTGGGGGTTCACTAATTCTAATGAAAAATTGTGTTAAATTTAAGTCTCGTCAAGACATAGTTGAACTTTCGGTTGAACATATTATTGAGCTGTCCTGTGTTGAGCTGGATAAGCATGTCATAGTGTGCGTTTACAGACCCCCAAACTATCAAAACTACTCGACATTTGAGTCGATAATGGACGATATTTTGACCAAACTTTCAACGAATGATAAGGCAGTAATCGTTTGTGGTGACTTTAATATTAATATTTTAGAAAACAACTCTAATAGCAGTAGATTAATAAGTCTTTTCAAATCATTTAATTTGTCAAATGTTTTCCTAGAACCAACACGTATTACTACAACTACTGCTACATGTATTGATAATGTTTTTTGTTGCTGCAACTATTCAGATAAAGCTATAGTAAGTCTTCTTCCTTCCGATCACACTGGGCAAATCGTTACCTTTGAGGCCATTATACCACTACAAAAAGTGCAGATACAATCTAGGCCAATAACATCTGGTAATTTAAATAAATTTAATAGCACTTTGATTACTAAATTGAACGGTCAGAACTTTAATATGTACGATGGTAATATTTTGTATAAAGAAATATTTTCAGTAGTGCAGACAGAGTTTAATAACATTTTTAAGAAAAAATCTAAAACTATTTCCTATAAGTTTTTGTTTACTGATTGGGCAACTACTGGTATTAGGAAAAGTAGGGAGAGACTGTTTGAATTGTATGGCCTTAAGCCTTATATTAACACAGATACCTTTAATAAGTATGTGTCTAGATACTCAAGAACATTTAAAAGTACTTGCAAGGCAGCCAAAGCTTTATTTATTAGTAATAAAGTCAAATCGTCAGAAAACAAAATAAAGACCGTTTGGAAAATTATCAATCATGAAACAAATAGAACTAAAAAACATAATAAGGATTATATATTAGAGACTTCTCGTGGTCTTATAAGGTCTAATAGTGATGTGGCTCAGGAATTTACAAATTTCTTTACTAATATTCCCATTAAAACCACTGAAAGTTTAGATTCATCGCCATCACTTGCTGCTGATTTACTTAGGGCGAATGTTTCAGCCTGCCCAATGGAATTTAATTTTAAACGTATTACTCCTATTGTCGTTGTAAAGGCTTTTAAGCAACTAAAAATCAAAGCTACCGAAGATCTATGGGGCATGTCTACTAATGTTTGTAAATCGATTATTGAGACAATTGCACCCTATTTAGCTTTCATATTCAATTTGTGTATAGACCAAGGGGTCTTCCCTGACTATGAAGCACAGCAAGGTTATACCCCTTTTTAAATCCGGAGATAGCAAAGACACAAATAATTATAGACCTGTTTCTGTTTTGCCGGTTCTTAGTAAAGTGTTTGAAAAAGTGATGCTAAATCAAATGCTTAGTCATTTTAACTGTAATAAGATTTTACATAATCAACAGTATGGATTTACCAAAGGTCGTTGTACAACTGACGCCGGAATTACTTTAATTAAACATATATTTAAGGCATGGGAAGAGTCGCAGGATGCCATTGGCATTTTCTGCGACCTCTCCAAAGCGTTTGATTGCGTTGATCACGAAACATTACTTTTAAAACTCGAGCATTACGGACTCAGTAAGATAGCCATTAATTTTGTTAAATCATATTTAAATGATAGGCTGCAGCAAGTGCAAATAAACGGGGAAACTTCTTTGGGTCTAGAGGTAAAAATGGGAGTACCGCAGGGATCAATTCTGGGTCCGTTCCTATTTTTAGTATATATTAATGATTTACCAAGTATACTGGAAAACCAACCGCAAATGGTGTTATTTGCGGATGATACATCACTGATTTTTAAAGTGAACCGACGTGCACAACACTTTGACGATGTAAATAACGCCATGCTTAAGGTTCATAATTGGTTTACAGTAAACAACTTAGTATTAAATGAAAAGAAAACCAAATGTATAAGATTCACATTGCCAAATGTTAGAAGTAGTGAATGTAGTGTTGTATTGAATAGGGATGTGCTAGAATTCGTCGATAAAACGGTTTTCTTGGGGATTACGCTTGACTCTAAGCTGCAGTGGGGTCCTCACATAACATCTCTGGCAGGGCGGTTAAGTTCAGCTGCATTTGCTGTAAGGAAGATCCGTCAATTAACCGACGTAAATACCGCGAGACTGGTCTATTTTAGTTACTTTCATAGCATCATGTCTTACGGTATTTTGCTTTGGGGACGCGCTGCAGATATAGATTCTATCTTCATTCTGCAAAAGAGGGCTGTTAGAGCTATCTATAACCTTAGCAGACGCGAATCACTGAGAGAATTGTTTAAACAAATAAACATCATGACGGTTCCCTGCCAATACATTTATGAAAATATTATGTATGTCCGTAAAAATCTTCCGCTCTTTAGTAAAATAAGTGACAGGCATAATATCAATACAAGAAACAGGAACAAATTGGACCAGCCAAGTTTCAGATTGTCCAAGGTACATACTTCTTTTATGGGGTATTGCGTTAAATGTTACAATAAAATACCTCTCAATATTCTTCAATTAAATGAAAAACAATTTAAAACATGCATTAAGCGCACACTATGTAGTCAAGCATACTATAAATTAGAGGATTATATTATAGATAAAAATGCTTGGTTGGGTGCTGGTCCTGCTCCACAGCCACCTAGTCTCACAAATTAGGGATGTTTGGAAGAGAAATATGTTGAATAGCCCCTAAATTGACATAAATAACTTATACTGTTATACTTATTTTTGGATTTCAGATTGAAACTTTAGTTTTATATAGGTAATTTAAAAGCATTATTTCCAAAATTAGAATTAATCTTTGGAAGATAGAAAATGTTTCTTGTCCCCTTAATTTTTGACATGAATGTTCAAGATTGTTATTATTTTTATAGGTTTTTTTTTTAAATTTCACCCATTTACAGTTGTATACAGTACAAAACTTTGGTTTGTGTAATTTAGATGCATATTTGAATTTTTGTAAATGTGAGTACGATGCAGTGATTTATTATGATAGTTCTCTACTGACACAAATAGACATGGCAGTTAGGAGCATTGTCATGCTCGCTCAAAAAGTCTCGCTGATGGTGGCGAGTGCGTTGGATCATTCGGTTCCCTTCAAAATGGTTGAGCTAAATGGTGCTGATGCCACGCGTCATGCTCGTGAACGGGCGCTGTCAGTTGAGATGGGTCATCTCTTAACTGCCATGACTTTTTACTTTTTATTTTAATTTTGTATTTGTTTATTATTTTGTTACATACACATTGTTTTCACATGTAGAAGCAACAAAAAGAAAATGTAACCAAGATTTTGTAAAACATGATATTTTTAAAAAGAGTGTCCGTGGAGTTTCTTGCCTGTTCTTCTCCATAGAGATCTACGTTTTGGAACAGGCAATTAGCGTCACTTTCCTTTTCTGACTGACCGACCGACTCTTTGACAATTCATAAGTACCTGTAAATGGTCTAAGTGAAATAAATGCTTTGAATTTTGAATTTTGCGCAGGGCCTAAACCATTTGACGGATTTCGACAAATGAAGTGTCATTGAAAATTAAGAATTCGTCTCAGTTGTAAAAGTGACATGGTAAAATAACAAATAAAAAAATAGTTATTAAATAATTCAAAAACCCAACTGCAATTTCGAAAATTCGTGGAATTACGTGAAACACAAACAAAGCCTTCCGACTTCCGATATTGCGGTTTGGATTATTTATTATATTTTTCTACGAACCTCCCCCTCTGGGAGACTAGGGCCCGTATTAATAGACGTTTTACGTAAAAACACGATCTGAAGTGCGATATAAACTAATACCGGATTATTGCGATGACAGGAGCTCAAGATCGTCGCTAATTAATAAACGCATGTCAGTTACCAAGATCAGCTACTCATTGCGCTGTACTTGATGTGAACGAATAGGTCACATAGCTGATGACGTACACCTAATCCGTAACTTGAGCACATTTTTAATCTCGTTTTTTAATCAAGAACAAGATCTTAAGCTTGGCATCAAGTACGAGTTTTGATCTGAGTAACGTTTATTAATACGGGCCTAAATTACCCAAATAGTCCTTTCTTTTTAGTGCGTCTGATCACCAACAGCAATTTAAACTTGGAACACACGTGCTTCGAGTCACAATAAAAAGACAATAGCAGCGCGACAGCCGGCTGTCGCTTGGTCGTCAAAAGGTAAAACCAAGGCCATTAATTTAACGCACCACCCCTAACCTTATGATCTAATTACTCACATCGACATAACCCATCACTGTCAACAAATTGTTATATGGTCGTACTAGATTAGCGTGTCCCGAACCTGCCCCCTCCCCATTCCCTCCCTATCCCTCCCACACTTATCCCAATCAATCTCCAGCGTAAACGCGCTTAATTTAAGCATCAATCCCGCATTAACGATCGTTATTATATTTAGTCTTGTTACGAGCTTTGAATTAGTAAATTCATGAGACGGTTCGCTTGGTGAGTTTTAATTGGTTTTCGGAGGAGGAGAATCGTTTGTGGGTTCTTTTCTAGATTATGTTGAGATGTTTTAGTTGATAGTGAGGCGAGATTGTTTTGTTTAATTCCCTTTTAGGTAGTAAAGGCCAAAATATTGGTATATCAGGCACTTCAGGCAGTTGCTTGGTGGTCATTCAATGGAATATCAACATTAAATAATTATTACGATGGTCACAGTTTTTTTTTAAATCATTATTTTTTTTCCCAAAAAACATTCAAATGTACTTTAAAATTGATGTTAGTCAGTCAGTCATTGGTCAAAGCATAATTATGACGCTCGACTTTTTTTTCTACGTAATAAATCGCAACTTTATCTGCACATTTATGCAAATAACAATTACGTTTTCAATCAAGATCAAAATCAAACAAATTGATTGTTACCAGGAACTTGATTAGGACAATCCATTAGGCAATATTGCCAGCATAAAAATTGAAAGTCTACAACATAATGGTTAGTTGCAGTGTGGCAACATTATTAATGCTTTTAAAACATAAAAACACGGAACGTGCAATTAAAAGTCATTCAATAGGAGCAGTAGCGTGCATTCAATCAAGTGAAGAGTTTGGTACTAATTGTGAGAGCGTTAAATATTCAGTTCCCATTACTATAATGTATTGAAGCACTGGCAACACGCAGCTTTAAACATATTGCCTTGATTTAACAAACGCAAATTACACCTTAACATTTAAACCTTGACTCCCCACTTAGTCCTATCTTTTTAGTTCGTCTGATCACCAACAGCAACTTAAACCTTCGAACTCACGTGATTCGAGACACAATTGAAAGACAATAGCAGTGCGACTGCCGGCTGTCGCTTGGTCGTTGAAAGGATAAGTTTATATTTATATCGAGCTTTTGCCCGAGGCTTCGCTCGCGCACTCTCCATCTTTTCAACTATCTCCATCTAAAGAATCACAATTCGTCGCTCCGTTTTACCGTAAAGGCGCGGTTCCACCGCGGCGCATACTGTGCACGGGCACGCGGCGCATTTTAGCTGCGTGTATTAAATTATTTGACAACGTGGGTCTACGTTTCCACTGGAATACATGAATACTCACGACTATGTACAGCGTAGCTCGGCGCACGAAGAGGCTATGCGCGTCATTCAATCCACGGACACGGGTTATTTGGGGGCTGCGCTGCGATAAGCGAGCTGTACGTAGTCGTGGGTCATATTCCAATTTAGTATAAACCTAATCGGACGAATGGATGACCCCCATAACACAGGATTATCCTAGCATGGGGGTCATTATTCACAAACATTGAGCATCATGTAAACCCTTATTAATGTAACATACATTGTATTTCTTCTCTTTGTGAAAATAAATTATTATTATTATTATTCGTGTACTCCAGTAGACAGGTAAACCTACGTCGACAACATTGAGCTATGTAACCGCCTATTCGAGTAAGCCACGCATGTACCTATCAATGTTGTCATTTCATGCCTAGCCTCTCTGTGAGCTGCAGTGGACACAACCACATACATTTTCGTGCGTAGCCTCTCCGTGCGCCGCGATGGCCCGCGCCTTAAATGACGGGCAAACAAACACACTCTCCCATTTGTGATATTAGTATAGATCATATTTTTTCTTTTGTAAGGCAAGGCTGATCAGGCAGCAGAAAGGGTTAGGCCTTTCTGGCTTCTGACCAAAGAATACCGTGCTATCTATAAACAAGGTTGTGGAGGTCTGATAGGAAGTGGCTCCATGTAAAAGCTAGGAACATGATGGTGTTAATCAGTAAGGGTGCTATTACATTAAAAAATATGGATTTCACCTAAAATGCTCTGGAATTATATTGCCTTGATTTAACCTTAACATTAGAAGTTTATATTGATGATATTTTTTTTTTTGTAAGGCAAGACGGGTCAGAATTTAGAAAGACCTTACCAAGGCATATCCTGCAATCTATTAACAAGATTGTGGAGGTCTGGTCAAAGCTAGGGAGATGATGGTGATAACATTATTTTTTTGTATGGTAAGGCAAAGCAGAAGTTAGAAAGTCTAATAATCAGTCTAATCAAGGAGCATATTGTTATTTGTTGCCCAGTAACGGTTGTGGAGGGCAATCGTTTTTGGTATACCTACAGCTGAGTTTTATAAAGTGTATCAAAGTAATTAAAAAGGCTAAGTTGATATTGATAAAGCAAGAAGAAATGTGATTAATAAATAAGGCAACTGTATGAAAAATAGTAATAAACCTATATTTTTATAAATTCCATATATTATTTATAGCTATAAAGTATTTAGCTAAAACGCTTAGTAAGCAATGTTTAATGGATTCGGCTAGAGATAAAAAAATAGCCAACATACTTTTCTATTTTTGGGCTTAAGCTTACCTCGTGTCAAATTTTGCCAAAATCGGTTTAGTTGAGACACAAACAAACAAAGTTACTTTCATATAATTTATAATATTGGTTTAGATAATAATTGAACAAAGTTTGATTACTAAATAAATATACCTAGAACATTTAAATTCTTGATATTCATTTAATTTTGATTGTTTGAGCTCCTTCGTAATAAACTATTTATCTTGAAAAGTTAAGCAAAACTTAAATGTCAAACAATATAATTAAAAAACCAATTTAATTGGTTTTCTTTTAGAGCATTTATTGGTGGACTTTTCAAGTTGTTTTTAGTAGTATATTCAAAAAGTGTATAACTATTATTACCAGATAATAGAAGATGCTTAATAAATACAAAGTAAGTTAAATAAAAATAAGAATTCAGTGAATTTCTAACTAAAAGTCGGTAGCTTGTTATTCCTAAAGTTAACCGTGCTACTGCCGCCCGCGAACAATCACTGAACGCGCCGGACAAAAGAAACGCATCGACAATACAAGAAGCGCCAAGAAAAAAACAAAATCCAACACACGATTGGTCGATCGACGTGTGAAGTCACCGCGCGCCCCGCCCCCTAACAACCGTCGCTACACCTGAGATGAGAGCGAGCGAGATCTTTGTAAGTGTGAAGAAGACAAAATTATATTGACGGTTCCCCCTCTGATGTTCTAACGGCTTATGTGTCCGTGTCAGCGCAATACATTTTCTGACTTTACTTGCTTATAATACGGTCTGCTTTGCTGTGTTAAGTTTGGGCTTAAAAGTCGTATTGTTCTTATTGCTCTGGTCAGTTGGAAAAGCTGTTATTGTTTGGTTACGGGTTAACCGATTTGGTTAAATTTGTGTGTTAACAGGCAGATGTCCGGCGGTCCTCTCGCTCCCTCGCCCCGCGCTCCGTTGAGACAGGTAGCGTCTGATTGGCCCCGTATTGATTAGTGTGATTAATTAGAATTGAGTTCATTAGCATTTGCGTAATTGAAAGTTTGGACTCACTACTGCGCCGTGCGCTTAGTTTTTTTAGCTGCTTTATTTGACCGTGAGTAATGTTTTAGTTAGTAATTTAGCTTAATTTGATTGGTGAAAGTTGTGATTTTATGATTAACACTTAGTGCCTAACTTATTGTGTTAGATTGAATTCTTGTTAATTTTTTGTATAACCAGCAAAGTGCAAATCAAGTGAAACGTACTAATCAGAAATAATTTAAGTGGAATAATGAGATTTGTGTGAATTATCTTGTTGACAATTTTTAGAATCGATTTTAAAACGGCTACAACTTCATTACTATGCTCAAAATCATACAAGGAAGCAACAAGCTTATAGAAACCGACAAACGACTTGAGAACCCTCAAAGAAATCGCTAACAAACTCCCGGCAACACTCTAACACCTAGCACAATCGACCCAATCAAACAGAAAAAAAAACTATTCAAGCATCACCAACTCTCAATACCGTTCAAAGAAACTCCGAGGGGAAAATGCTAATACGCCGCTTCTTGCTTCTTACCAAACAAAATCACTTCGCGACCCCAAATTTCGCACTTTCTATGGGCAATTTCGCTCGCCCCCCTTCGGTTAGGCCCCGCCTCTTTCTTCCCCGCCGACTCTAGTAGTAGTTTCGGAGCGCCAGTGACGTACGCGTATTGCTGCGAGATGGACGCGCCCGACGACCGATACTACGGCAACCAAACGCCGGACCGCTCCGACACGAACAGTCCGCGTTCCCAAATGAGTAGTCCGAACTCCAACTCCTCAATAAACGTGACGGATCAATCAATATCATTATCCCAACACCAACAGAACTTAGAGACATTAAACAGAATGGGTATGTTTTTTCACGCGCAACAAATGCATTTAAATCAGAGTTTTGATGCGGTAAAATCTAGGTTAGGCTTAACACAAGTGCCTACGAGTGTTAATCCAGGCCCGAGGCATACGATAGACGCTATATTAGGACTGAATGGCCAGAGGCAAGTTACTAGAGTGCAGAGTGAGTTTGAACAGAGAAGAGAAGAGAGGGAGTGTGAGACTGTACCGGTGTCACCTGGAGCCGTCGAAAGCGCGGGTACGTGGATTTTACATAATTTTCTATACATCTTTGACACTACATTATGAGATATTAAGAAAAGAAGAACTCATTTAACACTACAGTGTGGTGAAACGCTTGACGTAATAGGAGTTTATTATTTCAATTGTGAACCACAAGGACCATTTGCAAAACACAACCATAAGTATTCGGTACTTTTAAAACACGTGTTTTAAATTTTAGACTGCGAAAATTTCAAGCTGATAATAACCTGAGTGATTGTTCCTTTACGTAGATTTTTATGGAGAAGGACGAGCATGAAACTTCAAGAACACTGTTTTACAATTAACAGAATATCATACATAATAAAGTTATTAATATATAATTCTTGTGGAATCTAGAATTATGATGAATTAGAAATAATTATATTGTCTTATTTATGTACGGTTGTTGATAGCTTCAATTTAACTTAGTAGACGACTTTTAGATGATGTTGTCTTTATGTCTTCTCTTGCAATGGACATTAATCATGATAATGGATAAGCGCTAAAGATGATTTCCGAAATATTTTTTAAATAGTTTAGAATATAACAACCAATGTTTTAAAATAAGCAACTAGCTTTAACTTTCTAAATAACCGAGCGCCTCTGACAGTTCACAAGTGCCCTAAAAGGGTCTTATTGCGATAAAAGCTATGAATTTGAATTTCATATATCTGTATTTAAATTTCATTTATCTCTACCTATAGATATCAGTTGTGGTAATTCCCAAAAAAGTAGGTTGCCTTCAATTTAAATAAATTTAAATACAAATATAAACAATACATTAAAATTAACGACAATATATAAATCAAATAACGTTACAACAATTGCAACGCAGCGAAAAAACCGCATTATGTATTAACAATGAATTGCACATTGCGAATAGGCGTTGCGTTGTAAGCGCCGCCCGGTCGGGTGCGAAATTGCCCGCCCGCCGCCGACCGCGCGCGGCCGACGGGTTAAGCTTTCGAACACACGGGATTTGGGACAGAATAGAAAGACAATAGCAGCCCGACAGCCGGCTGTCGCTTGGTCGTTGAAAGGATAAAAGATGTCTTCAAATTGTCCAGGATAATGTTTTATGAAAAAGTGTCTTCAATCATTGGTTTGGTGATTGAGTTATTAAGTTTTAAATCTTTTTAAATATTTAATTGACGTTTAACCTCTCGCTAGTCTGGAACATTTTTCAATAAATCCCCTAACTGTCGTAATTTTTTAAGATTTTTTTTTGTTATGGGTAGACCTTTGGAAAAACGAGGATTTCGTCGATAAATAGATAATTATACATAATAAATGATACCTTTCCAGAATCCTAATGAGTTTACCTACCTACTAATATCAGTACAAAACGAAATAAAACTGACCTGAGTTTGCAGTGACGTGATAAGTTTTCATTTTGATAATTTTTGTACACATAACCTTGACACTTTATCACAATACATCGAACTCACACATGTATTTACCATTACGACACTATAATACGATAACACATATATTTACACATTTATAACATAACTCATACCACTTCTAAACTTCCTACTTGCACGATAAAACAAATTTTTTCGTGAACGTCACACAAAGTACGTCGATTAGCCGCCGATTACTTTGTGCGATACGACGCCATGGTCGCGCCAATTTCAACGAATCTTACTCCTTGAAACACGATTATGATATCAATACGCAATAATATTAGTATATAGTTGCCAAACTATGTTCATAGGTAAATAAGCTAGCAACTTATGTGTATTTCGAAACTATTTACAAGTATATTGATCACAAAAGAAGTCGAAATACGGAAGCCATTATGCAAAAAATTTGCTAATTCTAAAGTTTCGTTACTTTTTCACTGGTATTATCATTACTTTTCGAAAAACAATTACTCAATACGGAATCTACACTTATTTCTCAGTAATTCTATATAAATTATTATAAGATTACTCTCCGCTTTCTATTTGGAATCATTGTAAACACCAACCAAACAAAAGTGAAAACCAACCAACTTCGCACTGACGTGACGTAAAATGACAGAAGAGTTTTATTTTTGATGTAGTTCGTTCAAAACAGTGTTGTTATTATTGAAAAGTATTAAAATAGTGAAAGAATGAACTACTTCGTTTAAATAAACGCAGAACGTGTTGCTACATGCAAGTAAACATCAGTTATACAGCGACCAATGGTGAGCTATCTGTTACGAGCACCCGTGTGATCGCGCGACAGTTGTGGCATTTTTCCTTACGAGCACACGGGTGTTCGTAACGACAGTTGAGGGGTTAAAATTAGGATTAGGTCTTAATAAACCTAATCTATAACATTACTTAATAAAGTGTTTAATTGCGTTGATTTTTTTTGTAGTTAGTGTTTAGAAAATATACCTATACACTCAATCGCATTCTACATGATGCAAGCACAAACTCTTAGAACTTTTTTTTATTATTTATTAGATATACATACAGCTATTAGCATTACAGATTAACCCAATAGGGTAGTGTAGTCAAAATGTTAATTACAATAATACATAATGTCATATCAATTAAGTAAATCCAATGTAAAAATGTAAAAAATATAAAATACAAGAATAAATTCATTTCAATGCCGTTCGAAAAAAAATAAAAACTTAGAAGTTTACTATTGGTGTTCCACGCGCGCCTCAAAGAGAAGGAGTCAGCACAGGAAGGGGCCCAACAGGGTCAACGCCTGCCGGGGTTGCAGAATGTTTATAATAGTTACCGTGACCCTGGAACATAAAGAGCAATCGAAGGAACATTAGTGGGTTTTAGTCAGTAAAAGTCTGACACGCCCTCCCACCGCACCCAGGACGGGAGCAGTCATTGGATGATTTCCCACTCAACAAAAAAAAAATAGTCTATTAATGTTTTCACTTTATCATTTTCAAAATAAAAAAAAGGACGAACTAAACGACATATTAACATAATCATTAATAAATTATCATCTTTGTCTCCGAAATGGTATCACATCTGCGCTTCCTCTGGTATTTTAGTAGTTTATTAGCGGCAATTTAACAACAGTCGGACTGTCAGCTTATCCGCCAAATAATAAAAGAAATAGGCAGTCTTCTACCACAGCCAATTATTTACTTAGTGCTTCTACTACACCGGGGTCCATCTATGCATATTGTATGACTGGATATACGATGTCACGGTAAATACAGAGAACATCGCCTAACATACAGAACACGGGACAAGTAAATAGTGTAGTCGAGTTGTTTACATTAAAAACTTTAATTACGAAATTGTAGATGCGTTAGTTTTGTTTGTTCGAAAAAAATATAACTTCGAAATGGCTAAACAGATTAAGACGATGCGTGTCTAGGCACCAGTGCTAGATAACCTACTTTAAAAAACGCCTAATCATCGGTTTGGCTGTTTAAAAGCTACGGTGTCACAGACGGACAGACAGACAGATAAACAAACAGACACACACACACAAAGTACATCAGTAATGTAATTTAATTTCCGTGAAGGTTTGTTTTTGATTTTTAAATAAGTATAGTCAAACCGTCTAGTTGTTGGAGACACTATTCTGTAAAGTTAAACATGATTAATAAATAAATAATAAGCCTTTGCTCTTCTTTAGGTTTAAAGCTTACTCGGTACCAAATTTCATCAAAATCACTTACTTCTATGATTCATTAAAGCATTACAAGCAAACAGACAGAAAGAGATTGATTAATCGAATATAGGACAATTTGTAGGAAATGTTAATGATATAAAAAATGTTAATTAACACTTACACTTCGATTAAGTTCTTTCTTCTTCTTCTTCTATTCTTCTTACTGACTTATTTAATAATTTTGTAGTGCAAGTTGCAAGTACAGACAGGTAAAATCGTTTCTAAGCAGGGCTTGAAATACCGTTAAAAATATGGTATCGTTACAGCCCTTTGATGCAGATATCGTTATCTATTAAATAACGTTACCAAATTTAACGTTATATCTGGCACATGTTACCGTTAAACATACATAACGTTATAATGTACGATAACGTTAATTTTATCGTTATGAGTCAGTTTTGTTACCGGCGTGGCGCGGCGCCGCCACTACCCGCCGTGCCGCGCCCGCGCGGCCTTGGAAAAAAGGGCAACGTCGCATAAAATAACCAAAATATACCGTTAACTTGTTACCGCTATTTTCACAATAACATTAAAAATACCGGTAATTTTTAACGCTACTTTTAACGTTCTTTTAATGTTATGTTACTAAATAACGCTACCAAATCATACCGATATGCAAGTATCTCTATGGAAATAACGTTACTTAACGTTATTTTTAATGTGAATTGGTAACGTTTTCAAGCCCTGTTTCTAAGGCGAGACAAATAAACGCTATTTAGCACGTACTTTAGCTTTGCTCTGTCTTTGTTTTACTATAGTAATTTGACAGATGCACGACGGTGTCATATTGCTTAGTTAAAGCACTTGCTAAGCAATGTCGTGGTCGTAGAGATCGGCTGGTTTAGCTAAGTGCAACCCTATTTTAGTAGGTATTTCGGTTCTTTTGAGGTAAACGCCGTTTGAGAACAGTCCATATTATTAATTGCAGAGGTTTTCTTAAGGAAAATCTTTCTACTTACCTTCTTAAAAATCAATTATCTTGCGTGTCACGTGAAAACTCTGGTTTTTGTTTTGTTTGTCTAAGTAGTGACGTAATGGGTAGTGGAAAATTGAGAGAAAAATGCATGTATAAATATCCTGGGACATTCTTTTTTTTTGTAAATAAATGTATAAAAAAACATTTATGGGATTTTTTTGGAGATAGGGCATCACCCACTCAAACATGCAAAACGGTACGAAGTTCACCAGTTCCTTAGTATAAACGTATTATGTAATGCTAGCTTTCCCCCGCGGTTTCAACCGCATCTTTAGTGACTACTCCGCTTCTGCAGTTCGTAGAGTGATGCTTGCTACATTAACCTCTTCCTGCACACAAATATTTTTTCTAACAAATAAACTCTTTAGCTCTATAATATTAGTACAGATTTATTAAGTGCTTCGGCTAAGCAAATTACTGTCACCTTCGCACAACTGTCAAACTACGATGGAAGATAGAGATGGAGAATAGCTAAGCTAAACTACGTGCTAAGTAACGCGTATTTATCTCAGCCAGTTTCTGTGATAAGTAGTGCAAACCTCTTTCCGGAGTCCTGGTCAAGTCTAAGTGATAACGTACTTAGTAACTTGAAGTAAAGCGTCAATTATATACCTATAGATCATGAATAGCTACAAATACTTATTTATACTAATATTATAAACCTGAAAACTTTGTTTGGTTGGCGTTAATCTTATGAAGTCTTAGTTCAAATTGAAATAAAATATTTTTGTATTCGATGGCCCACTTATCGTGGAAAGCTATAGGTCATAATAACATCACACTTCAACCTACAGTAACTAAAGGTGCGGATAATAAAACGTCAAAACGGCGGAAGATAGCTAAATAAATAAAATAGGCAAAACCTGATGATCATCGTTCATGCCTTCCCTGTATGAGAAGAGGTCTTTATTCTGTTGTTGGATAGTAATAGGCTGGTATATATAATTATTATTGCCTGCCAAAATGCTGACAGCATTTCTAAGCAGATCAAATCTTGCAGATGTAGTAATAATAATTAAGTTATTGCAAAATAAACAGACATTTAATTAGTAATAATGGACGCTGTTTATTATTGAAACATAATTTAATGGACGATCAGTATCAATAATCTCTACCGTCATGCGAAGTATTACATGTCATTATGTTTAATACCTTAGGGTTCAGTATTATAATTTTTCACTACGTATAATAGGGTTTGCAGTGACTATGGTTATTGCTCTGCTCTCGTGTGCGTGGTGTGATATTTTTAACCGACTTCAAAAAAAAAGTAGGTTCTCTGTTCGACCTGTATGTATGTATGTATGTATGTATGTTTGTCCGCGATTATCTCGCGATTGGCTGAACCGATTTTGATGCGGTTTTCAGCAAAGTGTTTGTTACATTCTGGGGAAGGTTTTAGTATATAACACTAATAGATATCCCGTGACGTTGCCCGCATAGATCGCGTTTTGCTTTCTTGGATTGTAGATTTTTATAGGATTGTAAGTTTATTTTGAGAGCTATCCTAAAACGTAGTCAGACGCTGAGACTCTAACTAAAAAGTAAAAAATAAAAAGCTTTTTTAAAAAAAAGATAACCGACTTCAAAAACTAAAAGCTCAAAAATAACTATTTCGGAAGTCGGTGGCTTCTCTTCTGCCGGTCGATTTGTGTTGCCACCGACTTCCGAAATAGTTATTTTTGAGCTTTTAGTTTTTGAAGTCGGTTATCTTTTTTTTAAAAAAGCTTTTTTATAGTCTACACTGTTCCTCTATCTATCTATGGTATACTTGGAGATCAGGTAGCTCTGAACAGCGGGTAACTACGGTCATATAATTTTCTAGCTGTACCCCGTATATTTTCAGTACCCGTGGGATTTTTAAATAGAACTATCCTTTGTCCTTGCTTAAGCTATGGACTATCTCTGGACCAAATTTCATTCAAATCGGTTCAGTAGTTTTGGCGTGAAAGCGAGCCAGACATTTGCACAGAGTTACTTTCGCATTTATAATATTAAGTATGGATTAGAAGTTTGTTTTTCAGTATATGTATATCTCAATATTCTGAATTTAAAATATATTAATACTGCACTTTGTAAACCATCTTACTATAAATTTAAGCAGTATATAAAAGATAATGCTTAAAAATATGCTTGTTCTACTTCATGGGTCAATTTATTTTACGGTCTTAAAAATTTTTTTTATTGGATTCAGTGATAAATTTAAGTTTTTTTCACACATTCTTCTTGTGACAGACATTTACCTATATACGTAAATAAGAATTAAATAAAAAAAAACCTACCAATTTTATTGTTGATTCGAGTCGACAGTCACTAACATAATTGCTTTCTGAAAGGTTTTGCAGATTCAAAAATGCATTTTGTATCTACCTATATGTACGGCCTGCGTATGTAATGGAATTTTGTCACTAAGTAGTCATTGCCTTCCAAAAGGTTTTCAACTGCTGTATTTCAAGAAAATACTATAAGAACCGAACCCTTTTGTGTACTAGTCGACCTTGCTTGCCTGTTATCTTAATTATCAGTATTGGCCTTCTGATCTCCAAATTTCCACATCAACAGTAAAGCTGCAAACAAAAAAATTAATAGTCACAATCACATTAATGACGGCTCTCAATAAAACTCAAGTTTCACAATCGGACGTTGGTTATCGCATCCATCAACTAATGCTCTGTTCGTAGTGTACAAACATTCGTAGCTCCATGATCAGTGGTTACAGCGTTGACATGCCGCATCCGGTGCATTAGAGATTAGTACTTCATTAGTACATTAATGAAATTAGCGTGACTTTATCTTTTTATCTTTCGATTGCCCTTCGATTGGTACAAAATATTTTTGTGTTGAAATTGCGTTGCACTTGGCAATGATCTCGTTTATTAATTGAGGCAAGTTTTATTATAAACGGTAGCTTTTAAGCTCTAGAAAATGAATATGGAAGTTTTCGATAAAAAATATCTGAAACTAATATTATAAGCTCTTCAGCATCTCAGGAAGTGCTGATTCCATTTGTAAAACTACTTTTGTGTTGGATATTCCATTTACCAAGGAAGGCATTTAATATCATGCTACGGAGTAGTGTAGTGACCAATAATGCGGGTACAATTGCGGGTGAAAGCTATTTTTTTTATAATCAGTTCATAATTTTAGAAAATATCGATTAACAAAAAAGAAATACAGACGAAATCAGAAGAATAACTTGGTTAAATCGTTCGTGTCTCAAAGCGGGTCGAATCGATTTTGCGCCGTTTGATCGTTTGCAACAATTCATAATAATCATAATCATTTATTTCTTAACAAAATACATTTGTGTTGAAACATACAAATATAACCTAACCTAATGCAAATTAAAATACACTTGTTACAATTGTCGAGTTCTGGCGACGTGTTATATTTCTGTTTCACCCGAGATCTAGGTGAACCCAAGATACAAAGCATACGTCTATTGCACCACATCTCAAAGGATCCGAGATGCTATACACACGCAAAATATAGTCAAGCTTGTTGTCCTGCTTCAGAATAGAAGCTTTTATTTGAGTATTTAAGGACCATGAATTAATTCTTTATTTTTTGCAGTAATTTCTTTTCACATGTAAGGGCAAACACCAATTATGTAACCAAGATTATGAAAATGATGATTGACAAAAGCGTGTCCATGAAGTTTCTTCCTTATTCTTCTACATGGAGACCAACCTACTTTTTTGAACAAGTAACTTGCTTCAACTTTCTGACTAACCGACCAACTCCTTCCCAATTTATAAGTAAATGGCCTGAGTGAATTACCTAGATTCTTTATTTATTTATCTTACAAACATTGTAAGGATTATGAAATGCAATAATCAAGTTACGTTATGTTGTTTATATCGGTAGAACTAGTTCCAATACTTGAGACGTTATCTCAGATCTATGCTTCACTCTTAATGGACCGCATACATCATCGTCAGTTAGAATGTTGTAATTATTCAACATTTTACACCAGTATAAGGAGTATTATACTAGGTGTATTTTTGGTCCTGCACAACCCGCTAGGAGATGATTGTACCCATGAAAACAAACAAATTTTATTAGAACTTTTGTTAGAAATAGCTGATAGTTTTATCGCGATTTCAGTGTTGGTTCCATAATAAAAGTTGTTTGTTTTCATGGGTAGAATCATCTCCTAGCAGGTTGTGCCAGACCAAACTTACACCTAGTACAACAGAAAATATTTTTCACCTTACGGCCACGTGAGTAGCAAAATTTTGGCACCTCACGCCCAGGAATGTAGTGAAATAGCCAAGTTACATTATTTTGACTGAGGTGTAGAGCTTATGAAGTGTTGGAAGGATGCAGAGTTTGAGTGTGTAGCTTAGCTTGATATGGGATCTGGTTACTTTTTGACAGTCTCTATAGAGAAGAGCAAGCAAGAATTCTACTGTTTTCTTTTCTATCTTGATGAATCCTGGTTACGTTATTAGGCCGTATACAGAAAGAAAGCTGGAAACTTATAAGCGCTTATCGGCGCTTGTCAGCGCTGGTCCGTTCTACACAAAGGAAGCAGGTTGAAGCAGAGTAAGCAAAATGTCGGAATGATTTGCTTGCAGTTGTTATGGCAACGCCCAGCACTGCCAAACCCGTGTTGAAGCTTGTCGGCACCGTTCAGTGCTTATCGGCGCGTGTTCATATATTTTCCTGCGCGGATTACCAGTGCTGACTAGCGCCGGCAAGCGCTTATAAGTTTCCAGCTTTCTTTCTGTATACGGCCTTACGCTTGCTTCTGCGTGTAAGCAATTTGCGCAATAAGATAATTAAATTGAAATGGGATAAAATATGGCCATTTTTCAACTGACAGCTGTTGGTTACGAACAGCATGCAAAGTTTTGCAATATTCACCATCACCATAGCTTCATAATTTTAATAACGAAATGGTTTAAAGCATTGGCCATCATCAGGGAGTCACCTAAATTACTGGATTTACCTAACCTAAATGCTCCTCGCTTATTTTGACAATACAATTCCATGGACTTCAAAAGAGATTTTGACCCCTGAGTTTAATTCGGATGTTTTTTCTCAGAGTCAGCTAGAAAACACTGGTACATATTGACGTGAAAAAGTGTTAAATGTATTTAACCAATTTAAAAAATAAATATCCTTTATTATTCATCAAATAGTGAGTCATGCTCGTGAACGGGTGATTTTATTTTCGCATATTAAACAACAACCAGCAAAATAATGTAACTGGGACTTAAAAAAAACTTTATCGAAAAAAGTGTCCTGGATGGAGTTTCTTGTTTGTTCTTCTTCTTCTTTCTCTCTATACATATTTATCCGACTGCTGAAAAAAGGGTTACGTTTTTCGAGCGTATGTATGTCACATTCTATGGCACGCTCTACAGCCTAAACTATTTAACGGATATCGACATTGCGGTGTCATTGAATTTGTCTCAGTTGTTGGAGTGACAAAGGGATAACCTTTAAAAAATTAGAAATAAAAAAATATAATCAAACTAGCTTTTGCCCGCGGCTTCGCTCGCGTTAGAAAGAGACAAAAAGTAGCCTATGTTACTCTCCATCCCTTCAACTATCTCTACTTAAAAAATCACGTCAATTCGTCGCTCTGTTTTGCCGTGAAACAAAGACAAACATACAGACAGACACACTTTCCCATTTATAATATTAGTATGGATATCGAAAAAAACTAACTGCACTTTGGAGGTTGATGAGAAAATTCTTAAATGGCAGTTGGGTTTTTTGATTTGGTATTTAATTTTTTTTTAAACAAGCAACTAGCGTCACTTTGTTCAATAGGGATGACGACAACATCAAAAAAATTACATTATAATTATTAAGTCAGTCTTGTAGATCGACCAAAAATAGGGGACAAGTATTTTTTGCTTGATCAAAACAATAAAAACATATAACGAAAAGAGCAACAAAGTTCCGGAGAGACTTTTGACGTCACCGTGCTGCAAAAATTGTATTAGATCGTGACGGCACGCGCATCTTTAACGCACTGTAATGTTGTCATTTTTCGTTTAGGAAAAAAAAGAAAAAATACGTGTCCAAAATTTTTCAATAATCTCACTGACGGACTATTTACTTTTTTTTCGTCGTCTCGCCTATTCTTTGACAATATCGCCTTTAAATGCTATTAGTGAAATCATGTCGTCCTGTATAAGCGCCAAGAACTTGCGCCCGCGCCGGTAGCTATTCTAATGCACCTTGTAACAGTTGTGGTGAGATCGTATCTACGTATTAAACACTTTGTTAAGCGAAGCTGTTTTTTGTTTTATTTTATTTTGCCTACTACTTCTTCTTTATTTTATAGAAATGTAGACTGAAGTTGCTCGTCTTGTTTAGGGCTGATTTTTCAATCATCAGTTAACTTCTATCTGAGGAATAAATATGACGGTTTGACATATTTCCTATACAAAAGCTGTCAAAACGTCAAACTTACTCTTCAGATAAAAGTTATCTGGCGATTGAAAAATCGGCCTTTAGTCTACTAATTATCTATACTTATAATAAAACTGTAGAGAGGTCAATTCTGTACATTGAATATATTTTTAAAATTCATATTGGAGGATGATTGGTGATCGATACTGATGCCAAAAATGCAATTAGTAAATTTTTTGTCTGTCTGTCTGTCTGTCTGTCTGTCTGTCTGTCTGTATATGCACGCATGGGTTAAAAACTACTGAAAGGATTTAAATCAAACTTGGTACGATTGTAATACATACTCCCGGGCAGGTTATAGGCTATATAACATAACGCTAATACACATAGGAGCCGAGCAGTAGTGAAAAGTGTCACAAAAACGGGAGAAAAATATTCCTTTTGAGAGATTCCGTTGCGTGCCCTGCGTAAATGGTTGAAGTTACGTAAAAATTATGTACTAAAGAATTGTTCCTCTTAAAAAGTTGTAAAAAAAAGTCCGCGACAGCATATGTCTAATATTTATAGTTCACTCTCTATAACCATTTTCATTGCAATCAAATTTGTTTAAAATATTTTAAAATAATTCATAATTTGCCAGGTGGTTATTACGAATAAAGTATGAATCCTTATTGTACCTGTAAATATGTTAGTCAATATAAGTTCTTAATTTTGTACAAAATTGCACTTCACATAATTTAATTTCAATAAATGTCTTCGGAGATATCGCAGTTTTAAAATTACTCCGCAGCAATATAAATGATGATACGTACGAGTAGTAACAAGGCTGGCCTTTGCAAGATATTCGTAGCTAATACATCAGAATAACACGTAATTTAGGGTGATGAGTTTAGATTTAAGAATAATTAAGTATATTAGTACGCTATCGCATTGGGGCCCAAAAAAAGCCTGTAATGATAAATTTAAGATGGAATAAATAAATAAAAAAAAATGATATTGTGCTACATTGCGCCATAAGGCACGGGAGCCGATCAGTAACCAAAAACCTAACATAACGCGGGTACGCGGGGACCGTACAGTCCATGGCCACTACGGGGCTCCGGTGTGGGCGCCCAGCTTGGCCTTGGCTCTAGCCCGGCTACTGAGGGCCTCCCATGGCCATTCGGATGGTGCGGGAATATCGTTCCATCTGCGAGGCGGCGATTTCGCCGATTCTTGCAACGGTGTTGTCTTGATACCGGCCTGGGATTTTGGAGGCAATAGTCCTTGCACACGTACCAGTGGCGCGTAGAAGTGCAACGCCGCGCCCCGGGGCGAAACTGCGCTACCGCAGCTAATCACGGCACGGCGCACAAAGCTCCTGCGGGATCACATGGCGGAATGGAGACTGCGACTGTCACAACCCAGTACTGGGCACGCAACTTTGAGGAGTAGCTGGAGAGGCACCTCGGCGTTCTCACGTATCGTTTGACACAGTCCCTCACAGGCATAGACGTCGAAAGTCGCAAGTCGACTACCGGTCACAGTAGGCGCGGGGCTGCGGACGGCGAGCGATGGGAAGCTCGCCGCTCGATAAGGGTCAGGCCCGTGTCGACGGCGCGTTTGTTCCGCTCGCGCCTCAAAGAGCAGTCAGCACGAGACGGAGCCCTCTAGGACTAATGCCTTTTGGAATTGCGGAATAGTTCTAATAGTTACCGCGGCCCCGGAACATAAAGGGCAACCGAAGGAACAAGGGTGGGTTTTAGTCAGTAAAAGTCTGACACTCCCTCATGAGAAGTTATTTGATAATTTTCCATCCATAAAAAAAAACAACGCGGGTGAATAGGGAATAATATCAAACTCACTGACTGATATCAACGCGTTTGTTGTTATTTAAGTAACTATAGAGACATAAAATTTAGAGGGTTTATTTTTTGTAAAGAGTAAATAGCCACTAAGAAAGGATATTTTTAATTCAATTCCTTAAGGGTTAAAAAAGTGAATAGAAGTTCGACATCCACGCAGGCGAAGCCGCGGGCGAAAGCTAGTTTTTAATAAACAGTTTCTGCCTGTGATTTTGTCTTTTTTAAAGTTGTGTAAAGCTAACATTTCCTATGACACTTATATAAGTTTTTATTCTGATTCTCAAACAGACAGCAAAAAAAATATATATGAGTAGCATTGACAGTGAAAATTCCGTTCAAGACTAAATGTTTGTATTCTGTATGTAATCTAAAGACGTCGTTAATTCAAGGTGTTACGTCTCACCAAAGATCAAGCCATTTTTTCGATTACCACATCTCCACAGATACCGATATTTATAAGTCCAAATATATTATTAAATAAACACCCAGACACAGAACAAGCAATCATGCTCTGTTCACAATCATTTATCCTGGGTTGGAACCAAACCACGACTTATGGCTTAGCAGTCAGCCATCACCTTTAGATCAATCAGAACAGTCGTTTAATCTATCGAACACTCGTGATTCGAGACAATAGCAATGGACAGCCGGCTGTCGCTTGTTAAAAACCAATATTAGTTATCATTCTTGTAAAGGAGTGCAAAATAAAGAAAAACTTTTAATAAACAAAACGCATTGTTAATCAAAGGCGATTTTTGGTGGGACACCACCAAAAATCAAGCCATTTCTTCGATTAGATAGTAAAGTTTAAGAATCCAACCAGCGCCCCATCATTGTTCTGTCACCACGCATACCGCATGTCACCACATATACCGATATTCATAAATACAAACATATTATAAAACTATACCCAGAACCCAGACAAAGAACAAACAATCATGCTTAATACACAATGATTTGATCGGGCAAGGAATCCAACCCACGACCTCTAGCTTTGCAGTCAGCCACCTTTAAATCAAACATACTCGTGCGTGTGCTCGTCGTTTAAAAACTAATATATGAGACTAGTTTTTTAATGCTTATTTTAATCTGTGGAAAATGTAGTGGGTAGCATTATTGATTTAAAATGTATCGTTTAAAATACTGCTTGTAATTCTTATTGTGCTACTGTTTGCTTTTCCTTAAATAAATAAATAAATGAGTCTGTCTATCTTTGTTTAAATTCTTATAAAAAAAATAAACAAAACCCGTTAATCGAAGGCGTTTTGTCCCACAAAAAATCAAGCCATTTCTTCGATTACTAAAGTTTAAGAATCTAACCAGTGCCCCCATAATTATTGTATAGCGCGCACGCACCAGATCGTGCCGATAACGCACTAACTCGATTAGCTAATTAATAATTTCACACAAATTATAGTAGCCAAGCATTCGTGACCTCGTTAAGTTTTATTTTGAGGATTTTATTGGTTCAACATTTTTCTATTGAATTATTGTTTGACCTTATGTGTGCTATGGTTTTGTTGAATAATTGTTGTGACTTGTGTGATAGGTATTAAGTAATTATGAGTTGTAAATTGGTTTCTTTTAGGCGTTTAATTGGTTGATATTAGTATTGAGTATATAAACTAGATTTTGTGACTGCTTTGCCCGCGTGGTTGTCAGAAGATAGGTATATCCACCATTTATTATTATGTAACCAAGATTTTGTAAAATATGTTTTTTTTAACAGAGTGTCCGTGGAGATTCTTTCTTGTTCTTCACCATAGAGATCTACGTTTTGGATCAGGCGATTAGCATCACTTTTCTTTTCTGTCTAATCGACCGACTCTTTGACAATTTATAAGTGCCTCTAAATGGTCTACTTAAATGAAATAAATGCTTTGATTTTTTTTTGAGATTTTATTCTTTTGGGAGTGGAATTCCCAAAAATACTTTCTTAAGGGAAACTCGTCACAAAGAACACAGCCTCCAAGTTTCATGTCTCTAGAATGAATGGTTAGATCTGTGCGTTGAAATATCACGCGCACTCAATAAGTTTACCGTTTTGGGGTTGCGGAATGTTTATAATAGTTACCGTGACCCCGGAACATAAAGGGCAACCGAAGGAACATGAGTGGGTTTTAGTCAGTAAAAGTCCCGCCGCACCCAGGACGGGAGCAGTCACTGGATGATTTCACACTCACCAAAAAAATAAATAAGTTTACCATTTTATATACAGATGAGCAGGCAATATATGCGTTGGTAATTTCAAATCCTACACAGACCAGACACACAATTCAATATTTAAACTCACACAGATAACAAAACGAGCTTAGTTACGGACCAATGAAAGCTTCATCACAACCGCTCGATTACGGAGACTCGATTGTGCGGCTCACAATCGATTTGCAATTGCTATTACGAGCCAATATTCGATTATGTCCCCCTGCGGTGATGACCGCAACGCTGAACGATCATTCGATCACTATTAATGGCTGCTAGGCACTGCTCGCTTGTCGATGTGTATTCTAATTAATTGTTTTAGGTATTGAATACTAAGAATGTCATTAGGTTTGATTTTGCAGTTGTTATAATTGAATTTTGTTCCAGTAGAATGTTATGGTTTGTTGTAAAATTTTTGTTTCATGTTATAAAACTAGATTTGTCGAAACTTTCATCCACTTATTTACCACTAGCTTTTGCCCGCGGCTTCGCTCGCGTTAGAAAGAGACAAAAAGTAGCCTATGTTACTCTCCACCCCTTCAACTATCTCCACTTAAAAAATCACGTCAATTCGTCGCTCCGTTTTGCCGTGAAAGAAAGACAAACATACAGACAGACAGACAGACAGACACACTTTCCCATTTATAATATTAGTATGGATTTAAGGATTTGATTCTCTTTTAGAAAGCATTGGAAAATATCCAATGCTTTCTTGGTGCATACTTACTCTTCACAAAAAATACACCTACCAAGTTTCATGTGTCTAGGGCAAGTGGTTTGGGGTGTGCATTGAAATATTTCCTAGTCAATTCTATAGTCAGTCAGTTTATCAATAATATAAATAGATTTCTCTAAAATAGCTTTCTGAGCTTAACGTCTTACTGCTTAAAGGACTACGATACATTAAAATACCTTAACTATTTGATATACTATAAGCTAGCAAACTCCAAGTGATTATCAATTTAATACCACAATCATTTTGTCGATTCTTCAAACCATAACTCATACATGATTACACAACACTACTTCACAACTTCAATTAATCTTCAAAAAATCAATTAAAGACAGATTTAAATTACGATTAACATTTCACTTCAGAAGTTATATACTTATGTCAAGCTGATACTTAGGCGAAACAAAAACAACATCATTTAATCAATATCAATTAACGTACAGTTGAGAAAATGTCGGTATAAGTGAACGGTAATTATGTTAGCAGTTCCGTACTGAATAAAAATGATGAATTAATTTGGAACTTATTCGTAGGCAGTACAGTCAATCTCGAGACTAAGACTTTACCGTCAATCTACTTCCTACATTAAGGTCATAGCTCATTACAGCCACCCGGCAGCCACTCCGCACCGACTCGCCCTATAACCGAGGCGATCCGGTGACGGTACGGAGTTGATATAGTGAGCGCATGCCCACACAAGTCCATATAAAGAATACTAGCCGCAGGAGGCGAGTCGGTGCGGAGTGGCTGCCGGGTGGCTCTAATGAACGACCTTTAATCATTACATTCTTTATACCGATCATTGATTTTGATCGTGGACCGTGGTGGGGCGCCGCAGACTAGGTCCTGGTGTGATCTGCGGTTTTATTCATGCTTTCTGGTGGACTTTGGTTAGATCTTTGGCTTCCGATGAGAAATATTCTTGTCAATGTTGCATAACCGTAAAATTATAATAAGAGAGATGAAAAATCGCTAAGCTAAAGTGCGTGCTAAGTAACGTTTATTTGTTTTAAGGCCATTATCTCATTAAGACATCAAGTTGCACAACGTTTACTTCAGACATTGCTTAAGTTTCTATTGATTTAACTTGTCAAATCAATCGTTACACGGAGATTTAAAACTAAATTGACAAAATGATTTCTTGAAAGTACGTCATGGTTCATTTTTATTGTTTTAATATCCTTAAAAGCGAAACATTAAAACGATTATTAAATGATTGAGTTTGATTTTCCAATCTTTAAGCCTTCCATAAGTAATTCAATAATGAATCCATTTTGAAAAAATCATTAATACCGCGAAGAGCTCTAATATATTCGAACGAACACGGTAAATCTGACACATGATTAGGGTTACCACATTAAAAAAACAACGAGACAAGCCATTATAGAAGATAATGCTCGCGAGTGTTGCCAGATTATCGATAATTATTACAAAAAGGAAAAAAAATACGGTTTCAGATCGTATCGTGATAAGTGTAAAATGTCTTAATGCGTTGCCCATAATATTTTTATTTGTTTTGTATGCCGCTTGTAATCTGCTTCAGTAATCTAAATGTGACACAACGCTCTCTTTCGTTTGACGTTAAAACTGATGGGAGTGAGCGAGATGGCACTATGTTGTGACTTTTGATCGCTCAATCTACTGAGACGTGCATCGATGTTTTGTATGGCTTGTACACTCTTGATTTCTATCGTTTGTACAAATTGACAGATGACATATTGAATATTTATGGCGCTATCTTTTTTATAAATCGACCCTTGATACAGTAGTTCGTTTCAAAGCATTTTAAAACCTTTAATAAATAATAAATAAATAAATTGGGACAACTCTCACACGGCCATCTAATCCCAAACTGGGCATAGCCTGCGTGCCATGGTACCTAGAGAGAAAAAAAAACATGTTTATCCATCACTCAAAGTTTGTCCTGGCTGTGAAACGAACCGACGACCTCCAGCTTAGCAGTCAGGGTCACTAACCACTAGACAGGCCCGTCTATTACTTACATAATAAATGTTTTGAAAAAATTATACACTTGCATTAAACCCGCCCAGTGGGCCACTCAATCACTCACTGCGGACAAAATAATGGAAGTGATAAATGCAGAGTTTCCGCAAACAATTACCCCTCTAGCTTCCCTCGGAACATGATTTTCACCACGTTATGCTGTATGAATATTTAAGTAACTTTGGAATCCGATAAGGTATTACTTTGGTAGAAGTGGTGGTACATTGCATTTGTCACGCATTTATTTTAGGGACGGCTAGTTTACTTCGAGCTTTTGTATAGCAAACACAATTGAGTCGTTACTAGCTGTACGATTTTTTATATTTTATTGACGTCATCCATGATTAATTTTGTCATCTTCCAACTCCGGTACTTGAAAGTTAATACTTATATTAGTTTCCAAAAATTACCAAACCATTCACCAAAAATATAAAAAAATACATACGCACACAAACAAAATAGCTGTAAAGTAACATTAAAATATGAAACGATCATTCCCAAGTCAGAAATAATTGGCGTGTAAGGCCTTGGTTTGCAGATCATGCGATACGCGATGATATATTGTGATACAAGTTGTTCAGGGTATACCGCCGTTTACCCGAATTTTATTTGCCCTAATATCATTTGCCATAATAGTCAACAGCCATAATATCGTATGACATAATACTCATTTGCCCTACTCTCATTTGCCATATTAGTCACGTGCCAGAATCATTGTTTCCCATAAAGTCACTTACCATAACATCATTTGCCATAATCATTGTAAGCCATAATTATCACATGTCCTAATTATCAGATGCCATAATTATGATATGCCATAACATAATTTGCCATCGACATCGGGTGTATAACGGTTGTTTATATCAAGAGAAATTGGATGCAATTGGGACTTTAGGGCACCCCGACTCGGACAGGTTAGGTTAGAAGGGGATGGCGGGGTCGTGTGAGCGAGCGAAGCGAGCGAATAGACCCCGCCATCCCCTTCGTGGTTATTTTTTTATAAACCACACAGAAGTAGGAGCCCCGCGAAGCGGGGCTCCGTCGACCTAGCCCACCATCATCCATGCACAGAAAAATAAACCATTACGGGGCTTAAATATTTGTCTAATACTTGTTATGCCATTTAAATATTATGCCATTTAAATATTATGTCTAACAATTATTATGGCATATAAAAATATGGCAAACAATACTTATGGCATTCGTATCTTATGGTATCTAAAATTCGGGCAATTAAAAGTATGTCATATGTCTTTTAGGGCAAATGAAACGTTCGGGCAAATGAAATTCGGGTAAATGAAATTCGGGAAAATGATGATTATGGCATATAATCTTCGGGCAAACAATAGACAACCGTTGTTCAGATTTATTGTCTAGCGCGGATTGCTTTTAGCCCACTATGCGATGGTATCACTTTCAGGCTGTTAGTAAAGTTAATGGTAATTAGATTTTAAATGTTTGTTTATTGTTTGAATTGTTTCATTGTTGAGATATATTTGGAATCGTCGATGTGTTTTGTGTGTATTTTTCTTTACTATAGAGTCCACTTATAGTCTTCGATTATTGCATATAATTAGTACTTATTAAACAAAATAAAAGCCGCTTTTAAAAATATACTTTTGGTTTTCTAATACTTAAATATAGCTTTGATTATTATTTTGTTACAGGCTACATGCTTCACAAATTACTCAAAAGAAAAAAAAATTGTTAAAAGCATTTCATGAAAATTGGTTTTTATATTAAGTATGTGAAAGTTTTATTACATTGCTGAATTTAATCTAAACTTGTTTATATTTTTGCAACCACTTATTTTACAAATGTTTTCATAAAATGCATTATATCTTTCTTAACATTCACTTTGCAACAAATTTCGTCCAGCCAATCTACATTCAGCGCACTATGCGTAGTAGATTTGAATATAATTGCATTATCATCAAGACACGACTCAACATTAGCATACGCAGGCTCAAATTGTTTCGTTTGATTTATGTTTCTGTTCCTTGTAGGAATGTAGGATTGCTGCCTAATTGCAGTGCCGACTGAATGTAGTACCGCGAAAATGAAAGCTCTGTTTGTTTATATAATACGAGGAGTTATTATTGTGTCTGCGCTATCTACGATTCGCCCAGAATCTAGATAGGCTGTCTATTCATGGAATACGATCGTTTTGAAACAAATGTAACGCAGGAAGCTTTAATTATCTGACTTATGTTGCCAATCTGGTGTGCGTGGTATGCCTTACAATCAATTTGTGGCGCGCCTAGTGCAAATAAGTGGCGTGCCTAGGGATTAATCTGTGGCGTGCCTAGAGATCAATTTTTGGGTGTAGGGACTAACATTGGAACAAACATTATTTTGAAGATAAATAAAATCCCAGCCCGTCGCCAAGACCTTCGACAGCTACATAATATTAATTTTTAAATTTTCTTATTTTTGCTGATAGACTCAATGTCATCTTATTATACCGTGTAGGGGCTTTTCAAAAAGTCCACTACTGCCAAAAATCAAACCTGGTACTAACTAAATACTCAACTCCTGATCAATACAAAAAAATAGAGACTCAGCTATTCAAATCATGAAACTTGTACATAACAATTTAACAGTCACAAAGCATAATTATCTTTAAACTAATTCATCACCCAAAAATTTCAGGCGAAGGCTCCTGCAACAGCAACGACGGCTACAGCCAGAGAACACCAACAGACGACAAGTCTCCTCCTGGCAGTGACGACGAGTCTGCCCGCCCAGGGTCAGCAGCCGACAACAAGAAAAAACATCGACGGAACAGAACCACCTTCACCACCTACCAGCTTCATGAACTGGAGCGGGCTTTTGAGAAGAGCCACTACCCTGATGTGTATTCCAGAGAAGAACTGGCGATGAAGGTGAACTTGCCTGAAGTTAGGGTGCAGGTTAGTCGATAGCATTGGTTTTTGGCATAATGGAACTCTATGTAACGGTTGTTGTTCAGCCCTTTTTGTTTTGTAGAATTTGACGGCTGGGTGGAGATGGCGGCATGAAATATACTCCCTTGATATAGACTGATCCTAAATTGTATATGCAGAGAGAAATGAAATGAGAGTAGGGAAGCTTAGCCCTTTTTAGTAGTAATAAAGAAGTAACTGAACCACTTACAATGTAAAAAGACATTACATGCCAAATCAATAGGTTTTACGTTGGTGAATCGGGTGAACCAGTTATAACCGGTTATTTTACTGTAATATTAAGAAGATTGATCTCAAGAAGCTTTTCAAGAGTCTGAAACAATTCTCGATACTGAAGATATTTTGGACTCAAATAATACTATAGTCATTAATGTTAAGCATAATCATAACCATTGTGATAGTCACTTAAACTCCAGTAGACCTTCAATCGTTCACCAAAATAGGCTAAATGAAATTTTCTCTTATATTAAGTGAAATAAGTACACTTTGCAAACATTGAGTGAAGGGCCCTACGGGAAGGGTAAAGGGGCAATAATGAACCCAAGGGGCTTATGCCACTCAATCCCCTTTGGCTTTGCAGGCCTAACATATGTCAGCCGTATTGATGCCCCACCAAATAACATGACCCTCCTCGCTATTCTAAACGAACAAAAACTAATACATTACAGAAAACGTTAACAATTTTGGAGATCTTATTAAACTGGTCGTTTCTTAATTGCTTTCTTAAGCCACTGCAAAACGTTTATGTTCAAGGTACTTTCGTCCTTATAACCTTTAGAATAGAGTCTTTAAATAGTGCAGTATTAAGATTGTTAAACGGCTATTTGCCAAATAATGTGGTTGTGGACTAATCTGACACTTGGTTTTCAATATAGGATAAGCTGATTTTAATAGTGTGTAATAAAAGTGTCATGTCTTTGTTAACTGTAATAACCTCTGCTTGTTCTTTTATTGTACCGAATGCTTGTAGGTTATGCATTAAGGTGGCAAAAACTGTTGTGTCAACCTTTAATCCTGAATTTAAAACAACTACATAATAACATTGTTGCTTTCAGCTGCTTACCTATCTTCCATGTTATCTCCTACTTTTAATGTATTGAGCAGGTGGTCGTAAATTATGTTAGGACTTTATCCTATATTTCTACGCAGAATTTAGGCAGCTCATTTTAATTTTTTGCATCGTATTGTATAAGTTCTGGAAGTTTATCAGGTCGTCCCAAAGCCTCAATAGCCTCATAGTGGCTTCACTTGCAAATTAACCTACAGGGATAAAAATCCTTGCTTAGTAGATGTAGATGCTTTAAAAGAATATCTTGTTAGCTTCGGTGATTTATACGCTCTTATATCTCTTGCTGTCTTTGTCACTCTAAAGGGCTAATGTAAAGACAGCAACAGATTTTAGAGCGTCTTAAAATTGAGTGACGTTTGAGTATTCTCTGACTACATTATTTCTCATTATTCCTCCTCTGTTATTGGTTCTTACCCCTTTTCTTTTTTCCTCATTATTCTCTTGTATCCTCAAATATGTCACTAGTCATTTCAAAACTCTAAAATCGAAGCTTATCTCATCATAGTGTCGCGTGATCGCATACTGTCGTTAGAACACGTCTGCTACGGAAGCGGCCGGTAATTCGCTTAAACTAGCGCCCAGACACCGACACCCTGTGCATTAGGTTCAGCACTCTTACATACTCATACGGCAGTATAGCTTAGCAGTTATCTGTCACTAGTTGTTTATGTGCAGTTCCATACAGTTTAGCATACTATCCAGTTGTAGCATCAGAATTAAGTTTGGTCTTTGATTACTTTTGAGCTCCCATGGGACTTATAGAGTGACGCTATAAAGTCTGTGCTTTTCTTAATAACTTAAATTATTAGAATACTTTATGGATGTGGTTTTATCTAATTCTACTCCCTTACCGTAATTACAGACACAATTAAAAGTTGGGTCTTAAAGAGTGACGCTATAAAACTTATTCTCTTCTTCAAAAAATTTTCATTATCAGAATATTTCATCTAAGTCATTTTATCCTATTTTACTCTCTTACCGTAAAAACAGACACAATTAAAATAGTTATATGCTTCTCAGGATGATACTGGCCGGTAGTGCTAGACAGCTAAAGAGCAATAATAATAATGGCGAACACTACCGAACTGTGTAGATGTCGTGATGGCCCAGTGGATAAGGCGCCCGCCTCTCGTGTAAGATGTTGTGGGTTCGAATCCGGGCAAGTACCAATGTGACTTTTTCAATTCATATGTACTTTCTAAAGTTTATCTTAAACATCACTGACATCCCGTGACGCCGTTGGTCCCGGTTTTCATTCGTAGAACTTTGACAGTCGTTACTGGTTAGTCAGAAATTCTGACCAGTCTAACCAAGAGGTATCGTGTCGCCCAGTTACTGGGTTGTGGAGGTCAGATAGGCAGTCGCTCCACGTAGAACACCGGTATCCAGCTGAATCCGGTTAGTCTGGCAGCCGACCCCAAACACAGTTGGGAAAAGGCTAGGGAGATGATGATGACTACCGAACTGTGTAGATTTCCAAAAGCAAAGAATTTTCTTTTTAACCAGAGTTTCAAAAATCATAGAAGGCTTATTATTCATACGCTGGATTGTGGTTAGACTAGAATCCGACCCTAACATAGTTGGGAATAGACTTGGAGACATTTAAACCTAAATAGCGCGACAGCCAGCTGCGCTTGGTCTGTGAAGTTAGTGTAAATTCGCAAATATAAAACCCAACTGCTCAATAGTCATATCATCAACGTAAAATAATAGATCTAAAAATACAGTTCCCTAACAAAACTCCAACAATACGCCAAGAAACAGAAGAAACTCGCAGTTCGATCTGGCCAACAGATCGTCTGGACGAAAGGGTTCCTAATTGAAATGTCACGGTGGACGCGCCGGTAATTACTGTGTTTTAGATAAACACAGTTCAGGCCGGTGGCCATTGTGTAGATGTACTTAGGGACTCGTGTAGTATTGAATGCTGTTTATGGAAGTATAAGTAAAACCATTTGGAATTTAAACACCATTTTGTTCATTGCTTTTGCTGGAAATTTTATCTACAGAATAATATTATTAGCCAATATCGGTGGCACGTTTCTGAAAGTAGCGACAGATACAAAAAAGTTGAAAGGAAATAGTTTGTTTTAGTATGAAAGAAAAAAGTGACTGATAACGATAGCATGATATTGACAGAACGATACGGATGAAGTATGTTGTGGCAACTCCAAGTAAAAGGGACTAAGGGCAGGGAATAGAAGGAGAAGAAGATATCTCGTATTGGGTTTGTACAAGTATGAATGCTAACGGCCTTTATACACTATTTTCTAAGAGGGCTTTAAAGAGTGGGCAATTTTTTTAATGTAGAATTATTCTATAGCGATGAAAGGTAACATATAATTACTTAAACAAACACAATAAAATCATCTAACCCTTACAATTTCCGTTACATTACGAGTACACGCATCGACAAACGTGCAAACTCCATTAAAGTAACTCCTAACAATTCCGACCTTATCATAATCTAATCAGATCTCCTATACAAATTAATTCTAAGCTTTATAAAGTCAGTCACACATAAACACTTCTATTTTATCACGCACCAATTTAAATAGACCTCTTGTAACGAACACTCTGTCTTAATTTAGGGTTCTGTTTTCAATGGATGTTTTCAATTTATTGACCTATCCAAGTTGATGGCAAAAATACGCTGGACTCTCTTGGAGTTGAAGTGGTTAGGAATGAGGGTTCTGTTGAAGCTGGGCTGGTAACAATAGAGGAGTGCATTAAGCGTCAAATAGACAACAATGAGAAAGCGATGGTAATCGAATTCGCAGCGTCGATCGTGGTAGGGTGACTGTGATTTCGTGAATCGAAATGTTAGGACTTAAATATAAATGCTTTCAGTAAACGCTGCAAAAAGTAACCTATTCCCTCCTTGGACGAAAGCACATCACTTCTCGAATCTGTAAAATTTTACCAATTAACATTGGACCTAATGCTTTAGCAAAAAAGTTGAAAATCTATTAAAGAAATAATTATGTTCGGCGTCTGTACCTAATTAATCTAGTGAACACTCAGACAGTGTTTTTTGCATTTATAATATTAGTAGAGTATGGTTGTTAATTTAATATTTAGAAAATACACAATTTTATAAGCACTATCGCCGTAATAAATAAACTTTTCATTTAAAGTACTTCGGATAAGACTACTGCTTCGCTGTTGACCAACTGTCAAACTACAGTGGTGAGATAGAGACATAAAATAGCTAAGCCAAAGCACTTGTGTCTTGTTAATGTGTACAAAACACCACATTTTATTGCACCGCTAACCTAGCCCATTATTTTCCCAATTTAATCGGTACATTTCCCAATGTGCAGTTTTATATGCACACCCCAAACTTCTCAATAGCTTGTCACTTATTCACGCTTCACTCGCGGCAAAATGTGCTAATAAACGTTTTTGTACCTATCGCCTTTATACCCCTTGAGTTTCACCCCATTACAAAAATGTACCCTATATTAAAGGAAATAGAATGTAATTCTGAGTGGACCGTTCCTTGTTTGAAGGGTGTTGGATAAGTTTTATAATGTTTGTTTAGAGAGCAATGTTGTCGGCGAATTTGTAAATGGGTTTTTTTTTAAATAGTTCCTGCTTAGTACTTTCAATATGATCTTGATTTTAAATTTTTATTGGTGCTGGTAATTTGCTACATTACGTACTAGTCCAGTCCGTTTAGGTATTATCTATGGAAAAAATCCTAGTAAACTGAATTTTGGTTTTCTTTTATTCTGAATTGTTGTAACGAATGTGTGAAAAATGGGCATTGAAATCATGCCGGCAAAAAATATATATCAAAGGGTCACCACAATCGAAGTTTCGCAAATAGCTTGGACTCGGAGGTAAATAGAGCTCAAAATAAAATTGTTAGTTTTGAAATTATCTTCAAAAAAATTCTGCATGTTTTTGAAACCATAATCAATTTTTTAGCAAACATTTTGAAAAATACCATACCATAATCAACTAACAAAATAACCAACGTATCTCTAGCAAAAATCACTTTAACTGAAAGAACTTACTCCCTAATAGAGGTGTTAATTACGCCAGCTAAGAAAGCCCTTAATTTTCTAACTGAAGCAATAATTACAGTTTCGTTTACTAGAAGAAAGGGTTCGTGTATCCATTAGCAGTTTTTGTATCGTCACGTCGTTAACGCTGTCTAGCTTTAGCTTCCGACACTATTATAATTACTTTTGTTGATTCACTAAGTGATTCGTGCAGTACTTTTGTGCTGAGATCTCAATTGATTATGATTTCTCTAATTTTGCTTCAGTTGCATGCAATTCTATGTAGTTGACTAGATTTGAGTTGCGAATACATGTGAGGTTAGAAATAATTTTAATATTTGTGATGCTCCAGTTCTGGGCAAATCGCATTTACAAAAAAAAAACGGATTTTTCAAGGCGCATTGGCGATTTTAGCCTTTTTTAAATACTAGCTAGCTATTTCTTACGACTTCGCTTCTTGCGTTCACTGCTATAATTGTAAACGGTAATCATTTATTTTACAGGCAGATTTGCTTTCTGTCACATTATTTTCCGTACTAGTTCTGACATAGAAACCGAGTTGGGCCAAACTCCCTTAAACTCAATAGGACTAATCATTTGGTGTCAGGGATGTTTAAGTTGCACTTATACCCTTACTAATAATCACTGTGTAAAGTTATGCAATGAATAAAGCCTGTGTAACCATACATTTTTGACGTATAAACCTGTCATAACTTTATACAGCGTTTATTAGTAAGGCGCTTAGAATTTACTTAAAACAATAACTATTTTCTATAGTCACAAATTGGCCCAGACAGCCCCAATTACAATGGTTAAATAAACAATTTACACGGTTGTAATCGTGTAGCTATAATCCCGTGACTGATTCGGAAAAGACATCGAGACGTGGGATTATGGTCACCCTACTCGCCTCGTGTAAACGTATGCAGCTGTGGCGTGGTTGTACATACCTATGTGTTCTGTTGTTCTATGCACATGGATATAGGTATATGATAATCTAAACATCATTGTTACTCAAATCTGTGTGTTTCTTTCATCAAGAGATCACTTTAGTTCTTCGCATAATTTAACCAATACAATTGTTTGGGGTTTACAAGGGACTTTGACCTCTGAGTTTGTTTGGGTTGTTTCTTCTCAGAGTATAAAGGTGCTCCTAAACGGGCAATTTTTTACTGCAATTGTGTTGCTGCAATACATTGCCGGCATTGCCCGGCAATGTTTCCGAACTCTCTGCAATATTGCCGGTATTGCCGGGCAACACTTTTTGTATGACAAAAATTGCTGCAATATATGGCCGAGCAACACCGGCAATATTGCTGGAGTTGCCGGCCATGCTCAAAAAATTGCTGCAATAAAATTGCAGCAATTATGTTGCCCGTTTAGGAGCGCCTTTAAGCCAAGAAACACCAGCGCCATCGTTCTATTAATTTGAAAAACACAGTGTTACTTTAACCTATTTACAAAATGAACACCATTTTTAGGGTTCCGTAGTCAACTAGGAACCCTTATAGTTTCGCCATGTCTGTCTGTCTGTCCGTCCGTCCTCGCTTAATCTCTGTGACCGTTAGCACTAGAAAGCTGAAATTTGGTACCAATATGTATATCAACCACGCCGACAAAGTGGTAAAATAAAAATTGGAAAAAAAAGTTTTATTAGGGTAGCCCCCCTACATGTAAAGAGGGAAGTGTTTTTTTTTTTAATTTCAACCTTCACGTGTAATATATTGTTGGATAGGTATTTAAAAATGAAAAGGGGTTTACTAAAATCAGTTTTTGATAATGTTAATAATATCGGAAATAATCGCTCCAAAAGGAAAAATTAAAGCGGGTCCCCCTTAACTTTTGACCCGTAGGTTTAAAAAATATGAAAAAAATCTGGAAAGTAGAACTTTATAAGTTCTTTCTAGGAAAATTATTTTGAACTTGATAGAAAGAACAGTTTTTGTACAAAAAAGACAAAAAGGTTGTACAAAATAATTTCTGCGTACTTAGTATGTCAACGTAACAAATAGCCTTTTTTTTTCAAACTTATAAGTGGGAACACTTATTGTGACGGACGGGAAACTACGGAACCCTACATTGAGCGTGGCCCGACACGCTCTTGGCCGGTTTTTTTAATTATCATCATCTACTGATTTGGTTCAAAATCTGGTCAAAAATTTTCCCAGATGGAGAAATTTACACGTAAGTTCAATTTAAAGACCCATTAGTTAGTGTAAATTTTAATCCGTGTATCCTGGGGTTTTACTAATCAAACTGAACTTTTCCTAGTTGAAATCAGCCATTTCTGCTGTTAGACTAGTTCTTAAGATCCCAATAGATAAGGAGTAAAGTGCTTATTATATTTTTATGCCTCTACGAAAGCAGAATTTATTGTTTCTCCAGGCTCCATCGGATTTGATTGCTTTGGCACTTAATTGCTACTGATGATTCCATCTTTCAGGGAAGAATAAGATAAATTAGTATTATGTTGCAGTGCATGTAAATATTACATTCCTTGCAGAGATGAGTTATCAGAGTGTTGAGTTAAACATTTTTGAAGTGAAAACTTCTTTAGCGGCGTTGAGCACTTTTTCTGTAAAGGGTATAAAATCTTAAACTCGCGTCAGGACACGTGACCTGATCGAAAAAGCGTAGGACGGATGGATAGTAGACAGCTATAATCAAGTTTTCACTTCTGCCGGCACTCCCGGAGTGCAACCCGTCTTTTTTTTCTAAACAAACAGTCAAACTTTGGCACAACCGAACAATACCACTCTCAGAAGCAAATAATTACATAAATAACAACGAAAATTTCCAACGAGATTCCTCCCAAAAAGCGAAGTAAACACGTTTATATAAGCTTCACAATAATAAGTTAACAGTGTAGAGTGGTATTGGATTAGCACGGAGCGTCGTCGCCGATCGAGTTAGAGCGCAATTAATAACTATTATAACTTAATCCCACACGTTTCAGACACGTGAAGCTGCATTAGGTACGACTAGACCTGGCAGATAAATATAAAAAATATTTTGAGCAGTTTTAGGAAAAAACATCATAAATGGCTTTGCTTACTTTTTGTTCAATACCTAGGTTTTTTTCCTTTTAAACTGTCGCCAGGTTACTGGGTTGTGGAGGCCTGATAGGCAGTCGCTTCACTTAAAACACTAGTATCCACCTGAATCCGACCCCAACATAATTGGGAAAAGGCTAGGCAGATGATGAACCTTTAATGAACTGTCCTCTGTGGTTTCATTCATAAGTTTAATTACTGATTTGCTTCCATAGTTAATGACGTATCGACTAGACTTTTCTTCAAAACCATTGTTAGCATTGACTTGGAGGGATAGCCTACCAGACCTCCTACTTACTGTGTAAAACGACGCCTTTTGGTCTGAAGTCAGTCTTTCTGGCAACCCGTAACAATTGTTGAAGATCCACGAAAAACTACTTGTACCAACGGCTTTATCATCTTTCAGAGGCACGGGACCTTGATGATGTCCTAGACTAATTAAAAAAGTACATAAGTAAAAGCTGAAAGAGGTATGTTGGTTCTTATTCGCACCCAGTCACATTGGCACTTGACCGGATTCGCACCTGCAACAAGTATTAGAAAAAATCGCGTTAGTGTTCCACGCGCGCCTCAAAGAGAAGTCAGCACAGAAAGGGGCCCAACAGGGCCAACGCCTGCCGGGGTTGCGGAATGTTTATAATAGTTACCGTGACCCTGGAACATAAAGGGCAATCGAAGGAACATGAGTGGGTTTTATTCAGTAAAAGTCTGACACGCCCTCCCGCCGCACCCAGGACGGGAGCAGTCATTGGATGATTTCCCACTCACCAAAAAAATAAAAAATAAAAAAAAAATCTTTAAAAGGCACAGGACCTTGATGATGTCCTAGACTAATTAAAAAAGTACATAAGTAAAAGCTGAAAGAGGTATGTTGGTACTTATTCGCACCCAGTCACATTGGCACTTGACCGGATTGGCACCTGCAACAAGTAATAAAAAAAATGTATGTATGCGAAAGTTCTTAGAAAAACGTTTCTAAACAACAAGACAAATCTTAGGTATTCATTCATTTTTAATTTGAATCCATAGAACACCGTATGGTTGGCCGAAACTGCAGTCCAAACTATCGTTAGCCACCTCAATCGACGCTCAGCTTGATCTATTCCTGGGCGTTCCTAGGTCTGTGTGCTTGTGTAATTCAGTTATCGCCTCGACGCGGTGTTAACTTAACTTGAGCTCAGCGGACGAACACTCGATACATTACTGACTGTACACTTAACAGAATTATTGTTTAGATAGTTTCTATGTAAATGTTTGTCTTAGATGAGATCAGGTCGTATCATGACAATTTGGCCATTATTCTAAACGACGACGCGACGTTGGGAACTCGTAGGATTTTTTTTAGTCTGATCAGTTTTGATTTGCCAAAAATAAATTTAAAGGATTAAACTTTACCTAACTATACCTAATATATATCATCCGTGGATTAAAAAAAAATCTTAAATGTTTTTACGGCTTTGCATTGCCATCCAATGTGGAGTTTCTCGTCCTCGCTCCGTGTTTTTCGAATAGACGTATATTCGTCTCCAAGGACCACTCTGTTCTATAATACAAACCAACCTTTTATCAATCCATATTAATATAAACAATCCAATCAACAATCCATATTAATTAAACTACCTTTGTCCGTCTGCCTGTTACTCTTTCACCTAAACCATTAACATTTTTACTGAGGCTTCCAACAAAATTTCAAAAAAGGACCATTACTTTCTACCTTGCGTCGTGAGACGTTCATGTTCACGCAGTCAAAGTTAAGAAACAAAACGCAGCTAAAGCTAGAATATTCCACGCGTTTAGAAAATCGATACACGAAAACCACTTTTTTTCTTCATCTAACATCATAAGCAAATTTAAATACGATTCATGAACACAAGGAGCACATAAGTCGCGTGGGAGCGCCGGCGTGTCGGCAATTTGTTCACAAGTACGGGAAATTGTGTTTATTGCGATCACATCATTTATTCCCGTTTCTTTTCATTTGATCCCTTGCCTCACCCTGCCCCTTGCTCCGCTTGATTCCTTAATGTCGTTTGTACCGATATTTTTGGCGGTATTGTTATTGCAATTTATTTTGAATCTTCTATCGTTTGTACTTGCTTCACACATGTGCTTCCTAGTTTCTCTAGAACAACACTAACAACCCTCGACGCGAAAAGCATGAAAATCTATTAGCTCCAATTGTTACTTGTAGATTTTTAACAGTCATTTCAGATAGTCGGATCCTAGAAAATCTGACGATCTATCTAACCATGGGTTACCGTGTTACCTAGCACCTGGATTGTGAAGGTCTGATAGGCAGTCGCTCTACGTAAAACACTGGTATTAGACTGCATCTGGTTAGGCTGGAAGCCGGCCCTAACATAGTTGAATAAAAGATAAAAGCAGTGCCAAAAATGGTTATCATATTAGCTTGTTAATTTTGTATATATTTCTCGGCAATGTATTAGTAACATAATTATAATTCTTTCTTCATAAACGTTTGCGTTACAAGTTTATTTATGATTAAGCTGCCTTCTATAAAAGGTATCAAAAGAATTAGGCATCGCACAAAATATTGATCTTTAAAGAGTTATTTACGCTCCATCACCATCATTAAAGTGTTGAATCAAAAGTCTTTAGTTAATCACGACAGGTATAATTACTACGTGAAATAATTATACCGACAGGTCGTACCGTTATGAATGATTGGCCTCAAACGAGACGAGCTAAATCTATAGACCTTATTGAATAATTTCTTGAAGTGTATTATGTTTGAGCCCCTAATGAAATAAGCGAAACCAGTTCAATAGTTGACAAAGGTAATCATAACTCTGACCTATTGTTCGATAATAATTTGATTAAAATTTGACGGCTCCATCCTGTTTAAAAAAACCTTTTAAATAACAGGAAACAACTAAATAAGGGTAATTCAATTACAGCTTATAATATAACAGCCAGTTTCACTTGAGCTCTGAGACGAACTTTTGATTGTACATTCCTTGGTCGAGTTATATTGGAGATTGGACAAAGAAGAAATATGAAAAAATAATGCATTGAATGGTTAATAGTAGGTCCCGTACGTATCATGTCGGTGTAGATTACGCGAACGACCGGCGGAACTCCAAACTTGATATTTCCGTTCGGTTCGCATACTTTTATTTATTTTGGCGTCTGCCCTTGGATAAAAATAAATTCTAGATTAACTAAGTATATTAAAATCTATGATAAAAATAGTTAGCTAAACACACCTTTGATATTTAAAGGCGCCTAAAGAAATTTGGTTCAAATTTAATAAATAGCTGTCAATAATTATTTATGTTAAAATTTTGGTTATGTGTCGACATAAAAACTTGAAGAAAGAGATTTGATGTTCTAAATGACCAAAGTATACTTAACTTAAAACCCTTCAATTTGTAGTTTAACGTTATTAAAAGGCAATGAACACACATAACATCTTCTTAATCTTAATTATAGTAGAACAAAAATCACAAAAGATTGTCAAACATCATGATTAGCGTCGAACAAAGCGTGCATCTGCATCGAAGGCAACAATGCAAGTGTCTCGTTTTCGCGCCATTAGCGTGCCGACGCCATTTTGTTGTCACCAACAATGGCGGCTTGCGCAAGCGCACAAGCGGATTATCCGTCCAATTTGCCAAACAATTCAATACAAATACTACTTTCATTTCAATTGAAAACTTTACAATTCGGCTTCGAGTGGCGGGCCGTTGAAAGATTCATCCGCCAACATTTTATCGAATTCAAAATCATTGATTACCGCCTCTATTCCTTTAGATATAAGGTTTTGATTATCGTTTACTATAATTTTGCATTGTGCAAGTGATATTTGAGACCGTCACTGAGACTAGGGATTTCTTTTCAATCCCCGTTGTATTAAGTTCTCGGGACCTTTGTCAGGGATCAGGATTACAGTATTGGCTAATTTCGTGTAAGATGTTCTTGAGACGGCGCTTTTGACTTGCTTTACTGGGAATCTGTAATCTGTAGGCGTTAGTTTTATCTTCACTGATAAAGAATGGTGTCGCTGCCTACATTACTAAACCAGACTTTTAGCTGTGTTACAGAAAATTAGCTCTGACCAACAATGCTAGACTAGAATAGAATAGATGACTACCTTTACCTTATATATATCCTACCATCAACCTCTATACTACCATCTATTCTTTAATGCCTCTTGCCCCCAGTGCTGCTCTAAATAAGGCAGCAGTGCGATTCCGTAAGAAATCGCGTGCGAATACGATTTCGACCTCATTTCCTAATTCACCTGAAGTGAAAAGTATTTGGTATTCAATGTTAAATTAGACAACTTTTCACTATAAATAGTTAGTTCCCTCCACCTACGTTCTCATTGAGTGGCGCTAGCGTAGTTTTCATTGGGTTACAGAATACCTAATACAGTTTTCACCGCGGAATCAGAAGGGACCACTGAAGTGAGATCTTACAGAATAGCACTGCTGATCAAAACATCATTTTCTAAGGCTAAGACAAATACTTAAAGGTTACTTAGCACTAACTTTGGCTTATCTATTTTCCGTCTTCATCTCGCTACGCTTGTTTAACAGTAGTACGACAGTGACAGGTATAATGATAAGCGAAAGCTTAGAAAAGTCTATTTATCTCAAATTTAATCTCCTTGTAATTTCACGCCAAGAAAGTCTTTTTAGCCTCTTAATCTTACGCGTACCTAATAACAAATTCTCACCTAATAAAATATTTCAAAGCTAAACAACGCCGCCTCGAGTGAACGACACAAATCATCTCTTAATTACATAATTACTTCAATTAAGACAAAGCTCGAGAATTAATTACAATTCGCCACTCAAGCGAGGCCATTAATGGAGCCTAATAAGAATAAGTCAACTCAACGAAGATTCTGCAAACTTACCGTGCCCCGCCGTCTCTGGCTTAACGCAATTTGAAAAGTTGCTTTTAAAAGACGCAACAAGCAAAAATCAACCTAATTGTACAACAATACAGCCGTTTTTTCTTGAGCGAAAACGCAGCGGTTATAACGTTCACCGCGAATGGCCACAGATGACAAATAGTAAATTAACCTTTTAGCCTGACAAGTATGGCGGCGGTTCGCGTTAGTGCATTTAATTAGGGATATTAAGACGTTTTGTTATGAATTTAAATGTTTTTTAGAAATGTAAAAAATATTTAATAACGTCGATTTAAAGAATATTAGAGATATTCAACGATCAACAACGAAACGCAGAGCTAAACAAACCCGTTTAATTATGTTACCTGCCTAGTTGAAGTTCTGGATTTCTGTCAAGAACTTTTGACAGATTACGATGATTCTTTTGATAATGTAAATAACTTGAAACTATTTACACACGTCCATCTGATCCCAAACTAAGTGGACCCTGAACTATGGTAAGTAGATAACTGATATACAATAAAATTTCTTCTTGGTAGAAATGATGTTTAGGATTTCCACCTTAGCTTAGCTGCCTAGGTAATTTACCAATAAACCAACAGGCTAGTCAAAAGACGATGTTTTATTTTGTCCAAACTCATTAAAAAGAATAAAGTGCAACAAAAGCCGTCTCCACTCCACGTGGACGTCACAATAAATTAATTAACGCGGGCTTCGCGGCGCGAACGATTTGTCTGCTTATGTACTGCCTACATAAACCTATAAATATGTGCTATACGATTGTAGACTGTTTACTTGTACATGGAGGAGCGTGGGGTCGATTCCCAAGATCTGGCAACGTTTTCCTGGGTTTCTACCCGACTGCCGAAAAAATGGTTATGACGGTTAAAAATTTCTTAGAAACCCAGAATTTGGACGGTCGTTGTGTGTCAATCTTGCCTCGGAAAGCACGTAAACCCAATTTTTTTCAGGTTATGTCATTTTATCGTCCAATAGAATGAAAGTGTGGATAGAAGGAATTCGTTTTTTCCATCTTGCTTCAATGTCAAAAACGGGCCATGAACTATGATGGTAAGATTTTTCTGTATTACATAGAAAAATCTTACAATCCATTGCTTAACGTAGGCATCCCTTAAAAGATTTTGGGGGATGCCTACGTTGTTTTTTTATTTTTGGTTTTGATCAGCGTCTTTATTGCATCCATCCGCAACCTAAAACCTTCTTTAAATCAGCGGCCCATCATGCGGCATCTTAAACGAGGTTTCTACTTTTAAACATGTCTGGTGTACCAACCATCTCTCCGTCTGACATTGCCGGACTACTTCCACTTCAGCATAGTAATTCTGCGAGCAAATTGACTTGATTTGATGACTTTACTTCAAATACTGTCCACCAGAAAGACCTCCCTTTTCTTCCAGTATTAGCCCTGAAAGTGAGTTTGACATAAGTAAAAGTACAAAAATTAATTCCCTCTAAACCAGTCACTGTGTAACCTTACACCGTTGCTTGCAAACTGATTTGCGCCAGATTGGCCGAGGGTGGGCGGGTGAATGACGCAACACGCGCCCGCCACGCGCCCGCCACGCAACCGCCACACGACCGCCACCGCCACGCTAATGACAACAACGATACTCTATTATTTAACGTCACTCATGTCAACTACTAAAGAAGGTTGAGCATACGCCAAAAAGTTAATGTTTCACTCTTTTGTTCTTAGGGTGATTTTTTCTTCCGGCGACGGGATTACGTATCTTGCAGAAGCCGAAGCCCAGCGGGGGTTTACTTTGAGAACTTTAGAATCACGATTCATATTTTTATTTAAATGTAGATGTCTGAACTTAATCAAAACGACTGGAGGAAAATATAAAAATCAAATTATATCAACCATTAATTTAATTAAAAAGCAAAGTGTATCCTAAGTTACGAGCATGAAAATATAAAGAAAGAATATTTGGCAAATGAACTCAGGAGTAAAACGTATTTATTAAATAAAAACATCAACACACACTCTTTAAAAAATATTTCAGTAAATAAACCTCCATTATACAATTTACACTACATCTCTTTTCAATGCCATGCTAGCTAGGCTTTCAGTCCATCTGTTACCAACCACTAAACCCAAGAGTCAAAAAAACTTAATATAAAAATAATTAGCCCCATCAGTTGTTACTCTTTTCCGCGGATCTCAAGGGTGAAATGAGCGAATTAGGAACATGTAATTGCAACCCCATTCATTGCTGTATCCCATTGTATTTGTTCGGGGGACAGCTAATGACTAGCTATGGATGTGGTGAGAACCAACTGACACAATAGAAGCAATGGTTTCAACGTGTTGTTGTCACGTTTTACGATTTGTATTACATTTTAATTTGATGTTAGCTGTTATGGAAGTTAATGATAATGGGAAGAATGGAAATATGTGTTATGGAGCGTCGGTTTTCAAAAACGGTTTTAAAAAAATAAACCTGATAAATACGAACAAGTCCATGAATGGTTAAGGAGATGTCCCAGTGGTTAAGGAGAACTTTCATATAAGAAATTTCCAATGTGACTTTCTCACTTTGGATGTAATTCCCAAAATATACTTTGGAGATCACCGAAATGAAAATCGAGAGAGACAAAATAAAGAGAAAACCTGAACTTATTAATTATAATGATTATAAGTCAAAATTCGCCAATCCGGCAAGTGTAAGCGTGGTGTTCAATAATTGTGCCTTCTCTGTATGAGTAAAGGCCTTTGGCCAATAGTGAGATAGGAATAGCTTGGTATTATCTACTGGAGTATTACTTCCAACTTTTGAAATTAATTTCCGTCTCTATCGGAATTGTTATTCGCAACAAATCAAATTACAGCAAAGCAAACACAATAACGCGTGGAGTGAATAAAACACGCTGACATTCTGTCCGGCGTCCAATAAAAGAGCATACCGAACAATTAATTAAATTGCCTATGCTGAAGAAAGAAGCAATTTAAAAACATATTGGTTGGAGTCCACATCACTGACAGTGCACCCCCGACTTTAATTTACCTCTACAAAGTTGATTCGATTGCCTCTCGTTTATTTTTCACGACACAATGTTACTAACGACTCAATTTTATTCGGTTTTATAAGTAATTTGTTTTCGATTGATTTTGCCCTTTTTATCGGGCGCCATTGTCGTTTTCGAGCAATTCTATAAAATCGGTTGCGGCAACGAGTCAATTAATCAAGTTCGCCTTTAGAACGGAACCTTTTATAATTTACTTAATACTGTAATTGCTTTCGAACGGCGCGGAATTTTATTAAAAACCAATTTTGTGTCTGTGGTCGGATTTGATTTACATATTGAATGAGTTTTTACAATGGATTCATAGTCGTTTTCAATTAACAACGTTTGAATTCATTGTTCGTGTTGATGTTATTTTGGCTTGGCTTTGATTAATTTTGTCTGATTATGTTTAATGCACTCTCTTTGTAGTTACTTATTGATTTTGGTCCTTCACTTCGACTCCAAGGACCAAACTAAATCATGGATCCCTTTCTTTCTGTTACAGTTTTAACAAATCATCATTGATCAAGTCAGTCACAAAACTAATAGCGAACTGTTTACTCAAAAACTAACCAGCCATCATCAATGTCTCGCCAAACATTGAGGCGTGTGCACCAGTTAATAGTTCTCATATTATCGGCCACGCAATTACGAGCTCCGATCCTTTGTGCAAATAAATAAGTCGTTATTAAGTAGTCGGGCGCACTCCGTATAAACAGAGGGCGCAACCCCCGGCCCACAAATGGAGCGTTTACCCTGCGTTTTAGAAGATGCGTTATGCAATAAACGCTGGAGTTGTTTGTTCGGGCCTTTATTGAATTTGTTCGGATATATTGAGCGGAGTGGGCTTGCGTGGGTGGAGTTTCTTGTGTTGGTGTTCGATCTAGATTTAGTCAGTAATCTAGATGTAAAGGTTGTGAGGTTGCAGGAAATCGTTTTTTATTAATTGGTCAATTAGAATAACTTTTTAACTAAGCAAAATCAAAAGCGGAGAAAATACAATATAAAGTTTTCACTTCGTCCAAAATCATTTACAAGGTGAAGAATAGGGTAACAATTTTATCTTATTAGAAAAAAACGAAAAACATATATTAAGAAGAATGTGAAAATTATACATATACGACAAGGACCTGTTCCCTTTAAATTGTATATACAAGATAGTTTCTTCTTGTATTCTTGTTGATACAAAAGTGGTGACTTCCTATAATGTTTAGAAGATGCCCTGGTATCTTCTGATTGGTCCTTCGAGCCGGATGTATTTAATGCTCGCAGATTCTTATTTATTTTATACGAATGTAGAACATAATTATATGCTGTTAAAATAACATAATCGTCCTTAATAGTTGGCATATGTAGTCACCCACCATTTTCTCGGAAATGATCCGGAAAAACCTCACCCACTACATCGAATTGCACAAAAGAAGCGCTTATTTACGCCTTAATAGCTATTAAATATCTCTCTAATGAATGAAATAAAAACTCGACCCGACTCTTCCCGCAAAACCCCAACACAACCGCTGCAAATCACAACAAACCTTAACCTTTAGTAATAAAGCCCAAATTCCATGTCGCACGTGAGTTAAGCCTTTTAGAAACGGCATCGAACTAAATGATGTGAAGATAGAACGAAATCAAGAGATAAACGTTGTGTTACATTCGATTCTAAATCGTAATGCTAGTGAGATAAAGTTGTGAGTCGTATTAAACGGTGGTTAGGTCGGTCATGGGGAATTGGACTTTAGTGTTGAGAAATAAAGTCAGTTTTGTGTTGTCGGTTGGTGAGTTAAGGGTAGTATGGTCTTGTTTGCCGCGAGTTAATTTAGTTGTGGATTAACTCAGTTTGAGTGATTGATGTTTTTGGGTTCGCTTTTGATGCGTTTGCCGGTGTTTAGAGCTTTTGTGCGCGTGTACTGCGGAACCCAGTAAGGTGATTTTGTTGCGCGCTTGTTAGGTTTTTAGTTCTTGTATGTTTTTTGAACTATAGCTTAAATTACATACAAAAGCAATTCTCCCAAAATATAGGAACATTTACATTCTAATTTCAGGCCAAGATACGTTACTTAACTCCTACTTTGTTTTAGATATTCCTTGTCTCTATCTTGCAAATGTAATTTAACACTAGTGTACCGGTGACAGCAATATTGCTAATCCAAAGTATTTGCTTAGAAACGTTTATTTATCTTAGTTCAGTTCTAACCCGTGAAAAAATCTTTTTAAGCTCAATTTTACTATTTAAGTTTATATTATACAAGAATTTGAAAATCAGCCTAATTATTCCATACTTTATAACCTAATTTTGTTAATGAATATTCAAACAGCCTTTTAATTATTTATTAAGAAACCAGCCTCGTTACGAAGTGGTAATAGGTTAGGCCTATAATAAGTTTTCCTGAGTAACGCCAACAGTATATTATATATATGTATGAACCATTCAATCAATTGTATAAAAACCATGATAATCCATTCAGAAGTTTTTGAGTTAATCGCGAACAGACCGACGGACAGACGAGGCTGAGGATCCTATTTTATAATATGTAAATATTCAAAGAATACCGTAACAGTGATCTACACGAAACTCGTAAATTAAACAATATCCATATTATTATAATATTAAAAAAAACATCGCCTTTTGTAACATATAATTAGCTAGGGATTAAACTCATTTCCTTCCAACGTAACCCTAAATAAATTGCGGAACAAAATACAATTTCAAGTTAACTAATAGGCCTTATTATATTAAAGGCCACTTCAAAACCAGACCTCCATCACAATAGGTCCCATCAAAGACACGCCATCATTATTTCTCCGCACGTTGAGAACCCTCCCCTTAAGAACTTCCATAGCCTCACAAACGTTATTATTAATTTTACCTCCAACCCTCGCAAATAACATTCAACTTTAACTTTCAAAGAATACAGTTCAATTTACTTCGCCAATTGTGTTTGAGATAAGCTCCTTTTCGTTCCGCAAAGTGGGTTATTGGCTAACTTCTGGTCCACGGGCTGCATCTAAGATGGCGATGTGTTCTGTCTCTTTCGCGCGTACGTGTGAGACGTATGTGCTGTCTCTGTTGTTTTCTTGCGTAACAGAAAGAAGGCGAAGTAGTTTTTGTTCATGTTTATGTAGGGTGTTAGAGGGAGAGCGCTAGAAGTCAATTTCGTTTGCAGTGTAAATAAGAGATATCGGAGACGGTCGATGGTGCTCGATACCTGCACGCGTTTATGTAATTTGCTAGAATTACTTGATGAAATCTTGTCAGGCATTGTGATATTAATAGAGTAAAATATAATTTTTCAACTGTAAAAGTAATAATTCTGTAAAATATTTAATATTGTTATGTACGTGGTCCGAATACCGGTTATTGTAGAGAGCAATATAAAGTTACGTATTAATACGTAACCTATTTACTTTGTTTTACCTGCTTGCTCCGTACCAAACTTCAAAATCGTTTCTCTGATATAGTGGTGAAAGCGAAAACAGATAAAGAGACATACACACATCAAAAGTGTCTAGGGATATTTTAATTAAACCTAAATTACTAAAATTCTATTAACTTTTTGTTAAGACACCTACACTTTAAAATAAACCTTGTTTAATTGCCTATCTAATCTGATAATAAACTTTTAGATAAAGTTAAATTAAAAAAAAAAAACTTAGAAGAAGAGGAAAAACTCAACTAAATTTCAATTTAACTTTATTTTTGAAATTTCAAAACCTAAACAACAAAACAATTTTTTTTAAATAAAAATTGTTGAAAACTTAAAATTAATAATTTGTGGATCCACCTAAGACTCTCCTGACACATCTGGAGCGGTTCTGCATACTCAAAACAAGGGTGTCAATATCCTGTTGTGGAGTACTGTCCCAAATCCTGCTAAGATGCAAGAAAAGCTGGTTTTGATGCACAATATCAACAGGGAAATTCCTACGAGCTCTTCTCTGAAGCATATTCCAGGCATGCTCAATAGGATTTAAGTCAGGGGATTGTGCAGGCCGGTCTAAAGCTTGGATAACATGCTGTTGTAACCAACTTGTAACGATACGCGCCGTATGTGGACGGGCATTGTCGTGCATTAGCTGGAAATTTTGTCCCATTTGCTGATTGTGGGGCAAGATTACAGGCTCTAGCACCTCATCTCGGTATTTTCGAGCAGTCATATTGCCTTGTATCCAAACGAGGTCCGTTCTACCGCCGAGACGAATTCCTGCCCAAACCATAATCGTGCCACCTTAATATGCATGAACTTGTTGTGGGTGCTGCAGTCGATTCCAACGTCCAGGTTTTCTCCAAACGCGAAGTCTTCGCGAATCAGGATGAAATCCAAACCTGGATTCATCAGTGAAAAGCACAAGTGACCATTGAGAATGGTTCCAGTTTTCGTGTGCAATAGCCCATTGTAATCTTCTTCCTCGATTACCTCTCCTTAGTGCTGATACCCAAAATGACTTCATGCAGTCGCCTTCTCAAAGTTTGACCGCTTACCAGCAAACCATACTCTCTCTGTAGCCTTTGAACCAATTGCATCGCCGCTGCATTTAGTTGACTTCGTGCAGCATTTACTATGAATCGGGCCTGTACATGTGTTGTAATGCGTTGAGGTCTTCGGTGCCGTTCCACCACTTCCTTCGTGACACGATAACATGACCAAAGCCTGGATATAACGCTCTGACTGGTCTTCATGGCTTCAGAAACGGCAATTATGGGACAGTATTCCACAACAGGATATTGACACCCTTGTTTTGAGTATGCAGAACCGCTGCAGATGTGTCAGGAGAGTCTTAGGTGGATCCACGGAATATTAATTTTAAGTATTCAAGAATTTTTATAAAAAAAATTGTTGTTTTGTTTAAGTTTTGATGTTTCAAAAATAAAGTTAAGATTGAAATTTTGTTTGAGTTTTTCCTCTTCTTCTAAGTTTTTTTTAAATTTAACTTTATCTAAAAGTTTATTATCAGATTAAATAGTCTATTAAACAAGGTTTATTTTAATGTGTACATGTTTTAACAAAAAGTTAATAGAATTTTAGTAATTTAGGTTTGATTGAAATATCCCTAGACACTTTTGATGTGTGTAGTTACGCATTAAAATATTAGCGCCTTACTAATAAACGCTGCATAAAGTTATGACAGGTTTATACGTCAAAAAATGTATGGTTACACAGGCTTTATTCATTGCATAACTTTACACAGTGATTATTGGTAAGGGGATTAGTGTGCATGATGATCAATTCATTAATTATGCTAGCGAGTGAATTCATAAAAAGGAAATTCTCGTAGTCTCGACGTAGTCCGCCGTAGGCTGGCGTAGGCACGCGTAGGCCTGCGTAGGCCCGCGTAGGCCCGCGTAGACACGCATCTTGCGTAGGCCTAACGTAGGCCACTCTCTCTAGGCTGCCGTTGGCCTACAGAACGTAGGCCCCGTGCAGAAAATACATTATAAAAATACATATTTACTTACTGACCTTTCCAACATGATTTATATTTGTCTTGACTTTTATTCGTTAACTTGAAGGATTTAAATAGGTAATTAAATGTAAATCGCTTGTCCGAAAAATCGTTAATAATGTAATTTTTGTTTCCACCGAAGCGGACGAAACTCAGCGGCCACAACTCCTACTATGCCAACTATTGCTGCGTTCTATTTTGTACTGAATTGTCCCGGTTTTTTTACGTCAATCCTAGTTTTTTTTGGGTTGGCAACACTACCTTACGTGACAGTTTTAAGTTAAAACTTTTAACAACAACTTTTTAAGCGATTTAGCCTTTCAACGACCGAGCGAAAGCCGGCCGTCGCGCTGCTATCGTCTTTCGATTGTGTCTCGAATCACAAGGTTTAATTAGTTTAATGGGTACTAAAAGTATGCAATGAACACTTGCAACAAAGATGAACAAATATGTACAGACAGTTAAGCCCATTGAGCGGTTGGTCGCGCCGCCATTGGCTCGCTAACTAGACAATTCGATTAGCGCGCCGCCGCCCGCTTTGCACACACATTTACACTAACTTCACCGACGTACTTGTGTCTAGTCTCTGTCATTACATAGTATAAAACAAAGTCGCTATCTCTGCCCCTTTATCCCTATTTATACTTAAATCTTTAAAACTGCGCAACGGATTTTGATGTGGTTTTTTAACCTTCCGACGACCAAGCGACTGCCGGCTGTCGGGCTGCTATTGTCTTTCTATTGTGTCTCGAATCACGTGTATTTGAAGGTTTAATAGAAAGAGTGATTGAAGAGGAAGATTAATATGTATAATCCATGCTTATTTTAGTAGAGAAAACGCACTGGGATTACGTATCTTGCAGAAGCCGAGCGATCGCGATAATTTAGCAGTATAAACGTCAATTCGCGATAATTTAGCAATATAAACGTCAATTTAAAATACGTCATGTCAAATATCAATCTAGCGATAGTGCTGCCTCTGTGGAGCAATCAGTTAACTAAAATATGCATTTTTCGTTTGGTGGTTTCGTATTTAGTATGGTTTTTAAGAGCAAAGTCAAGTTTTTTTTGTTAAAGGTGATATTTAATTAGTTCCAGCGATTGCTACTTTATCGTCATCGTAGCAATAAGTGCATTAGAACAATCAGCGAGCGATTAGCAATCGGTTCATACATAATACGTTTTTTTGACGTCAAGCGATTAATCGCGCGGTGACCGCGCGATCACTGCGCAAATATTGCTGATTGCTGTTTCATAGGTAATAACCCCGCCGGGATTTTTTAAGATTTGTAAGCGAAACTGGGGCGGTCGGGTCGCTAGTAGTATATAGTGCACTCTCACCACTATACATATATCTTCTCTCATGGTTTTTAAATAAACTTATGAATAAAAGTAATTTGAACAGTGGAGTGCTATTCATAAAAAAGCAAAGCCCAGCTTTCACTAATAAAATGGTATTTTGAGTCTGTCAGTAAACAAGTATTAAACTATACTTAATATTAAAAAGTTACAATCAATTTATAAGAGAAGTTTCTTAGCGACTTGCCAAGTTTTAAATCGCATTTTTTTTATGATTTTGCTTTAAGTAATTTTGACCCCAAGGTTCAATGATCTTAAATTACGATCTACATGAATAATGTTACCTAATATTTTTTTATTGATATTATTAATAGAGTGTCCATGTAGTTCCTTGCTTGATCTTCTCCATAGAAACCAACCTACATCTTAGATCAAGCGACTTTTGGCTAAGCGATCGATACTTTAACAATTCATAAATAGATTGAATTTGATTATGAGACATTAACTTTTAATAGGTACAATTTTTTGTACGATTAAGAAAAAAACCAGCAATTCTTTTTTCAGCAAAACTTTTTTTCAAATTCCTCACGTAACTAAGATCAGGTCCAGTAATTCTTTTGGACATGGTTCTATAAAGGTTACGATTTCACAATTCTTTTTAGCCGATCGAACCACTCCTCGATGGTACAAATATTTGACACGAGAGACGGTACGTCTCGTTTCCATATTTCCATTTGCCGCAACTGCGTCGATTTTTAGAGTTCCGCAAGTTCGGATGAGAAACAGAGCCCTAGGTTCACCGTGTATCAATTTCCTCAAAAATGATACAATGACATTTGTTTTACAGGTTAAAATCAAATGTCATTTTATCATTTAACACGCTGACTCGTCATTATTGTTCTTTCTTATTTTATTCAAACGATGGAGCCAAATATTACTTCGCTGGTATTTTAACTTAGCTATTTATCGTCTCTATTTTGCGATCGGAGTTTGACAATTTGTCATTTTTGACGACGTTGCTTAGGCGGAGCGACGTTGCTTAGGCGGAGCAGAAGCAACTTTTATTTTCTCGGTTTCTGTGTCTAAGTAATTTTAATGTAATAAGTGTTTTGTTTTTCGTTTCTACTATTTAATATTGTGCATTTTAAGTAAAAGTCAATGCCACACTAAAACATTTTTAAATACATTATTAACAGCTTAATACCATGGTTGGTTCTTAAAGATATAGTGTAATTTTACCCATGTTAGTAAACTTTAACACTAATATAGTGCCGTGATACGGGTCCCTTCAGATGCAAGTCTGACTCGCACTTGGCCAGTTTTTTGCCATTCCTATCAGAAGGGCGCACTGTGGCCCTTTTTTTATTTCAAGTCGATATTGACAGACAGTTGACGGAAAACAATAAAAATATTTTCACGATGAGACCTGACATGCTGCGGACAAGGCTGATGCAATTGGAAAAGTCTGAAGAACTGTATTGATAGAGTTTTTTTTTAGTAGTTGTAGACTTGTAGCTTAGCTTTGCCTACGATCTTATCCGTGTGCAAGGTAATAAATAGGTACCCGGTCTATGATATAACTTCTCGGCCATTTTTGTGCATGAATCTGTTATCAAAATTAAAATAACCTTTATTACCTTATATTATCAGTTCTAAGTGTAATCAGTGGTCGAAATAGAAGAACACTTCATATTGACGAGTGTTAGCGTCTGCAAATACTCGTAATTTAAAGTTAAAGTTATTTAGAAAGCAATACATAACGTTACCGTAAGTGAAAAAAAAATGAATTGGATAGTTTCGGTATCACGCTAGAAACAAAATATCTAAAAGGAAACAAACTTTACCTCTGTATAATGTTAGTGTATGTCAGTGGTGTGCCCTTGATATGCCGAAAATCCCACATTGCATTAAATCAACAAAAGCGTAAGAAAAAAAATTAAAGCTATTAGAAAATAATAATAATAATATATCTTTATTTCGAGTAACGTGAACTCATCGTGTTAGTAACAATCTTTCTTAAACCTATGTTAGTACAAGCCTTTAAACAAAATCAAAAAAGAAAACAATATAAAATAAAAATGTAACCGTGATCATATGCGAATCACTGCCACACGTCTAACACCGAGGTGGACAACTTGCAACAGTGACTCACATATAAGCAGTCGAGTCTGCTCGCCACACAGCGCAGGATAATGTTGGGGCTGCCCCGCACGCGGCGCACCAGTGAAGCGCATTGTTTTCTCATAGTTGTGTAAAAGCAATCTACTCGAGCTTCAGCAAACATCCCTGACGCGCTACAGAAACGGGGCAACCCCATCAACACCCTGAACGCATTATTATATTGAACGCGAAGGACACTGTACGATTTCCGCGTATAATCAGCCCACAGACTGCACGTGTAAAAGGAAGTGCAGTAAGCACGAAATAAGGTCATTTTTACACCCCGTGAACAACGTGCAAATCTGCGAGCTATCATATTTGCCCTAATCGACAGCGCCCTTCGCTCCCGCTCAATATCGTCATCGTCTTTCGTGCCAGCGGTCAATACATGGCCAAGGTACTTGAATTTGTACACACGTGTGAGCGGAGCTCCACTCAAAAGCACCTGTGGTACAGTTTCTGGACATCGTCCGACGCCGGCACCAAAGACCATGACTTTACTCTTAGTCACATAAAACACAGAAAAGTGCCCCAGCAAGCAAGTTTTAAAAATCTCCTGCAACTTGCAGTTGATTTTTAAAACTTGACCTAGTAATGTGCTTTCATTACTAGGCTTTTACTGAAGTACTAATTTTATGGAATTAAACTTGAGTAGTACTTTGTTCAGCACTACATCAAATTCTTCCCATGTCAGTAAACCATTTCAAATAGTACCTAGTCCTCTAATGTCATTCAAGCCTTTTTTTTAAGTCATAAGTCATAAGTACTTATTGCATTCGATAATGTTAGTATGTTACATACAGGTGGTGAGTTGAAAATAGAATCAATCATGGACCCTGTATGGCACAGCAACACAGTGATTAGGTAGAGGGGAGGAAGAGCGCTTTATATTTTTTATATACATTATTAATAATATCATATATTTTATGTATGAATGAAATAGTGATATATTTTATGTAGTTTCTAAGGACGGACCTGATACTTACCCAGCAAGTAAAACTTACCTTCTTCTGAAGTAAACTGTCTCAAATATTACACGCCCAGTCCTCAGGTGTGAGCACACCAATAAGCGAAATGTATCTCGTTACCTCGAGGAAGTGTCAGTGGCTCCCTCCTCCCCCCCCTCCTCTCCGCACTCTGAGCACTCCTCGCGACGCCTCACTCGCGTTTCCGATTTAATAAGGCAAAGCTGAAGTCATATCGGACGTGATGTTACAATTCTGTTTGGCTTTCTGTCAATGAGGCTGTTACTTACGAGGATTTTACTTCCTATGGGGCGGTTTTTTAGTGTACATTATCTTCATTTGATTTGTCCAGAGTGATAGAAAAATACATACCTACTGTTATTTTGTAAATACCTAGTTCCTTATTCATACTCTTTGATGTGAAACATCTCAGCCGCACGTAAAACAAATTTCTGGCGTGGCGATGCATGCCGTGGCGACGCTCGCCACGCTTTTGTTTTGTTTCTTTTTAATCATATTACTTTTTGATATGCGCCTTGGCCTCACGTTTTGTGGTTTTCGGGGGCACTGATGCTGAAAATGAGGTCCATTTCAGAATCCAAGATGGCGGCTAACATTTTTCAAAATTTCGGTCATGGGTATCGTTTCCGTGGTTTCGATGTGTGGATGTCGATGTTTCACATCTGCCAGGCGTCCCGTGACGGCTCACTTTTTTTTCTATGTGGATCTTCCTCTGGGAGGCTTGAAAGGACATAGACTAAGAAAGGACATAAAAACGTGAATGGGGAAAGCACTCACCTATGTTCTTTCTTAGTGTTTAAGTTTATTCAGTGCCAATTTATTAAAATTGGTGCAGTAACGTGATTTAGCCATAAAACCGTTACAGATAGACAGAATTACTTCCAATCAGAGTTCCTTTTTAGCTTAAATACATCAACATCAAAACTTGTTTCTAAGTCAGAAGTTCGTAATAAGTACTTATTCTTCTTTCTAGAATGTTGTATAGTACCAATACCATGTTACGTCGGTAGGCAGACAGTCTAGCTAACAGTGTCGTGTATGCTAGAAGCTCGGTGTGTGCCTCTCAAACATAATTTGGGTGATGTATCGCCGCGCCGCGGCGCACGCTCTCGCAAAGAATATTGGAATTATATAGAGACGTTGAAACCACTCTTTAGTGTATGACAGTTTATGTGGTATTTAAACAGTGGCTTTGTAATCTTTTACTTTATATGAAAATGCATTTAAAGTAAGTTTTCTTGCTCAAGCATAGGCAGTATGGAATTTCAACAAATTCGGTACATATTACGATTTCAAAAACCTTTTCTTGCCAGCGATGTTTAATTAAACGATGTTTGTTGTTTTGTGAAGAAACTTTTGAATGGGGTTTTCCGTTGTTTCATTTATAGGTTACATAAGTATGTTTACCGATTGTCTGGTTACCATAAAACCAGCTCTGGTTAGTTTGGAATCAGATGACCGTGTGTGAGTTTCCATAGGATATTTATTTATTTCTTATTTATTTGAATACACCGGCTAATAAAATAATCAAGTCCTGTCAATTTACTATTACTATACAAACTGGTTATAGTTCCTCATCCAACAATCCGCCAAAAATCCTCAACATCATTCCAAACTCAAATTCTGACACACCAAATCAACCAGGACATACTTACACTCAGCCCTAGTAAATTCGCGACGACGCAACTGTGTGTCGCGGGACCAATTAGCTGAACAATTCCGAGCACGAACGTTTAACCGCTTTAATTTCACCCCAATAACACGTTAATTTGACCCCCTCCAACTCCTACACCCCCCGGTAACCCCCGCGATAACACAGTCGTAATAAAAATTAAATTTGTTCAACTGTGAAGTTAACGCAAGTTACACGTAGGTCATGAAACCTTGTTTGTTGAGAAAATAGGTAATGCTAATTAGGTCTGTTTTGACTAGACTGTTAGAGTAATGGTGTGTGTGGCTTTACTGCTAAGCGAAGTCATGGATTCGATTCTTATCCAGGATTTAAGTAGTCTTTGTGATGAGCATGATTTTTTGTACTGTGTCTGGGTGTAATTTATAACAACACAATGTGTTTATTTTTCAAATTATAAGTTTGTGAAGATGGATGTTTGTTACTTCTTCGTGCAAAACTCACTGAACGCATTTGGACGGAATTTTCGATAATATACCTTACTAGTTTTTGCCCGCGGCTTCACTCGCGTTAGAACGAGACAAAAAGTACCCTATGTTACTCTCCATCCCTTCAACTATCTCCATTTAAAAAATCACGTCAATCCGTCGCTCCGTTTTGCCGTGAAAGAAAGACAAACAAACAGACAGACAGACAGACACACTTTCCCATTTATAATATTAGTATGGATACAGCACAATACCGAATAGGCTACTACAAACCGCAGGGAACAGCCAGTAAATCACACAAGTATGTATTTCAGTTGTCTGGTTACCATAGTATGGGTTCAAATGGCCGTTTGTAAGATGTCCTAATTCATATTCATTCCTATTCAAGTATTCGCTTCTGAAACGACAAACAGAATGTTATTTTAATTACAAAAATAATCACAAGCAAAGTCAATTTGACACCCGATTAAAGTCAAAAGACATCATACGAGCGTTGAGTAATGTAATTACGAGCAATCCAATGTAACAAACAGCGGGATCGGCTCGACAATCGAATAATATTTAAACGAAGTGTTTTCAACCAATCACGGAGCGCGCTCGGCGCTCGAACGCGCAAATCTGACATCTGTCATATTTGAACCGCATTGTTAGTGTTCTGACGTTCGTTTTTTGAAACGCGACAGTTGGCGCGCCTCCTCTTGGTTATTTTGTTTTGTTGTTTCGACTGATTGAATCTGTCGCTACTAAGTAAAATGGCGCTTACGAATACGCATTGATTTTGTTGTTCATTATTTTGGTTGAGAACAATGAATTTGTTTTGGCGTTTGCGTAGGGGTGCTCTATTTTTGCGAATAATAACTTAATTAAATAACACCACACTATTTCTAACAATCAATTCGTCTGCGTATATGACTTTAAAAGCAAACAAACTTCGACTTAATTAATTACCAAACTTATATTGTAACGAAGTATCAACAAACTTAAGTAATATTCTAAATTGATTGACTAGCCCAACGAGCTATAAATAGCCATTTCGTCGTCGACAAACACAAAGCAGGTCTTAATTCAATTTCGCAGTGTTAAGTGTAAGTAACACGAAACAAACAACTTTGAACTAAACTCGAGGATCGTTTGAATAATTTTTATTGCGATGCACAGTGGGTGACATTAAGCGCGCGTGGACAAAATGTTGCGTGTTCAACGAACACTCACTAACTAAGAATTAGACGTTTTATGATTTCTAATGTAGTTTTCGTTTCTGTTAATTAAGGGAACAATGCCCATTCTGGTTTACAACCTGGGTTAACGAGGGTTTATATCTAAATGCTTATTTTTATTGGAGCTACAAGCGCCTGATTTTGTTGCCAAAAATAGCACGACGTTTATATGCCAGTTAAATGTATTTTACTAATTATATATGGATTTCAAAATTTTGAGGTCATTTTGACTGTATTTATACATATTCAATATCATAAATAAGCTACCAATAATTATAGCTTTTACAAAATCACTAGCTGTTGTTTTCAGCGTTAAGTCTTTAGCAGAAAGAAAGAAACATCGAAGTTCTCAGTTCGCTAATAGGAGACATAAGTATAAAATGTGAATTTTAATTTAAACCTTAATAACTATCAGAGGAATCTACGATATTTTGGTTTTTTTTTTTGTTTTTTCTTAGAACTAGCCTAATTAAGTCTGATTACTGGTTACAAACCAAAAAGAGCTCTATTTTTCAAGATAAAAGGTATCCTGTTACTTATCCTGGGCTAATTAACATAATTTATTTAAAATATCATAGCAAACGGTTCAGTAGTTAAGGTGTAAAGTGGAACACATCAACTTCCTTTTACATAATATGAAGTTTATAATACTAAGGACAAATAACACAAGACCAAGCCATCAAATCTTTTTACAGCTACAAATTGGCAAACATAGAAACCAAAACATACAGCCATATACAGTGTCTATTAGAATCAATATTATAATAAAACGGAGCAGGTACATGGGTAACTGCCGATCGTGGCACGGCCCGACACCATACTTCAAACCTGGCACACGAGTAAACGAACAACTTTTATGAATTCGTCTAGCCCGAGTTAGTGTGTGGCTCGTTATGATAATTAGTTGCGAATAAACGCTATGACTGTAAGTGAGAGTGCCATTTAGGGTGATGTGATTACATTCCTTGTTGTTTGTTAAGTGGTTAGGTTAGCGAATTCTTGTTTAAAGGCTTAGGTTGAGAAAGATAGACGTTTCTTTGCAAGTCTTATGGCTAAGCCAAGTACTGTTGCCCTCGCACATTAATACGATGGTGAGATAGAGACGGAGTATAATTTAGCTGAAGTACTTGCTAACAGGCTTATCGGGCTTAGCGTTTTTTAGGGATATCTACTTGTTAGATTGAGGATTGGAGATTATAATCACAATAATAACTGCAAATTTCTGTCCCACTTAGAGTTCTCTAAGATTTCTCACATTAAGAAGCCAGTAATCACTAAGGTTGATTACCGATTTTAGACTTTTATTACATATAGGTTCATGTTTCCTCCAATGCCAGTGTATACAAGGTTGGGCACGCCGTGATAGCGGCGGTAAGACCCCTCTTTGAGGAGTGGCTGGAGAGGCGCCACGGCGCTCTCACGTTTCGCCTGACACAGGTCCTCACCGGACATGGTCAGTTCGGGAGGTTCCTGTGTCGGATTCAGGCGGAAGCGACGCCTGGGTGTCACCACTGCAGCAACGGTCGCCTGGAGGACACGGTCGAGCACACGGTGGAGGTGTGCCCCGCATGGGCGGACCATAGACGTGTCCTCGTAGAGGCGATCGGCGGCGGTGACCTCTCGCGCCCAGCGCTGGTTCAGGCTATGCTGCGGGGCGAGACGGAATGGGATGCCGTCGCCTCCTTCTGCGAAGCAGTTATGCTAGTGAAGGAAGCGGCGGCGCGCGAGAGGCAACGACGAGCCTCTCGCCCCGGACAAAGACCCAGGCGAAGACGTCGAGAGTCGCAAGACGACTACCGGCCGCCGTAGGCGCGGTTCTGCGGATGGCGAGCGATGGGTAGCTCGCCGCCCGGCTAGGACCAGGACCGCGTCGACGGCGCGTTAGTGTTCCACGCGCGCCTCAAAGAGAAGTAGTCAGCACAGGAAGGGGCCTAACAGGGCCAACGCCTGCCGGGGTTGCGGAATGTGTATAGTAGTCACCGTGACCCTGGAACATAAAGGGCAATCGAAGGAACATGAGTGGGTTTTAGTCAGTAAGAGTCTGACACGCCCTCCCGTCGCACCCAGGACGGGAGCAGTCATTGGATGATTTCCCACTCACCAAAAAAAAAAAAAAAAAAAAAAAGTGTATACAAGGTACTTCTAGAACCTCATACGTGAAACAACGTCGCTACAACCAAGATTATTGTCGTAACTAAAGTTGAATATGTTTGCGATCTCGACATCTCAAACGTGATGTTCATTGTTGCCATCTCAATAGAATTTCAGTTTGACACACAATACGGACAGAGATAATATATCTAGACTAGAAACAGATTTCATTATTTCGACTCGAAGTCTACAACAGAGACAGAGAGATACAGAGAGAACAGTGAGTCAGAATGTGATTTCTCCGCACTAACTACTCGTGGTTGTCATCAGACGACACCGTAACGATTTCTGATATTTCACTGTTGAACAAATTTAATACTTGTGACAGGTAAGTCATCAAACATTGCATGCCCCTAACCTGCTGTCTCCAACACTGAAATCGAATCGGTCACGCGAACCGCGCGTATTTTTACCGTTCAACCGACCCCAGTTGAATATATCATTTCACACTACATTTTGACACCACATTCATGCCATACATCTTAGCAATGAATAATCTAAAGTAAACTTTGTTTTTATTAACTTAGAAGTTATATTGCGACGGCGCGATCGAGTCTCTAGGGTGGATGGCACAATGATGGTACACCATTTATGTGATTGAGTTCGTGTTTCATGCTTTGCCGTATTCAAAGTTAGTTTTGTTATGTCTGCCTCCACAAACAGTTTAGAAGTGACGTGTTCACTCTCTGATTTATTGTCTAAGCGCAAACCTTTTAGGGGTTTTATTGCCGCGCATCGTAAACTTTGATGCTCTAATAGGTGGCGCGTTAATACCGATAAACAAATTTCGTTACAGGCCATAATTTTTACGGTAACTACTTTGACACTGTGTAAATTGCAAGAACTTGAATTTGTTCGTGATCCTTGATACTTTTTTGGCCAAACTTAACTGGATTATTTTACCACTGTGTATCGTTGGTACTTTTGCCAAGTTATGTCAGTTCTTGATTTAGTTACAAGACAAAGTTTTTATTTATTTCACTTTTTTTGAGATCTTTAGATTTCATAACACAATGGCTGACAATAAAGATTTGAGTGAGATGTTGCAGGCCAAAGATCTATTTTCATACAGAAAAGCACGAACTTTGATCACCACGCGTGTTCAAGGTGAATTTTAGGTTAACATTAATTTATAAGTCCGGGTTTCGGATTCCTCACGATGTTTTCCTTTCCCGATGTTAGTGATGTCCAACAAAGTACACATGAATTGACAAACCCGGATTCGTAAACATGAGATTATTTTGTTTCTGGGGCTGACGTACTTATGAAAAATAAAAATTTGCTTTAACATTGCAGCTCTTGAAATATTTTCAGTTTTTAAAACCTAATTTTCTCTTCTTACAGGTATGGTTCCAAAACCGCCGCGCGAAATGGCGTCGTCAGGAAAAGATGGAGGCAGCCCGTCTAGGTCTTTCGGAGTACGGATGTGGCGCGGGAGGGGGGATACCACGGCTAGGAGGCTTAGGGTTACCTGTCGATCCCTGGCTGGCACCACCACTGCTTACGGCTTTACCAGGTAACTTGATGTACCACTTAATATACTATTAATAAATTGTTAATCTACAATTTGGACTTCTATCAGGTATATTTGCCCATTTTGCCTTCTGCTAAAAAGGGAGAAAAGTGAAAATTGAGTTTTTTCTTACTCCACCGCTGTTCTTTTCTGATTAATTTTAATATCCTGGGATTTTGTCAAGCTTCATCGCTCTGCACTTTGCCGGTGTACTTTATTGTAGATTCTAGCTTTCGGGAGTTGCAGTAGTTGTTAAGTTATTGCCCCCCATGGTGACAACGAAACCGTCTAAAAAGCAAGTCAGCTACTCTATGTAAATAGTTCAACAAAACTTTTTTTGGAGAATAACCCTAGATTGTAACAGTATCTCATCTAGTACCCAGTATATTTTAGTATCTTCTTTAGGTTATAATTATGAAAATGGACCAGCACCAATTAATGTTGCTTTAAATATTTATAATATTTTACTCATGATTATTATTATTAGCTTGACCTTCAATAAAGTAACACACGAGCGGTTATAGCATACTAAAGGCAGTGCCTATGTTCCTCAGGTTTCCTGAGTCACCCTCCGTCTGGCTACCCCAGCTACCTGACACCACCAGCTCCAGCGACCAGTGGCGCGCCTCCGGACCCTCGATCCTCCTCCATCGCGGCCCTCCGCATGAAGGCCAAGGAACATGTCGAGAGCCTCAATAAAGGACTCCAAATGGTCTAATTTGTGGTCCCGGACTTTATTATAGTTAAGTCGAAAAGTCTGTAAGATTTGGTGTTAATTTTCAGAATTCAAAGTATCCATGTTCAGGTTTTTGGAATGTGAATATCTTCAGAAGCTACCGAACAAAAGCGACAGATTATTTTGTCTTTATGATATTAATGTTTTTCACACATTCCACCTATAATACTATAGAGAATTGTTTGCCTATATATAAAAATATTGTGATTAGTGTATCAAAGCAATACGTACTTGTAAATATTTGTCTGTAAGGATTAGTCAGTAATAACGGATATTGATTTTAATGCTAATAACAATTCCAAACGTCTGCGAACGTCATTTTATCATGCGATTTTTTAATGTAGTCATCATCCTTATTTGTTAGCGAGAATATTACCTATTATTAATACCTACTATTCTGTTAATATGTATATCCTAAGGGGTTATAGCCAGAGTGCGTCTGATACGTTCATAGCACGGATATAATTATGATGGTATAGTCGTACAATGCTTTCATGTTTTCAAAACTAGAGATATTCGATTTCTTTTACTATTATTTGACTTTTATATTTCTTGTTGCAATAGGTAATATGTATGTGATTTTAATAAGAATGATGTGTTCACCAATCGTTTTCACATCAATTTATTTTTGAGAAAGAAAGTGGGTAGTTGTAGTGCATCAACTATGACGTCATACCATGCACGTCAAAATGGCGACAGCAAAAATCTTTTTTTAATTTTTTTATTGTTGTTAAATATTTTTTATTGTTTTATGCGATGAATAAAAATATTAAAAAATACAACATGCATATTTCCTGAGTGTAACTGAGTGTGATTATTAGCAAAATTGATCTAAAAACTTTGTATTTTTTTTCTCGCCATATCTTTATTTAATTATGTGTGGAAAGTGTATTTAGATAAACATAGATTTTGCTATGACTTATTAAGTGATGTAAATATTGTAAGTAGGTATATCCTTATTGTAAACGATTGCTCCAGTGATTAGTCTTAAATACGTATTTACTATATTAATTATTATGCCGAGTGACTTATCATCTATGAATCTATTATTTTACAAGACATGAAACAAATTTACACAACAACATACAATATTATTTTTATCAGTTAAAAGTAAACCTCTTGTCAAACAAAATATTGGATAAATTTAATATTGTTCATTGCTTCAAATCTGATATTATAAAGCTGAAGGGTTTGTGTGTTTAATGATAATCGATAGAACTATTGGCTCGAATGAAAAAAAAAACTTATAGTAAAACTCATCGAATAAAGCTAGATAACATCTCGCTTTGGCTTAGCTGAGCAGACCAGTAACAAAACACATTCGTATAACCATGGAGATAGCTAGTCTACTTATAAGCAAATCAAAGTTATTTTAAGTTGATAATGGTGCCGATTCCCTTGGTCACAAACTTAACTAAATTTAAGATAAATACATCTTTCTCTTTCCATTTCTTAAAGAAAAATACAGAAGATACATTTTAGTTTAATCCTGTCAAATTAGACAGCGCCTGAAGAAAATTGACGTATATTTAGACGCCATGTTTTTAAATCGCGTTTAAATTATCTATGGAGTGTCTAAATTTGACAGAAAATAAAATATTAGTTAAGTCCTGTACTTAACTAATATTTTATCTTCTGTCTTTTTCTTAATTAAATGGAAAGAGAAAGATGCACTTAACTTAAATTTATGTTAGTTTGTGAATAAGAGAATCGGCACCATTATAACCGGCCATGACTTGCAAAATTGTAATTTATAAGCTTTGTACATAAATTTAGTAACGTATATTAATTTGGAATGATAGAGCATTATGTTATTAAGTAAACAAGAGTGAATTTAACCAATCAGAGTGAACGCTATGAGTACAACAATGACTGGAAGATCTTGAACTCTATTGTGCTGTATATAGCGTTCAGTTTGGTAAAGTTCACTCTAAATGGCTAAAGACGTGATAATATTAGACGTGTGTTAAACCGATATTACTCAAGTACGAAATGTTATTAATAATAAATATTTTGGAACAACGTTACACATTGCCATCTTATCCCAAACTTGACAGAGCCTTGGTGACCAGACATCTGATATACATAATTTATATAACACCCAGAGACAAAAAATCCTGCTCGTCATTCAATTTTTTATATTGTTTGAAAACCGAACGATCTCTGCCTTAACAGTCAAAGTCACTAACCACTAAACAAACCGGCAAGTAAAAGAATAGGTTAATCTTTATTTAAAATTGATATTGATATTAAAGACAGATTAATTAAGACCTCAAGCTTATGTAGCATTCATTACATTGTCGACACAGACTAAATAAACATTATGTACTTGAGTACCAATCGGTAGTAGAAAGGTCATCTTGTAAATAATTATATTATATTGAATGTACTTATATGTTTGTATATACGTGAGTGGTAGCTGTAGTTAAGAGATATATAACTATACATAACGAGAGATTAATAAATGTGTTCTTTCATCGACAGTCTTTTGTTTTCACATCCCAATAGAATAATAGTGTTATCATTTTTAAAACTTAGTATATTATGTAATTTTAATCCGTGGTTCTTCCAGTAGGAATCGCTCCTTTGTGATTATTTCCCCAGTTTTGTTTTGTATCCTGCTTAACCCTTTGCGCGAATTTATTATTCGTGCGATGCTTGTGGACGCGATGTATTGGTGCCTAGTATCTCGCCATGCAACGCGCGAATGGATTCGCGCGAAACGATTCGCGGCGAATTCGCCCTTTCTGGACAGGGCCTTTGACCTTAACCACGTCGAAACTTTTTAAAAACGTGTAAACGGGATCGGACCGATAATATCAAGGGAAGTGGAATATAATATTTTATCTTACTCCTTCGCTGTTCTTTCCTGATTAATTTCAAAACAACTTAATATTTCCTCCGGGACTCGTCTAGCTTCATTGTTCGGTGCTTTTCTGGTGGACTTGCCTGCTGAATTTGGCTTTTAGGAGTTGCAGTGGTTAGGAATGACCCAAAAAAAGTTGTTAGTATCGACTATATTTAAAAGAGACATATACATATAGGTGCTATAACTGCAATTATATTCACGTATTTGTGTCGTTGTCTTACTCTAGTAAGCAACATGATGAAGCTTTTAAATGCTGGTTGGCTCTTCCCGTAAACAAAAAACTGGCTTTAACTTTACCAAAAAATTAAACCTCAGAATCCAGCCCGTTACTTTACCCTATAGAACGGATTACATTCACAGGGCACAACAAGTCTAATGATTGAACTTCGTAGCACCATACTACGAGGTGCTACGGCGTAGCAGCTACACGTCTCCGCGACTCAAACGCTATCGGAATCACCGAGTGTTACATGTTCTAATAAGAAATTATAATTATTTGTTTAACATTGGACATAATTATGCCCAATTGGATTGAAAATAAAGTATTGAATTTTATTCACTTAAGAACACTAACATTTCATATTAAATCATAATTCCTAGCATTATCTATATATTCCCTTGGTTACTGCAGTTTGTTTCAGGCTGCAAATTGTTAAACATTGCTAAAAAGAACGGGTAAATAATAGTAATAATAAAGAAATTTACGAAGGCGGCGTTACGGGAGTTAATGTGCAGTAATATACTAGCCTTAACCTATTTGTCATCGGTAATACCTAGATTAACCAACACCAACTAAAGATTTAAAAAATCATTCATATTGGTGCTGATTCTCTTGTTCACAAACTTAACTAAATTTAAGTTAATTGCATCTTTCTCTTTTCATTTCTTGAAGAAAAGGACAGAAGATACATTTCAGTTTAATCCTGTCAAATTAAACAGCGCCTCAAGAAAATTGGCGTATATTTAGTCGCCATGTTTTCAATCGCGTCTAAATTATCTATGGAGTGACTAAAGACAGGACTTAACTAGTATTTTATCTTGTGTGTTTTTTTTAATGAAACGAGAAAGATGCACTTAACTTAAAGTTAGGTTAGTTTGTGAATAAGAGAATCGGCACCAATCTCTAAAAATCCAAATGTAGTAACTAAATCAGTTAACCACGTCACCCCAACTCTTAAACCAGTTTACGAGCTAATAATGAAGTCAAAACACATTAAAAGTCACAAACGTGGGGGTCATTTATAAGGAAACGTCACAAATATGGGGCTTTTGGCTAAAATGTAAATCAGGAGCAATTAGCCCACGGTAACGCATAGTTGAGCGCTATGCGAGACTTGCCATGATTTATGTTTGCAGTCGTTTACGGAGGATGGTGGTATGCGCAAGGGAGCATTTAGCTTCTTTTGTTTTTAATTGAATTATAGATTATAAATCTGATCCCTAATCGAGAGGTCTCTAAAATTATATTTACGTAGTCCACTTGACATGGTCATCATAGTTTTAAAATGTACTTATGTTCTGTAATATTGTATTTATCTGTATAAATAAAACGGTAAATTCACTGACTAATTGTTGATATATGAACGCACAGCTAAAACTGCTAGTCATTAAGTATTAAGAAAGGATTTTTGGGAATCCCAACCTTAAAGAGGATGTAAGTTCCGACATTACAAAGCTACCCATATAAAAATATCATGCAAGATGCCCAAGAAAATACTGAACTGTCCAAGAACTTAAAGAAGAAAGCGGATACCCACCAATTCAAGCTGAAGACTAGTTATAGAATAAATATAAATAATTAAAATAAATAATAAATAAATAAATATCTTGGGACAAGTCACACATGGCCATCTGATACCAAGCTAAGCAGAGCTTGTGTTATGGTAACCAGACAACTGATATACATACTTTTATACTTTATAAATACATACATAATTATAGATAAATTACACCCAGACACAGAACAAACAATCATGCTCATCACACAAAGTTTGTCCTGGGTGGGAATCGAACCCACGACCTCCGGCTTAGCAGTCAGGGTCACTAACCACTAGACCAACAGGCCCGTCCAGAATGCCTCATACACATTAAAATAAGATGGAGACTTATGTTATTTTCTTTCTAACCTCTCTCATAAAGCGAACCTCGTCTCATCAGCCGAGTTATCATGCACGTCGCACTTTCTTGTTGAAATTTGAATTTATCGCTGCGATGGCCTAACAGTTGTGACAAGTTGACTGCCTTGCCTATTGTTTAGACCCTTGTTAGCACTTAAACCTTGGAACACACGTGATCCGAGAGTTACCCATTAGAAGATTTAAAAGCTGTATTAAAACCAAACTTTGTAAAAAACGGTATTATAAAATTTCAGAATATTTAGAAGACAAAAAAGCTTGAGATTGAACCGCTCGCTCTGCTAATCACTGTTAATTCATACTATATTTTTTTTGTTGTATAAAAAAGAACCATATTACCTATTATTGTAAGTGTACAAATCATGTAGAATGCACTATATACCTAACTATTTTGCACGCGACTTGTAAGCCCACTTTTTTTTTATGTTCCTACAAGTAATATTGTGTCGGTTCGTGGAGCTCCTTAAGATAAAGTTGAGCTCACGATGCTTGTTGAGGCAGGTGTACCTAAATATTGTAATTGGAACTTTCCTCAAGAGGCCTGACCGAAACGTATTCTGCATGGTTCGTTGCACAAAAAATGATGAATCTATGTCTGGACTTTAAAAGAGACGATAATCCTTTGAGTTTGTTTCGGCATTTCTTCTCAGAGGTAGTCAGCTAGGAAATGCCGACTCTATCTAGTTTAAAAAAAATATGACATGTAAAAGTGATATAATATCCTACTTGCATAATAAACAATTACAATTTCACAATATGAAGACATTAGCAGCGCGACAACCGGCTGTCGCTTGGTCGTCGAAAAGTTAATGCTAGGAAGTATAATTTTTGCTGCACCAACACTTTATTTAGCATTTAGTTGTCATTCGTAGAACTTTGACAGTCGTTGCGGGTAGTCAAAGTCAAAGTCAGAACTACTTTATTCAAATAAACCAATTACAGGTACTTTTGAATCGTCAAGGTGTCAGTCTGTCAGAAAAATGAAGCTAGTTGCTCGTTCCAAAAAGTAGGTCCCATGGAGAAGAGCGAGCAAGAAACTCCATGGATACTCTTTTAAAATCAATATATTACAAAAATTTGGTTACATCATTCATTGTTGTATCTAAGGTACTATGTGAGAACAACGTAACAAGTCGGACATGTTAGAAATATTAAAATAAACAAAACAAATTTTAAAATAACAGTGAGAAGCCGAAAAGTCTGACTAGTCTAACCAAAGGGTATCGTGCCGGTAGCTGGGTTGTGAAGGTATACAGTTGCATTACGTAAAACACTGGTATTTACCTGAATTTGATTAGGCTGGAAATCGACTCTAACAAAGTTGGGAAGAAGCTATGGAGGTGATGATGACCAACATTTAGAAATATCAAAGTATTGTCCTAGATGAACATAAAAAGTACACATGGATTAAATAAGTCACATAGATCTAGACGAATTTTTAAACACGTTTAGACCTGGCAAATGCCAATGCTCAACCACTGGCCCATCACGACCCATCCATACTAATATTATAAATGGGAAAGTGTGTCTGTCTGTCTGTCTGTATGTTTGTCTTTCTTTCACGGCAAAACGGAGCGACGAATTGACGTGATTTTTTAAGTGGAGATAGTTGAAGGGATGGAGAGTAACATAGGCTACTTTTTGTCTCTTTCTAACGCGAGCGAAGCCGCGGGCAGAAGCTAGTAACAAATAATATACAGGAATGAAAAAGTAATAATACGTGTGTTATATTTTACGTCAAAATAATTAATGAACTTAAACCTAGGTTGTGTTGACATTAGTCACAATATACCTGCGTTAGTTTAACTGAATCACTGAATTAACGAGCAGCCATAACAATTAGTATTGTAGTCCAGGAGTAGAGAGAGTTTAGAGCCACGTCATCCGTTATATTGGGTCTATTTTGGGCTCTTTATTTCTATAGACTTGAAAAAATAGGCTTTTGTATTTCTGTACTTACGACACAAAATGTTTTCATGCATTTGCGTATGAAAAAGAAAACAAAACTAAAAAATATTTATTTGATTTACTTAAAAAAATGGGCACTTTTCCACATCATTTGGAAAAGAATTTTGTCTACAAAAGTTCACGATTTCTGCAAAATTTATTTCTCAGACTTTCTGGCTTTTGAATACCTGTAACCACTTACTGTCAAAGACCTGCGACTTACCTTTCTGAGATACGAGATGTCCTAGATAAACTTAAAACGCACATAATAAACTATATTCAAAAATCCATATAAATATAGCAACTTATAGTAATAAAAAGATCAAATAAACAGTTATAGGTTGCTAGCTCTTGGTCTACGCGTAGATGGCGTACGCGTGGGCGGGCCGCAGTCATCGACTATTAACGGCTGATACGAGCGAACACGGGAGGCGCGCATTAGCGACACAACGCTGCTGTGGTGTGGCCAGGCTTGCGTTGCATTACTGATGTGTAGTCACTGTTTGTTTTTGCTCGATTGTGCAGAAAAAGAGGTTATGTAATGTATCAACACGGAAAAAATAATTGGTTACCAATTTATATTAAGAAATGACAGCTTATTTAGGTGAGCTAAATTTATTGAGGAAGATTATACAAGATATTGGTAACCATAACACAGACTCTGCCTAATTTGTGTTTCAAAATATTTGATAAGTAGTTATTATTGACTGTACGCACACTTTTTAAACCACTTTTATTAGTTTTTTGTTGGTAATCAACACCCAGCCGGAACTTAAAGCCAGAACATGAAATTTCGGAAATTCAACTCCTCCGGGCGAAATAAATAGGAGGTAAAAGTTTGTATGAAAAGATGCATAATTTTTTGACAGTCCTGCCCCCGTACCATGACGTTTAAAGTAAGATTGTTTTATTCTTGTTCAGGAGTGTGCAAGTGACAGTGTTAGACACGTTGTCTAGCGCCGTCTCTTTCCCACTGAAAGTAATATCAAAGTAATACTGCTAATAAGGGCTGGTGGTACGCCCCCTAGACAGCTTTTTTAATTATTAGTAACTGTATGTATTTTTTTCTTTCTTTTAAATTGTTAAATTAGGTTTTGAGTTATTTTAATTTAATTAAATAAACAAAGCGGGTTCTTATTATAATTATATAGCTTAAGCCTCTTAGTCCATAATTGTACATTATTTTCATATCAGTGCTAGCGTGCCAACGGGTCAAAATAAGGTCAAGCTTGACAGATGTGTAACGATTAAGAACATAACAAGTAATTCGATTATTAAATTAACTCTCATATTATAGGTATTTAATAAAAAAAAAAAAAAAAATATTTCACACAAAAAAACAGCGTTACATTGTTAGACTAAGAACATGAAACATATAGGCTTATTAAGGTCAAAAATATAAGGTACTCTGACTCCTAAACTAGGTGTAGGCCTGTAACTTAGGAGTCAGTGATTCTCCGTAACAAACAAAGCCATGATCATATTAAAAAGAGGACAATTCAAAAATCAAACTAGTGTGACTAAACTATAAAAAAAAAAGAATTAACAGAAACAAGAACAAAATGTAATGCTAAGACGAAAACAAGATGGTGAGTGTGTGTTGGTGTGTGTGTAGTAAGTGTGTGAGATTGTAGTGTGTAAATGTAGCTATAATTAGCTAAAGCATACGAGACTATGAACAAATACCCAGAAGAAGATCCTCAGTCTTTTCATAATTTAAAGTTTGAAGGTAGTCTCTAATTAAGATTTTGCACTGACGTTTGAGGCATGAATAGATTTTAATTTTTTTGTTTAATATGTTGTACATAATAGTGCTAATCACATAGTATTGACGTTTGGCAAAAGCAGTTCTATGACGTACGGGAGGGAAGACATTGTGTTTAAGTCGGCCAGTAGGTTCCTCAAGGGGACGCGTTGAGTGCTTGCGCAAGGTACTCAGGAGCACATAAAGTTGTCTGACAGTGAGAAGCTTGCAGTCAGAGTAGAGCTGTGCAGTGGAATACCTTCGTGGACGAGAGAACATTACTTTGAGGACAGCTCTCTGGGCTCTCTCCAGGCGGATAAATACATTTTTTGTGGCACCACCCCAAACGGGAAGGCAATACGTTAGCACAGATCGACAAAGTGCAAAGTAAACAAGTTTCAGTGTATCACTATCAGCACAGTTACGTAGCTTCTTGAAAACGTATATAAGTTTACGTATACGTGACGCGACCTTGATTATATGCGGGTGCCAGTTGAGGTGTTGGTCAATAAGTACTCCCAGGTACCTTACGCATGGGGATCTAGCGAGGGAGAGGCAGCCACAAAGCGTTGAGGAATTACAAGCGTGAGCTTGCAGGATAAGGGAATTTGGAGAACAGAGATTTGACCTAATGGCAAAAGGAACATGTACCGATTTCTCAACGTTTAAGGTAAGTAAATTATCGGACAAACATTTCATCACAGAGGAGAGCGCAACCTCGGCGTTGTGGTATGTCTGGGGCCAGTCATCACCATCTATAACAAGGGCAGTGTCATCCGCGTAAGTAAAGATCTTACAATTGTCAAGAGTTAGTTTGCAGAGATTGTTGATATAGATAAGGAAGAGAGTTGGCCCCAGGATGCTACCTTGCGGGACGCCGTAAGTGATTGGGAGCTCATCACTTTCGTGTTTGCCGATTTTTACCTTTTGCGTGCGATCGCTGAGATAATCCGCGAAGATTTTCAATGCGACACCACGTATTCCGATATGTTCCATTTTACTCAACAAGGCTGGGGCAGAAACGGTGTCAAAAGCCTTTGACAGATCCAAGAATATACCCAGGCACTTACGTCTACCATCCAACATCCTGGCTACGTAACCAGACAAATCCATAACCGCGTCCTCGGTGCTAACTCCGTTTCTGAACCCGTATTGGTTGTTGGCTAATATATTGTTTGCACCGAGAAAGCTGGTCAGGCTCCTGTTCAGTATTCGCTCCAGGATCTTGGACATAGCTGTTAAAATAGAGATTGGGCGGTAGTTGTTGACATCGTCTCTGCGCCCAGACTTATGAATGGGATGAACAAGTGCTTTTTTAAACGCCGTGGGGAAGACTCCAGCACCGATACATAAATTGCAAACGTGTGTAATAATTGGAACTAATACACATCTCGAGGCCTTTATTAATTTTGACGGAATCGAGTCTAAGCCGGTAGCGCAGTTTGTCCGAAGACCTAAAATAATTGAGTCAACATCGTTTTCCGACACTTCGAGGAGTGCCATAGATCTAGACGACGGCGAAAATTATTGAAAGATTTAAGTATATGATGTTATTATATTTATGATCTACTACTAAATGTGCTAAAAATATTTATTGACCACAAACCTCCAAATCTCGCTCATATTATAAAGAGGTACTTTTTATTTTTTTTGTTTTACAGAGCTAATAATCCAATTTTAAGTTATTTTTTCACTGATAAAAGCCTGGACAGTATTAATTTTAATATGAAGGTCTAAAATTGCCAATAATCTATAGTCTTATACAAACTGTTATGGCGAGATAAGGTGCTACTAAGCATTGACTTTGGCTTAGCACTATTATATTCCTGTCACTGTTACTCAACTGCCAAACGTCAACTGCACGATAGAGACGGGAACATGGCTAAGCTAAAGTCACTTCGTAACGTCTATTTATCTCAACATTAGTGATAAATACTACGAGAATTAATAGCCTTCTCTGTATGAGAAGAGGCCCTGTAAAACAGTTTAACTGCCAACAAAGATTTCATTTTTAAACTAACAAAAAGTCCCCGCTGTCTACGGAACCCCAAAACATTACCCAACCACCCCAATCCCACACTCATATCAAATGAAATATGTAGTATTTATACGAATTTTATTGTTCTAATTATTCACTTTCTTCGCTAACAATTAGTGTAGTGTATAATTCTTGCGTGACGCGGCCGCTCGCTCCGTCGACTCAACCTTTATTGCATTAAGCACCATTATTAATTACCACGTCTACTTTCCTACACTTTTATGGTTAAAATCGTCGAAAAACTATTTCTTGATCGTATCGCTAAAGTTCTGTGTAAATATTTGTTTAATAGCTTCTTAGGTATTAGCTAGAATTATTATAAATCTTTGATTTATGCCTCTTGTTGCTGTAAAGTTAAATTAATGAAAGTGACCCTGAAAACTGTAGGAACCTTAATTTGTTGTACCTACTTATTAATTGGACAGAGTGGCCTTAAGAACGAAAGCTGATACCAAGCTAGAACTTTAGAATATGTTAAACAGACAAATATAATAATCGAATTAAAAGTATTAGGTATGTAAACGTGCTCGAAGAAAACAAGTAATCCAGCGATTAGGAGAGGATCTGTTGGGGAGGGGGGGGAGGTGACATATAGAGATCATGACCGGTCAACGCTGGTTCTTGATTTAGGTTAATCATTGATATTTTTTGAATGACTGTATTTGACTGGAATATCTATTTTTAGGGTTCCGTACCTCAAAAGGTAAAAAACGGAACCCTTATAGGATCACTTTGTTGTCCGTCTGTCCGTCCGTCCGTCCGTCTGTCAAGACCCTTTTTCTCAGAAACGCGTCGAGATATCAAGCTGAAATTAATATCACATACTCAGGTCTGCTAACTCTCAAAGCAGTGAAAAAATCAAGTTTCTAAATCAACGCAATAAAAAGATACGGCGGTTTACATTGCATATTTAGACATTTGCAAGGGAATCAAAACCTATAGGGTACTTCCCATTGACCAAGAATCATGAAATTTGGCAAGAAGCAAGGTCATGTAGCACAAGCAAAGGGAAAACTCCGAAAACCGTAAATTTGTAGTTAGTTCACGTCAGGCGTCCGTCTGTCCGTCCGTCTGTCAAGAACCTTTTTCTCAGGAACGCGTCGAGATATCAAGCTGAACTTAATATCACATACTCAAGTCTGCTATGTACCAAAGCAGTGAAAAAAAACAAGTTTCTAAATCAACACAATAGAAAGATACGGCGGTTTATATTCCATATTTAGACATTTTCAAGGGAATCAAAACTCAAAACCTATAGGGTACTTCCCATTGACCTAGAATCGTGAAATTTGGCAAGAAACAAGGTCATGTAGCACAAGTAAAGGAAAAACTCCGAAAACCGTAAATATGTAGTTAGTTCACATCAGGCGTCCGTCTGTCCATCCGTCTGTCAAGAACCTTTTTCTCAGGAACGCGTCGAGATATCAAGCTGAAATTAATATCACATACTCAGGTCTGCTATCTCTTAAAGCAGTGAAAAAATCGAGTTTCTAAATCAACGCAATAAAAAGATACGACGGTTTATATTCCATATTTAAACATTTTCAAGGGAATCAAAACTCAAAACCTATAGGGTACTTCCCATTGACCAAGAACCATGAAATTTGGCCAGAAGCAAGATCATGTAGCACAAGTTAAGGAAAAACTCTGAAAACCGTAAATTTGTAGTTAGTTCACATCCGTCCGTCCTCCCGTTCGTCCGTCTGTCAAGACCCTTTTTCTCAGAAACGCGTCGAGATATCAAGCTGAAATTAATATCACATACTCAGGTCTGCTATCTTTTAAAGCAGTGAAAAAAACAAGTTTCTGAATCAACGCAATAAAAAGATACGGCGGTTTATCTATACTAATATTATAAATGGGAAAGTGTGTCTGTCTGTCTGTTTGTCTTTCTTTCACGGCAAAACGGAGCGATGAATTGACGTGATTTTTTGAGTGGAGATAGTTGAAGGGATGGAGAGTAACATAGGCTACTTTTTGTCTCTTTCTAATGCGAGCAAAGCCGCGGGCAAAAGCTAGTACTGCATATTTAGACATTTTCAAGGGAATCAAAACTCAAAACCTATAGGCTACTTCCCATTGACCTAGAATCGTGAAATTTGGCAAGAAGCAAGGTCATGTAGCACAAGTAAAGGGAAAACTCCGAAAACCGTAAATTTGTAGTTATTTCACTAAAAAACAAATTAACGGAACCCTCGTTGCGTGAGTCCAACTCGCACTTGACCGGTTTTTTTTTATCTTAGACATCACAGACATCAGTGAAGAAAGCCTGGGCTTGTAGTGAATATAATATATAAAAGTGTGTGGTGGTGACTAATGCTCGTACCTTCTCTGTATGAGAAGAGGCTGTGGGATAGTAAGAGGCTGGTATTATTATTGACTATGTGACCCTTGGCTTAAAACTTCGAATATTATGCCTCTGCTTCCAAAGACTCCCAGAGTTTAGAGAAACCCAGAGAAGAAAAATCATAATTTTCACTTAAGTACCTCCATATCAAGCAGGAGGCAAAACTAAACAGATTACACCTGGGAGAAGCCCTGATTACCTAGCAACACGAATTAAAGTTCATCAAATTATTGGGTCTCAAAAATATTATTACCTAGCTAGCTTCAATTACCACCACTAACTAGCCCACTTCATGTATAATGCCAACATCAATAGCCTAATTTTAAAGAATCAAAAACAAAATGTTTATAAGCTAATTAAACTACAAGTAAGATGTTGTTAAACTAAGGGCGCCATCTGTTGACGAATAAATAAACTAAACAATTTGACATTAACCATACAAAAACTTTGTAAGCTTTTAAAGTTACATAACATAAATAAATCTCTTTCGTTTAGTGCTGTTTTTTGTTGTTTTAGATAACAAGTTACAAATAAAATACAAATAAACTTACCTATCCTATGTAAAAGGTGAAAATAATTACTGGTTTTAGTTTTGCTACTCGCCGCCGCAGCGCTAGTATTGCCTCTGATTTTTAATTACGCGCGCGCCTCAGGCGATGGCGGGCGTTGCGACAATTTGCAAGTCAAAGCCGCTGAAAAAACCCTAAAACACCCGACACACAGCCTTTTGGCACTCCGCGGGGAACAAGGAACAGAGACGGAGTGGAGTATGCTTGTAAACAATTTGTTAACATTGGTCTTTTATGATTAGTTATAATACTTTTCTATCTACGTATTTTAATTATTTATTCGAATAAGACTAAATAATTAAGCTTGATTTAGAAATGATTAAGCTTTTTACACCTACCTTTCAATTCCTAAGTTACTACCCCTACTACATGTGTGATCTGATAAGACTGTATTAACCGCGTTGTTTTATTGGTTCGTTTAAAATGAACATAATTATCATGTAGATAATCATAATATTGTTCCTGTAGGCTATGATTTTTTTAAAATGTCGAATCACGTCACATTGTCTTTACCTTTCGATGACCAAGCGACAGCCAATGGTCGCGTTGCTATTGTCTTTCTATTGAGTCTCGAATCACGTGTGTTTAAAGGTCCAGGATAAGTTATGGTTGCGGTCAAATATTGCTATATTAGTCGTTTTAAAAGTAAAAGTAAAAGTAAAAGTCATTTATTTGCCAGAATGTAGGTGTACACAGTATGGTCTTAAATCGAGATTGGCCCATTTACATTCTACCATTACACTGGTATGCAAATATTTGTTTTTGTGCAATACATACTCTATTATAACCGTATTTCAAAACATTCAAATAATGACCACACACAAAACGCATTCCCGTTAAAATCTCAAAGTCGCAATATGTTTAAAATAATAATAATATGTCAATTTAATTAAATATGTAAGTCAAAAATAAATATTTATGTCTAGGATTTAATGAATATTATACAAATGTCAGTGATCAATCTTCTCCGCAATATGTCATAAATTCATTGAGGTCATAGAAACATTTTCCTTTTAGCCACTGCGTCAACTTATCCTTAAACTTGACTAAAGGTAACTCTTTAAAGGCATTGGGCAATTTATTATACACCTTTATAGCGTTCACATACGAATTCCTTTTGTACAATTCAAGCTTGCATTGTGGTAAACATAACATATGCTTATACTTATGTCTAGGAGCTGCATTTCGTTTTACATCTTTAAACTTAATAAATAATTCGGGATGTTGTCGTACAAACAGGCATAATTCTTTAATATACATACATGGTAATGGCAAAATATTGTACTTTTTAAACAAATTTTTACAACTATCTGTGTACCAGGCTCCACAGATTGCACGCACACATTTTTTTTGCACTCTAAACGCTTTTATAATATCAACCGAATTTCCCCACAACAAAAGACCATATGAGAGTATGGAGGAAACGTATCCGTGATATGCACACAAAGCAGCTTCTGAAGATACCGTTACTCTTAATCTTTTTATAGCATAAACAAATCTGTCGAGTTTGTCACAGACGTAAGCTACATGTGATTTCCAGTTGCAATTCTGATCCAATATGATACCCAGAAATTTAAAAGTTGCAACTTCTTCAATAACCGTATTATTATAATTAATGTTTAATGCTAGTGGTTTCCTTTTATATGTATGAAATTGCATCATTTTTGTCTTATCTATATTAATTTGCAAATTATTAGAATTTAGCCAGTCTATTATGTTGTTTAATGCTTTGTTTATTTCCGACTCATATATTTTCGTGTTCACATCTTTTATAATAAGGGTTGTGTCATCCGCAAACAAAACTGTCTTGTGGCTAACGATATTTGGGAGATCATTTATGTATATAAGGAACAAGAATGGTCCCAATATACTGCCTTGAGGTACTCCAAAATTATTTTGCTGATAGGCACTTCTGTATAACGCTTTCTTACCATTTTTAAGAATTTTTGATATTTCCACACATTGTTGTCTGTCATTCAAGTAGTTTCTCAACCAATCGTTCGCCTTACCTCTTATCCCATATCTTTCTAATTTGTGCAAGAGCAAATTGTGTTCCACAAAATCGAATGCTTTGCTCATGTCTAGAAAGATCGCTGCGACTGGTAAGCTATCATTTATTGCCTGAGTAACAATTTTCATTAAATTGAAACATGCCAATGAAGTGCTACTATTCTGTCTAAACCCAAATTGTTCATCTTTAAGTAACCCGTGACGTGTCGTAAATTCGTTAAAACGTTCTTAAGTAGTAAGTTTTTAATTTAAAGCGAAGAATTGCATAATGAATCGACCTTAAATCGTTTTAATACGTTGTTTGTTTTATTTTAGGAGTTTTTTTTAGTTAATAATAAATTCTTTGGATTTGCTCGTATTACCTTTGGAATATAGTGTTCCACCGGCAGTGAACCCAAGCTGACGGAAGAAATGTAAACAGTAAATGGTAAATGCTGTGAGTCCAAACACTCAACACATTTACCAATCAAATTATTCGTCAATACCAGTCACAAATTAAAAATATTAAAAAAAAATATAATTAAGTAATATAATAAATGAAATTAACCGATAATTTCTTGACAAGCCTACTCCACGCGGCCCTGTTCCACGGTCGATCTCTCTCGGAGGTGAATTTCGTTAGCTCTCATTTGTTTTGTCGTAATTGCTGAAGATATGAGGGTTTATTGAGCACCCCCCGCGCCCCGCGGCCGCCCCGCCCCTCCCGCTTATTGGATTGCTTTATTGGGCTCTTTATAGAGAGGAATTTATGTAACCACTTCATTAAGGCCTCGCAAATGCAACTCCAAGAGTTTTTTTCGGTGCAGTCTTGCATGTAATGCCTTTGTGCTGTTTTATGTCATTATGTTCTTAGTTTGAGAGTGGTGTTTTAATTTTCCTTTAGTTAGTCCTTTTGGAGATGAATACGAGGATCAGGGTAACTGATTATTATTATTAATATGATATTTAAAACAGTAGCGTGTACTGGTGGAAGGCATTCACTAACTAATCCAAAAGAAATGCACGCCTCAGAGCTAAAGCCATTATCTTATAGTTTAAATAGTATCAAGTATTGAATTAAGTTTTCAAATGAGATAAGCACGGTTTAATCGTAGATTAAAGTAGATAATAAATTCCTATAATAAAAGTCACAGTATCACTGTAAACCAGCTAGCAAGAAGTTTGCAAAGCACGATTTGTCTTCCAAAGATATAGGCGTGTACCTAAACATTGCCAAAGTTAAAAGAAAAAACGATTTAAATTGAATGATTTGAATAGTTTTTTTGTTTGTATTCTAAATAGTGAGTGTTGGTAATTTCATTCTCTACAGTTACACGTAAACGTTTTACAACGTTGTTAGAAAATATATATTTAAAAAGAAATATCGAATCAAGTACATTTATATAGATTAAATTCACATTTTCAGAGTGCGTATTCAAATGCCATCAAAAATGAGCAAAATACCTATCATTAGAACTAGATAATATTGTTGCTGCCATCTATCAGGCAATAGAAACATTACTTCAGTTTGATAAATTTATTAATGATCAATAGATGGCGCGCATCACAATCTTTATTTAAATACCGAATTGGTAGTTAGGTTTTTAAAGGTAAACTTACATTGTTATGATTAGCAGAAATAAATAATGTAAGATAAATAAAATTGTGTATTGGTATGTAACTTCATCATATAACATGAGACGTCGCTCACATTACTGCCATCTATTGAGGAGTGGAAGTAGCGTCTTACTTTAATAGTTTTTAAATACTAAACATAGATGGCGTTACTAAACTATCGTAAAGCTTGATGTTTTCCTGGAATAATTATTTTTAGATTTAGATTCAAAACACAATTTTCTGTGTTACACATCTGCCACATTTCTGAACTAGATTGAATGATCATTTAATTGAGTAATTTCGAGAATCCAGGATAACAATCCTGGATTCTGATAATTAGGTACTTTACCTATACCGAACTTGTGCTTTGATTACTGTGCTAAAATTAAGTAAAGATAAAGAAATAAAGGGTTATTTTGAGATATAAGATTAAATATAATTTATTTATTTACTTAACTTATCTACAAAAAGTAGTATAATACTGGCGTGGAAGACAAACTTTTGTTGGATTATGATCTCAATATATGTAACTATTTATGTTTTTGATTTGATAGAAACGTAAAGTGTACATTAAAAGCCAATATAATACTTAATAAAGACTTAATAGTAGCTTTTGCCCGTGAATTCGTCCGCGTGGAATAATAGTTCCCGTTCTCGGTGGAGAAAACTATCCTAGGGTAAACACGCCATACGTCGGCCCCTCCCCAAACTTCGGCCATCTGCACATTTTCAGCTTGCGTTCATTTAAAACGTAATAAAGTGACAAATTTGCAACTCGAATTGCAACCTTAGTTCATACTCTATATATACAAACCGTTACTATCCGATTACGTCACTCACTCTTCGCACACTAAGCGTCAGTAGCGATTGCGCCGTCGAAGCGTCAAGTTCATATTTAAAGTACCTTACTTGCTGTGAATACCCACACTTCGGGGATTGATATTAGAACGGTAAGACATTCCTTTTTTTTTGTTTTAAGCATTATTATCAGTGATTAGTGATTTTTACTATATTTTGAGATAGTTTTTTCAATGTTTTACGTATTGTTTTAAAGGAAAAATAGGAGGCCGTCAATAGAATACCAATTTTGAGTTAAAACCGGATTCTCGGCCGTGGCCGACTTAAAGTAAATGCAGTGTGTTTTATAAATTCCAATTGTACTAATTCCATTGGCTTAATAAGAGAATTTGCAACGCATATAGGCAAATAAGTCTATTTTACGTTTAATCGCCAAATACCGGCCGGGGTTATATTAGTTGAATCTCGAGAAATAATGTACACGAAATAGGGGCCGGCTTTAGAAACATTAAAGATCGTAATGTCGACCAGCCTCGAATTTGAGCCCCACTATACAGGCTGATTACTTTTTCTTATTTTTTCAAAATTAAATATTTATTATACATTTAATTTATTAATAATATAAAGAGTTAAGTTTAAATTTAAGAATTTGATAATATTGAAAACATTTATGATAGCTTATTACGGTTTGGGAATATAAGATATAAATTGCTCTTTGGAACTTGCTACCTAATAAACCCATGTTTATTAGCTTAAAAATATAAATGGTTGATCGTGAATCTTTCATTCATTAATTAACCTGCATGTCACAAAAAGCTGCCTTTAGAATTAATGCTTTTAATTTAAGGTACTACAATGACAAAGCAGGAAGATCCAGGGCCTTCACGGAAACCAAGAAAATTATGCAGTTACGATCGCACAAAAATAAAGGAAGCTCTTGAGGCAATAACTAATGGAATGCCCATTCGTGCAGCCTCTAAATTATTTGGCATCCCGCGAACGACGTTGCAAGACAGATTAGCTGGTCGCATAGATATAGATACATTTAAAACTGGACGTCCTTCGGTTTTAAACCCATCCGAAGAAGAAATACTGGTTCAATGGCTGATACAACTTGCCAAGTGCGGTTTCCCGAGAAAGAAAACCGATTTAATAAATAGCGTTAAGAAAATAATGAAAGCTGAAAACAGGCAAAATCCATTCAATAATGATACTCCGGGCCAGAAATGGTACGAATTATTTATGAAAAGGCATCCAGAACTAAGTCAACGAACACCGGAGAGCATAAATACTGCAAGAGCTATAGTTACTGAGGAATATATTCGAAAATGGTTTTCAGACTTCTTAGATTTCTTGACAAAGACAAATAACTTGGACATTCTGGAGGACCCAAACCGCATTCTCAATGGTGATGAGACTAGTTTTCAAATTTGTCCAAAAACAGGTAAGGTTATAGGACCAAAAGGCTGGAAAAACATCTACGAAGTGAAACGAGGCAGTGAAAAGGAAACTATCACTGTTATGATAGTCATCACAGCTGCTGGCGAACTTGTAGCCCCGATGGTAGTTTTCCCATATGTTAAAAAACCTCCTAAAGAAGTTGCACTTAGTGTACCACCGACGATTATCTTGGGAATATCGGAAAGTGGCTGGATGAGAGGAGATCTATTTTACGAATATATTGCCAACGGTGTCAACGCATGGCTTGAAGAAAAAAAAGTAAAAAAACCCATCGTTTTATTTGTTGACGGCCATAAATCCCATCTCAGTTATCAATTAAGTGAATTTTGTGACGCAAATCAAATAATTCTGTACGCTTTACCACCAAACACTACGCACATCCTACAGCCCGCCGATGTAAGTGTGTTTCGGCCTTTTAAGTCTGAATGGCGGAAAACTATTAAAGCCTGGCAGGATGAAGAGGGAAAGCCCTTGAGCAAAGTAACGTTTTGTCCATTGTTACAGAAGGTCTTAGATAAAGATATGTCACAAACAATAAAAAATGGGTTTAAAAGATGTGGTCTTTACCCCTTTAATCCCAATGCAGTGGATTATTCCAAATGTGTTAAAAACACTTTGGAAAATATGGAAAAAATAAATGAGACATCTACGATTCCCTCAAGTCAGAATATTGAAACCACAGTAGCTGTTTTAACGTATTTTTGTAACGAACTGAAAGAAAAGGGCATAGTCATTGATGTCGAAAAATTAAAATATGCTTTAAATGAGTTAAGTAGTGTAGCGACCGACAAGCAAGCTGTCCAATCGTCTCAGCTTAACAAATATCAAAACAAGGTAACATCACCACAACGTAACGAGGATGTGTTAGTGATTAATTACCCAGAACAAGAAACCGTCGCCTTCGCCATGCCTCAGGATACCGATGAAAACATAGACCGCCAGGATACCGAAATACCACTTATAGTTATACCAGCAGCACCAGAAAATCAAATCGCAGAAAATTCTAACGAAAAGATGATTCCGTCTTCTTCAAATTATTTCAACGACACTCCCGAGGGTTCCGAGTCTCCTGATTTACGTTTCGGGGAAGTTATTGTTACTGCTTTAGTACATGGTGATAGTATAGATAATACAGAGTCACTTGACTCTGAATCACAAAAAAAAATATTACCTATATCAAAATCTTTGATTCTCAAGAAGGCAGAAGTGGATTTCGACGCCATTGACATCGAATCCGAAACAATTGAGAAAATGGATTGCGATTCACAGTCGTTGTTGTCATTGTCGGAAAGTTTCGTTGAAGAAGTAGAGGTTCCGAATGATATCACTTTTGATACTACAATATTATCCTTGCCGCGAGTTGATCGGTCCCCTCTATCATCAAGAAATAATTCAGCAAATACTAGTCCTCTTAACAGCAGGTTAACACCAACTGGGTCAAAAATGCGGGGCTCAAAACATACCGTATCTCCGTCTTTTAGAAAACATTTATTTTCACCTCGAGCTTTGAGCTTTGGAAGATCTCGCACTGTTGGTGGAGAAATCATGCCGCTTGCTTTGTCATCTCCAAAATGGAGAGAATATTATGAACACAAAGAAAATATTAAAAAAGAAAAATTACAAAAAGTCCAGGACCGGAAAAAAAGTATGGCGGCTAAAAAGGAAGTCAGGGCGACAGCAAAGTTGGCCATTCAAAACAAGAGACAAGAAACACAGAAGAAAACTAGAAAGACTAAAGAAATTAAAAAACGTATTAATTGCGCTGGGTGTGAGGAAGTACTTGTTAGCGATGTCGAAGATGACAACTTAAAAAACGTTGGGTGTGATCGGTGCCCAAAATGGTTTCATCTTCAATGTACGACTAAAAAAGGTTTACCATATTCGGAAGTTGCGGTTAACGAGTTTATTTGTCACCATTGTATATTAATTGATTTAGATTTAGATTTTCCTTAAAAAGCCTAGTACTTTTTTACTTCGTCGTGTTGTGTTTTGTGCTTGTGCTTTAAGAAGGGAAAATGAAAAACATTCTTTTTTTTTGTTAAATATTACTTTAACACCTATTACTGGTAAAAGAATTTAATTGTTTACCATATTATTGTATATACCTAGACTTACCTATATTATTATATAGGTACCTAGTTTGTATATTGTTCAATATTTTTGTTGATTTTTGTATAACGAGAGTTCCTAATTAAGCCAAAAAATGTTGACTGCTAGGTAGGTACATAAGTACTTTTTTTTTTACTATATGACTGAAGAGATTAAGACTTTTTTAAATAATGACAAACACATAAATAATATATTTACCATAGCATAATAAAGTTTAACCTTTTTTATTATTTACCGATTTGTTTGACAACATTTAATGTTATAAGTATTGTTACGAAGACGTTAAAAGTTTAAAAAACAATCACTTTTGAAGAATTCTAATACGATTTTTTTTTATTTTATTGTGATGTTTACTTTGTTGTAAATTATAATAATACCTTACATTATTTAAGTGCAAACAAAAAAATACTTTACCTACTATTAAACAAATACAATTAATAATGTATACTTAGTGAGACTCCTGCCAAAATAAATCATATTAATAATATTTGTCTGTCTTAATTTAAAACACCCTATACCCGGCCGACATTTGGGAAAAACGCGACCGACCATGGGCTGTGAATGGCCGACTTTAGGGTTTTTTCGTTCTCGACGCATCTAAACCTTAGTACTTTTTCCTTGTAGTAGAAATATCAACCTTTTGCCCATAAACATGGAATAGATTTATCAAACTATCCAAAACCGTATCGGAAGCTATTCTTTCGTTGCAAATTGATAGTGCAAGACCGATCCCAAAACAGAAAAACCGTAAGGGGGCCGACATTTAGCGTATTTACCCTATGTCATTTCTCGGGTGCCAGACTCAAATCGGTTCAGTGGTTTAGACGTGAAGAAAACACAGACAGACAGAGTTACTTTCGGATTTATAATAGGTATTTGTACTTATATGGGTTATAATTATAAAGAACAGATCTAACCGGTTCTATCGAATCCCGAATCCAAAAATTACCGTATTTTCTCGCCTTCTCGGCGTCAGAACGTCACCTACAGTATACCAGCGACAGGCATATTTACCTGACATATTGTGATGGATAATGGGTTGGCAGAGCAAAACTATAGCGCAGTAGTTAATTATTTATTTATTATAACTCGGTGGAGAAAATATTACATTAGCTCTCGTGAACCTTAGCATCTGCAATAGACAATTATAGACTATACCATAGACAACATATTTTTATTTTTTTTAGTTTATTGGCTATCCTACACTTCACACGCCCCCTCAATAAAATAAAAAAAATACATCAACTCAAAAAAAATGCGCCCCCTTAATAGTAGACTCCTAGCTAATACCAATACAAGTCTCTGATACAAATGTTAATCTGAATTTCTCTTAATTACTTTTATTACAATTTAAACATATTTAAAATTTACTCACTTAAACACAAAAGATGTCTAAAACCATTAAATTTACTCACTGGTAGAGACTTTGTAAAAAAATCAGCTAACTGGCAGTCTGTTTTAACAAATTTTAGTATTACAATGTTACTGTCAATTTTCTCCTTAATAAAATTAAATTTAATATCAACATGTTTGACTCTTTTATTGTTTTCTGGATTATTTCCAATATTTATGGCTGCCTGATTATCTACAAAAATAGTTATAGGACAAACTGAAATCTTAAAATCATTTATAAGATTTTTAAGCCAACAGGCCTCAACAACTGCAGAACTCAGAGCTATAAGTTCTGCTTCAGAAGAAGACAAACTGACAGTAGGTTGCTTCTTAGAAGACCACATAATTGGACAATTAAATAATTTAAACACATAACCTGATGTTGACTTCCTATCATTAATATCGCTTCCCCAGTCAGAATCTACATATCCAAGCAAATCTGTGCTTTCATTACTATTGAAAATCAACTTCAAGTCAAGTGTAGCATTTACATATCTGCGCACTCTTTTTAATGCTTTTAACAATGTTTCATCTGCACAATTTTGAAAACGACTCAAATATGCCACACTAGGACATAAGTCAGGTCTAGTACACAAAACAGCATACATTAATGATCCAAGAATTGGTCTACATTGATTTTCTAATTTAGGATCTGATTTATTTGACTGAAACATTTGGAATTTAAATTCCATTGGAGTTGACATAGGTTTTGAATCAATCATATTAAACTTCTCTAATACCTTCATCAAATAGTGTTTTTGTGACATTTCAATACTACCATTTTGCAAATCTTGCATAACATGAATTCCTAAGTAATTAGTTACATGACCTAAATCTTTCATACAGAAAATATTACTCAAATAAAGTTTTAAATTGTGCACTACTCTTTCATTTGACCCCATAATTAATATGTCATCGACAAATAATAACAAATAAATTTTACATTCAGAATTTACCTTACAATAAAGACAAAAATCATTTTCAGATCTAATAAAACCTTTCTTAGCAATAACTTGGTCAAACTTTAAGTTCCAATACTTGGGTGATTTCTTTAGTCCGTAGATACTTTTATTTAATTTAACAACACTAACATTATCATCACATCCAGGTGGTAGTCTCATGTATACATCTTCCTGTATATCTCCGTACAGGAAAGCACTCCGTACATCCATGTGATGAACTGGTAGTTTTTCTTTGCTAGCTAAAGCCATTAAAACCCTGAAAGTCGCAATTTTAGCTACTGGTGCATACACATCATAAGCTTCAAAAATATCTTCTTGTTGAAAACCTCGAGCAACAAGACGTGCTTTGTACTGAGTTATGTTTCCTTCGCTATCTTGTTTAACTTTATATACCCATTTACTATCTATTATCTTTTTGTCTTTAGGTACTTTAATTTCACATTTCCAAGTATTATTTTCTTTTAGAACCTCCAATTCCTTCTCCATTGCTTCTTTCCACTTCTCACTATTCTTACTATTGATAGCTTCATCATATGTTTTAGGCTCATTTAATATGCACATAAAGCTAGTTTCTGTGTCATAATCTTGTAACCATGCTGGTTTTCTTGTTACTCTCTTTTCTGGTAATTCTTTCTTCTCTTCTTTTTCTAATTTTTCATTTTCCTCTGTATCACTAGAAATATCTGTATAATACTCATCATCTTCATCATTTACATTTTCTTTTATTTCTTCTTCAAAAGTATCATTTAATATTTCACTAAACACTTCTTCCTTTTGAGGTGGCTCAAAAATAACATCTCTCTTTATGTCTATAGTGGCTGAATCAGGAAAATAAACTTTAAAACCTTTTACATTTTCATTATAGCCCACAAAACGACCCTTTTTGCTTTTTGCGTCCCATTTTCTTCTTAGATTTTTCGGTATATGCACGTACACATTTTGACCAAACACTTTTAACTTATCCAAATCTGTATAGGCCTTTTTAAACAATAATTCAAAAGGTGACTTGCCTTTTTCATGACTGTGACCGGTTCTATTAAGAATATAAACAGCAGTATTGACAGCTTCGGCCCACAGCTCTTTGGGAAGTCTTGCACTTATTATCATGGCTCTAGCCGCCTCTACCACTGTCCTATTGACCCTTTCAATTTTACCGTTTTGTTCTGGAGTGTATGCTGTTGATGTCTGATGCCTAATACCTTTTTCCTTAAATAACTCTTTAACTGTAGCATTGATAAATTCACTTCCATTATCGGTTCTCACAGTTTTTACCTTCTCATTAGTATCTTGTTCAGCCAAATTTAAAAACTCTTTAATTTTCTCAGGAACTTCACTCTTATGTTTTAAGAAATAAACATATCTGTAGGTAGAATAATCATCTCTTATTAATAAAAAATATTTAGAGCCCCCTAAGGACTCTACCTCCATAGGACCACAGACATCCATATGTATTAGTTCACATGGCCTCTTTGATATAGTAGTACTTCTATTAAATGGTAATCTGTGCATCTTACCCTCAACACAAGCACTGCATATTTCGGCATCATTCTTAAATTTTATACCATTTTTATTCAAAAATTGCTTCACATACTCATAGTTTTGATGCCCTAAGCGCTCATGCCATATTTTTAGGCTATCTTGTGATACTGTTACAGCAGCAATATTTTTAGATCCATAATCAAAACACATAACATATAATTTCTTTTCTCTATATCCCATGGCCACAACATTACCTTCTTTATTTTTTATTTCACAATAGTCCTTTTCAAATTCCATTTTATAGTCCCTGTCTATGACACTTCTCACAGCAAAAAGATTAACTGTTAGTTGGGGAACATATAACACATTATGTAGGGTAGTATCAATCCAGGTCTCTCCATCAAAAGCTTTGAGAATCACTTTTCCTTTTCCAATAACCTTTAGTTCCCTGCCATCACCAACTATTACCGATTGGTGAGAATCATACTCTTCAAACTCGTTAAATAAGTTTCTTAGGAAACACATGTGTTCACTGGCACCGGTGTCTACTAACCAGCCCTGAGTAGTATCCCTGTTCTTCATAATTGTTGTGAATGCATTACTCTTTTTGTTCGACTCAGTGTTAGCAACATCACTGCTTTTTTCTTTATTTATCCGTAGTCTGCAGATTTTAATTGAGTGACCATACTTTTTACAATAAAAACATTGCAACTTGGCACGACAATCTTTTTTATAATGGCCCATCTTGCCACAACCAAAACACTTTATCTCACTCAACTTCTTTGTTGCTGTTGCCAATGCTACACACTCTGTTTCTGCTTTTATTTCACTATTTATTGTAGTAGACTTACTCCGCTCTTCCTCAATTAACAATCTCGCCATTAGTTCTCCTACAGTTTGATTTATTGTTATGACCGATTCCCATGCAGCAATAAAATGGCGGTATTTGTCTGGTAATGACATAAGTACTTTTGTGATAACCATTTTGTCTGATATATCATCGCCTAATTGTCGTATATTAGCTCTTATCTCTTCTATTTTTGAGAAAAATAGCGAAATATCAGTATCGCACTTTAGTGAATAAAACTTTTGTTGTTCCAGATGTAAAGACGTAGACGATTTCTTCTCGTAAATATTGTTTAATTTAGTCCACATCTCGGCAGACGTAGTAGTGGTAAGCAAGTGCGTCATAATACTCTGATCAACATGGAAAACAATCCAACTCTGCGCCTTGCTATCCTTATTAACCCACTCTTGGAACTCACTCGGTTTGTCTTTACTGGGTTTAGGTATGGAACCATCCACGACCTCAAATAGGCCTTTCGCCTGTAGAATAACTCTCATCTGGAATTTCCAGGTACACCATGTCGCACTTCCATTTAGTTTGACTCCAGATAATGATTGCGGATGCGGCGTATCCATTTTCTTCCACTCTTACTTACGACCGGCAAACAATGGCGTCTCGGCGTCTCGAACTCTCAACACAGCCACCAAAAATCTCTCGTAGATTATTATATGCCGTAATTTTACACTCGCGTACTCTGGGCCCATAACCTGTGATGGATAATGGGTTGGCAGAGCAAAACTATAGCGCAGTAGTTAATTATTTATTTATTATAACTCGGTGGAGAAAATATTACATTAGCTCTCGTGAACCTTAGCATCTGCAATAGACAATTATAGACTATACCATAGACAACATATTTTTATTTTTTTTAGTTTATTGGCTATCCTACACTTCACACATATGCTGAGCTGGACACGTATTTGGTGCGAACTTAAAACATTTTGTTTGAATTCATATTCATGACAATAAACATTGTGTTGAGCATTTCATAGAAAAGCATTAATAATATATTGTCACTTTGTCACACACACGAAATTGTCACTTACTTATCACACATTTTCAGCAGGCTTTATATCATGAATCGTAATAATTGGTCCATTTGCTAAACAGAATGTCAAACAATCAAATCCATTGATACGTTATACCTATTTATTGATCGATCACAATGCATTTCCAATATTCGTAATATCAGGTAGTAAATAAATCGAACATTAGTTGGAAATTGAATAATTGACAACACGGATCAGCTTGAGATGGAATTTGATTATGTTTGAAGCTTTTAGCAAATAATATCTGTATTCACTCTAATTCATTTTTGTCATGATGAACCAGAGGTTAATGTGCCCGCCTCTCATGTATGAGGTTGTGGATTTGGGCAAGTACTAATGTGATTTCATTCATTACTTTTTAAAGTTTGTCCTGGATATAAACAACATGTAAAGCAGTTGGTCCCGGTTATCATTAAAAGAACTTTGACAGTCGTTACTGGTTTTGGTTTAGTTAGAAGCCAGAAACTCCGACAGGTTTAAAAAAGGGGTATTGTGTCGTCCAGTAACTGGGCTGTAGAGGTTTCATAACCAGATCCTTCACGTTAAACACTGGTATTCATTTATATCTGTTTAGCCTAGAAGTAGACTCCAATTAGTTGGTAAAAGGCTAGGAAGAAGATGATAAGTACCCTAACCCATAGATGAATAAACTATGGAAAATGGCTGTCTCTCCCTTTTTGGAGGAGGTACAGAAACAAAAGTATCTACCTACTTAAAAAACGAAAAGGAAAAAATAATGATGATGAGTGACTATTATGATTATGTTCATTTAATTTCACTGTGACTGCTGTAATAAAAAACATTAAAAATAAGATTATCATAATCCTAGTAAAGACAGGAGATGATGTTGATGAGAAGTCCCAATTACGTTTGGGTTGGCTTCCAGTCTATAGGCTCCAGTGTTTATATTGACCGACTGTCCGTCACACAACAACCCAAGTACTGATTACCTAACATGATACCCATTGGTCTGATTTCTGTAGTATGTCTATACTTGAGCCAAATTCGATAAAGAATAGAGGTAAACAAACCGTTGCTTGGGTTTTTCGAAATAACGAGGTAATATGCATGTTATTTGAGTGGTTCTAGCGACATATGCTGCAATAGGATTTCCTAATAAATAATTAGCGTGAAAAAGGTGAAAATCATGTTAATAATAGAAGATATGTAAAAGTGAGTTGTGATAACCCTATATTGGTTTGTTTACCTCTATTCTTTATCGAATTTGGCTCATGTATCGGTATTCGTAACAAATGTAAAAGATAAGTACAAATGACAACTGGGATCAACGGTTTTACGTGCTTTCCTATTCCATTTTAAAGAATGTTAGTGATGTATTGGACCTTAGAAAGGAAGAAAATAAAGAAAGAAAAGCGTTTATTTGGACCTCACACAATCGTACACAAAGCATGCAGACACACACAATACAAAAAAAAAAAAACCAAAAAAATAATAGGTTCCTAACCCAGCATATGCTGCTGGTATTCTGCTAGGGCCTGCTTTTATGTCACGGACTCACTCGTTAATTTAGAAAGAGGTACCCCAAGGACACCCAAAGGCTAATTACAACATCACGATTTTTACTGTGTAAATACGCAATGAAATAAACCGACCATTAAACTCATTTTATTAATTTGCCATCATTTACCGCTTACAATCAAAACACCCGCAATATTGTTCCCATCCATTCGGCTGCCCGCGGCAGTTTGCCGAGCCGAGGCCGAAAGCCGAAAGCCGAAGCGAAGCGGCTAATGCGGCGACCCTAACGACAATTTAATAAAGAAAGCTAAAGCGTACCGCACAGTAATAACGTTTGTAAAAATATCCGCAGACACACTGTTAAGGGGAAGATCATGCGAGCAAAGCTTGGTGTCATGTCTTTATTGTAATATAGCTGTATCTTGTAGTTTCACCAATGCTTTAGCTTCAATCCCGTTGGTCGTACGTAGCACGATGTTATAAAGCCTAAACTATTCTTCAATATCTGGTTATTGTACATAGAAATATTATTTTTAACTTACAAGCAATTTCAGAGGTTAACAAGTCAAACCCACGTCAGTTTCAATAGTTTAACAGTGAAAGCATAACAGAAAGAGAGACAAGAAAAAGAGAGACAAGAAAAATGTAGACAGAGCATTTTGCATTTATAACACACATTGGTGAGGAACCGCGTGCCTTGAGCGCGCGGGTTGATAAATACTGGTGCCTTCTCTGTATCAGGCGAGGCTTTTGCCCTGCGGCGGGACAGTAATAAAAAAACGAGATGTTAAGACCTTAAAATAACGAGTAGTAATTTTGTATTATGACAATACAACATTATTTATATAGCAATAGACACTTGTGTGATATAAGAACTACATTCCGTCCAGATCAGGAGACAACGTTAATATTATTATCATCAATCTATAGCAGTTCTCTACTGTACATAGATGCTGGACTCTTTGACAGCACTTCATTGTTTTCGATTCTTGGTAATTCTCATCCACCTAGTCAAGAGCGTTCTACCTCCAGCAGTCTCCAATCAAGAATACAGCTCGAACTAAGCAGTCACCTCAGTTCACCTCAACCTCAATTTTTATTTAACCCATACAGTCCCATTGCTCTCAAAAAAGATTGATGCAATTTGAACAGACTTTGTATTATTATAAATAACTTGGTACCCTTTTTTGAGAGAAATAAATAAATATTATATTATTGCTAGGTCTTCACTGATCTCTATGTAATGCCTTATCTTGTCAATCTTCCATAAAAGACTGTAAGCTGTGCCATAAGCGTTTTATTATCTTATTTGATGCTACGTTTTTATGCATTTTTCTAGTTTCAAAAAACAAAACGAGTTAAAGAAAATTAAAGGACCTTTTCGCCTACGTACTCCTAAAACCCGTGCTCGTCATTTCATCACTAACTCCAATGGTCACCAGCTCTCGTTTAATTGGAAAATCTAAGACGACAACGTCTATGATAGTCCACTACCCCTATAACAAACAACTAAAACTCATTGAAAAGATAGTTTAACACAAATCATAAATTAATTAACAGAAAGTTCAACCCCTTAACTGCTAGGGGGTGCGGTTTCATAGAGTTTTATTTGCACGCCGCCTTAACCCGCGCGCTGCCAATATTAAATTCTGCAACCCCCCGCGCTACGTTGCCTCATCCCACCCCCCTCTATGTTCAAATTACATTATATGTTTGCTGAAGTTTGATTCCATTCGTATGAAGGATGACTTTTGTCATAGTGTGTAAGTGTTTGATTAATTTTGTGCTTGGATGATGAAGATTTATCTGTTTAGGAACGTCTTCGGCGAATAATGTGAGGGCTTGGGAAACTCTCTCTGACTTAAATTATTATTGCTTGCTTTATGATATAATTTTTGGGGTTCTTACTTGAAATGGGAAAGATTTTCTCAAAATACCTGCAATCGATGATTTACGATCGTAATAATTGAGTACCTATTAAAAAAAGGTGGAAATATAGGTAGACATAAAAAAATACAGAAGAATCATTAGTCATCCTTATAAAAATCTTATAAAAATAAACCTAATAACTTTTGGATAAAATGGTTTAGAGGTTCGCATGCTTGCTTGGCTTCCCGGTTCCAGTCGGCCTTGGAATCAGGATCGCTGCCCCAGTTTTTAACAACAGGTATAACCCACCTGCTCCATAAGTCAGGTAGTACAGCGGAACCCAAAAACTATAGACCGATCACTTGTTTACCGACGGTCTATAAAGTTCTTACATCTATTTTGAGAGCCAAAATCAACAAACATATAGAGATTAATAGTATCATGTCTCCCTCTCAAAATGGATGTAGGAATGGGTCCCGCGGTACTAAGGAGCTACTCCTGATTGATATGGCCATCAACCAACAGGTTCGCCGATCCCGAAAGGACTTGTCGACATGTTGGATAGACTACAAGAAGGCCTATGACTCTGTGCCACATGCATGGCTCACGAGGGTGCTGGAGTTGTATAAGATTGATGCAACTCTGTGCACCTTCTTGAAGTCGTGCATGGGGCAATGGAGGACGGTGCTTCGCTATCCAGGATGTCGACACTTCCAGAGGAATAGCGAACCGATAAGGATTGAGCGGGGCATATTCCAGGGTGATAGCTTGAGTCCGCTTTGGTTCTGCCTAGCCTTGAATCCCCTAAGCACATTGCTGGAGGATTCAGGTCTAGGCTATCGGTTGAAGAGAGGAGGTCAGGTAATATCTCACCTTCTTTTCATGGATGACCTGAAACTGTTTGCCCCCAATGATTTGCAACTGATGGAGCTACTGAAGGTAACAGAAACTTTTAGTAGTGCCATCAGGATGGAATTCGGTGTGGACAAATGTGCGGTCATGCATGTCAAGCGAGGGAAGATTATGGAATCTGCGGGAGTTCAACTCTCAGATTCCATAAACCTTAGATCCCTTTCTTCAACTGAGACATACAAATATTTGGGTATGTCGGAAGCGTTAGGCATTAATGTCGCTGGCGTGAAGCAATCATTGAAGGAGCGCTTCTTCGGCCGCCTGAACAAAGTTTTTAATAGTCTTTTGTCAGGCGGAAATAAGGTGCGCGCCTTTAATGGTTGGGTCATGCCGGTGTTGATGTACTCTATAAAATAATAATAATAATAATTCTTTATTTCTTCACATATGCACATAACACAGCATTTTAAGATACATAAAATGAAACACAGTTTAATGTAAAACTCTGACCTCTGAACTAGGAGAACCCTGTATCTCAGAAGTCAGTGCCCTCGTTGGTTGATCCAAAATTACAAAGTTGTTAGGTAAAATTACATTGCTGCTCTTTTAACACATAATAATATCAGTATACATCAAAGAATAGAGAATTTGTGTTTTTAGTGTGAGTGTGTGTGTGTGTGTGTGTGTGTGTGTGTGATGTGTGTGTATGTGTGCGTGTGGGTGTTAGTGTCCATTTGCGTGTGCGTGACTGTCTGCTTAATTACTAATATATAAAAGTAGGTATTGATGTTAATGTTCTATCAAACTAAGCGTCCATGTATGAGGTTTTCAATGTTACAATGATCTAAATTAGGTAGAAATATTTTTAAGGCGGTTTTGCATTTGTGCTTGGTCAATGGAAATATGTTAATTTGTTTATTTATAGTATTATATAATTTTGCACTGTTAATATAATATTGTCTGTCAGCAAACGTGGTTCTGCGAGGTTCTACAGTAAACACAGTGTGTTTAAGTCTGGTTGAGGACTGAGTAAGAGGTCGGCTTGAGTGTCTACGAAGCACAGAATGAAGCACATACAGTTGTCTAACAGTCAAGCATTTCGACTCCTCATACAGAATTTTAGTAGGATACCTTCGGGGTCGAAAAAACATGACTTTCAGCACCGCTCTTTGCGCTCGCTCTAATTTCATAAAAACATTTCCGGTAGCAGCTCCCCAGACTGGTATGCAGTATGTTAATACGGATTGACATAGTGCAAGGTACACCATTTTTAAAATGTCTGCATCTGCAGATTTACGTAGTTTTTTAAAAATGTATATAATTTTGCGTGTCCGGCTCGAGAGTGCCTCGATTTGTTTATGCCAATTAAGATTTTCATCTATGTATATTCCCAGATATTTGACAGCAGATGCCCTGGATAAATTCAAACAAGTGCAGTCAGTCACGGATGAACACACATGAGCTTTAAGAGTGTAAGATGAAGGAGGGCAGTGATGAGATCTTATTGCAAAGGGAACGTATACTGTTTTCTTAATATTAAGTGTGAGCAAATTACTTTTGAGCCATTTCATCACAGCTGACAAGGCCACTTCGGCATTACGATAGCAGTCCGCCCAATCCTTTCCATTAATGAGCAGAGCTGTGTCGTCAGCGTATGTGAATATTTTACATTTTTCAAGAGGAAGTTGACACAGATCATTAATGTAAATTAAGAAAAGAGTAGGCCCTAAGATACTACCCTGGGGGACTCCATAAGAAATGTTACGTTCATCACTAACATGTTGACCGATCTTTACAAGCTGAGTTCGATTTCTCAGGTAGTCTTTAAAAATATCCAAGACAAGCCCTCGTATTCCTATGCATTCCATCTTTCCCAGCAGGATATGCGCCGGAACGGTATCGAAAGCTTTCGACAAATCAAGAAAGACACCTAAGCACTTGCTTTTGTTGTCCAAAGACCTAGCCGCGTCTTGAGAGAAGGCCAAGACCGCATCCTCCGTACTCATATTTTTTCGAAAGCCAAATTGGTTGTCAGCTAGCAACTTCTTGTCGCTAAGATAGCTGACAAGATTTTTATTTAGGATACGCTCAAGTATTTTGGACATTGTTGTGAGTATTGATATTGGCCTGTAGTTGCTGATCTCGTTCATACACCCAGACTTGTGAACAGGATGGATCAAAGCCCTCTTAAAAACGTCAGGGAAAACACCGGCAGAAATTGACAAGTTACAAACATACGTTATAATAGGAACCAGGACCTTCGTAGTACTTTTTAATATTTTAGCAGATATACCATCAAATCCCACAGCGCAGTCTGATCTAAGATTTAGTATGATGGCCTCTACATCTTCACAAGTTGTTTCAAGAAGGACCATAGAACTACTCGCGTTCATAGCAGACATTAAGGGTATAGGGTTTGTGTTAGTAGCAGGAATTTGCATGGCTAGGTTTTTACCTATGTTGGAGAAGTAATCATTTACAAAGTTAAGTGATGCTATTGGGGTATCTTTTAGCAGTAATAGTTCAGATGGAGGTGAAGAGTAATTTTGCGTATCGGATACTTTCTTTATAACCTTCCATGTTGCCTTTGGGTCATTTTTTGCCTTGGAGAATTCGCCTTTTTCATAAGCTTGTTTAAGTTTAGCCAGCAAATCATTACAAAAATTCCGATACCTGGTATATGAGATTTTTAGAGTTTCATCATCTTTTGTTTTTTTTAATTTAAGATGCATATTATCGCGGTTTCTAATACAGCGCAGTAAGCCCGGCGTAATCCAGGGTTTGATACATCGTTGCCTTCTAGGAACCGTTACTGTCTCTGTAAATTTTTTAATAATGGCGGAAATATTTTCTGTTAGTGCATTCGCAGCTACATTTGCATCAGAAATAGTTAATATATGAGACCAATCGTAGTTATTGATAGTTTCAGTAATATCCGTGTAGTTAATTTTGCACTTTGTACGCGGTACATTCAAATGCTTGTTATTTGTATCAAGAAATAAAAGAACAGGCTCATGATCAGTAATAGATGACTCTATGATTATGGTAGTGGCGGAGAGATTTGTTTTTAAAAGCACATGGTCCAGGCAGTTGGGGCCACGTGTGGGTAAGTAATGGGCGGGAAGAAGCCCATGAGATGCTGCACATGATAAGTATTCGTCCGCATTTTTGTCATTATTTCCATGCTTGATATCGATATTAATGTCACCCATTATTACCACGGTTTGTGTTGCTATGTTAAGAGCATCATCTAGGCTGTTTATAAAATTACTTATATTTTTATAAGAAGGCGAGCGATACAAAACTATAAGTGAAATATTGTCAATGTGACAAATTAAGCAGTTTGCATCAACAAAGTGGGGTTCAATAACACTAGCCTTAACAGATGTTTTTATATATATCGCACATCCGTCATTTTGGTAAACTCAAATGGACTCAAACAGAACTCGACGCCCTGGATAGGAAGGTCCGTACATTGTTGACGGCATATTTGTGAAGGCCGAGAAAGATAAACAAATTAAGTATATCGACTTGGCACGCGAGGTTGTCGACATGTGGGATGTGGACTCAGCGATCATTGTGCCGATAGTTGTTTCTGCCAATGGCTTAATAGCCAAGAGCCTCGATCAACATCTAAAGAGGCTCTCGTTAGGTAGCTGGATCAAGCGCTTGATTCAGAAGGCAGTATTACTGGACACGGCACGCATTGTCAGGAGGTTCCTTTCTCTGGAGCCCTGACCACCGGTAGCTTGGACCCTGTTCCCGATACCGGTGGGCTACTAAATTTTATATTTTTAAATGTTTTTTTTTATAAATTAATATTTAAAAATGTATTTTTTAAGTTTTATAAATGAATAAAGGGAATAATAACCTAATAAGAGCATTTAGTTGATCGTGACTGTCTCTCTGTCTGTCTGTTAAGGCTCTTATTCCCAAGATTGCGTGACCTTTGTTAAAATTAACATTAAATGCCTTCAATTCCAGTGCAATCGCTGTCTTCAATTCCTTAAAGCTGAAATGAACTTTCTAAGATATAAGTTTGTTATAAGATTTGTAACATAATGTTTATGTAATGATATTGTTGTGTAAGACGAATAGAATTCTAAAGCATCACACATAAACCTGAGAGGTTTAACTGATGCTGAATTAGTTTAAAGCATGTAAACATTTTTTTCTTGATAAATAAAAATAATAAAAATAAATAATAATAATAAGTCTACGAATACAAAAAGCTTTTGGCCGACTTCGTCCGAATAATAGTTTCCGTTCCCGGGGGATTTCTGGGATGAAAACTATCCTATGTCCTTTCTCGGGTACCAGAATATATCTGACAGACAGAGTTACTTTCGCATTTATAATATTAGTGTGGATAATATGGATAATCTTATAGCACAAGTACAAAACTCTATAACCATTTTGTTGTATCATCAGTCATTGTTACATTTGTACGGAGCTCTCGGTACGCAAGTCTGATTTGTACTTGGCCTGGTTTTAATTAAAAATGTCATTTCGTTTGAAGAGATATTATTTCTTACCTATAATGGAAATAAAATGAGCGCCATGATCGTATACTAATCAAACCATATAAGGAAAATTATAAAAGACTTAAATAGGCTATAATTTGGAACTCAGGAAATCGTACAGCAAGCTGAAATACAGGTATAACATAGTTCGGCTCCAGTTCTAAAACTTACTGAACCAAAAACTGTTTTAAGCTTTCCTATTCGTAAACTCTTTTCTTAGTTTCTATGCGAAAAAAATGATTATTATTTATTTCATTTTTTTTTTGTTAATTACTTACTGTCTCCCACGGTTTCATCATGTTATGTTACTGCTCCGCTCCCTGGGCCTAAACTAAAAAGTTTTATAACAATCTGTTAAGAACATCTTGCGTGAAAAAGTTTCAATTATTTCAAAAATTACAATCGTTCACGTTTGTTAAATTAGTAGGACTATTAGGATTATTAAATAGTTTTGTCGTACATAACTTACTCTATTTAAACTTGCTCTTTCTCTTTTGATATTTGTTATCCTGCTGTACAGGAGTGATATACTCCAGGCCGCATCCCAGTCACTGCGGCCATCCTCAATAGAGAACTAAGTAACACAAGAGATAATTATTCACAAGCTTAGTGTATGCTCAAACAAAGTGCGCTACCTCTTTTCTTGCTGACCTAGCCTGCTAGGCTGGCTATCTGTCACGACCAAAGTGGATCAACTGTAGGACTTATCCAAGCACTACTATAATTAAGTTTTTGTAAGAATGACAAAAGTAAGTAATTTTTCGCTTGTTCATCTCCATAGAGAAACACCTGCAGCAAGCAACTAGCTTTGAGTCAGCAAACCTAAGTATCCAGCTGGCCACATTTGTCGAATTCAGCTGGATACCAGTGTTTTACGAGAAGCGACTGCCTATCAGACCTCCACAACCGAGATATCCGTTGGTTAAACTGGTCAGACTTTCTGGCCTTTGACCAACTGCTTTACGGGCTTTTCGAGGCACGGAAAGTCAGTGATGCCCAAGATGATGGTCAATTGAATTTTAAAGTAGGTAATGTAAATAACCACATATCTAAATAGTTATTCTGCACTTTAATATTTGAGCTATTAATCTGTTTATCGGAGTTCACAGCACATGCTTGCGTCGACTGGCCCGTCGCCAACACTGACATAGTTATTGTCAACAAAATTTCCTACATAGCGGCTGGCGTACTACATTTTAGAAACTTTCACGCAGATTCTAAAATTTTTAGAATACAGTGTATTTTTTCTTGTTTTTCTTAAAGTTTTATTTGTTTGTCACTAGTGAAATAATAAGATTCGGATAGGTGTTACAAGTCTGAAAATCTTCGCTTCTCTTTACCTACTACTAGCTTCTGCCCGCGACTTCGTCCGCGTGGATTTTTCCTGAATTTTCTTTGCTATAAACCTCACGGAGCCCGAGACCTTTCCAACGAATGCAAAACCGTTGAAATCGGTTCGTGCGTTCTGGAGTTATAGCGTCAGGAAAGAAAACCCGACTTATTTTTATATAGTAGAAGATATACACCGGGGCAGGTAAGACAAGGGAAAACAGATCATACCTACCATATCATAGGAAGTAATTGACCCGAAGCAACCGCAAGCGCAAGGGTGTTTATTTCTTAAGATTTTGCGAGTTTTATTGCAAAAATTTTATAACGGTTTTCTTTTATTTATATATTTTTTAGTCATAAACATAATGTGAGCACAATTATTATATTATCAGGTATGAGAATATGTCCCTTGTTTAACTTACCACTATGTATATGCATGATAATACAAGAAAATCTTCCTCTTGAACCATTGTCTATTGATATAAACCGCATCAAAGTCCGTTGAATAGTTCACAAGATTTAAACTTACATAATTAAAGACAGACTTAACTTCATTTTATATTATGTAAAGCAAATGAACTTGCGACCTTTTGACGGAAATGGATTATATTCACTCTAATTCACATTTAACCATGTAAACAAAAACTTTGTAACACGATTATTTTTAAAGAGTAAGTATGGAGTTTCTTGCTCATTCTTCTTCATACGAAACTACATTTTGGAATGGGCAACTAGAATCACTTTTGTAAATGACGTTTCAAAGTGCAATTTTTGGTCTAATGAAAATAAACGATTTGATTTGACCAGCCCCGACTTACGTCCAGTCCCAATTTTGCACGGGACTTACGAATCTTTGAAATTATTGTTATTTTTTTGGATGACATACTGTTACTTCTTCTGTCTTTGTATAATATTACTTGTATTTATGGATCTTTATATATCCAGCATAGATCAAATAGGAGAGAAGAGATATTTATCCACACAAAACACACCTAACAACATTGATACCTAACAAATATTATGTGTTAAATATTATGTGTTAAATGTTAACGATGTTACTGCTAATTTTCCCGGGCTGTATTGCTTTTTGTTTTTTTTTTTTTTTATTTTAAGGGCCTGTTTCACAACCTCGAAATAGTCCTTGTCTACAAGAAAACTATAGATATGGAACATATTGTGTATGAATTTATCTGCCGGACAATTTAATCAGAACTTATCAGAATCTTAATCTTAATTTTATTAAATTCTTAATCTTAATCTTATCTGTATCAAATTATTTATTTCAATTACGACATACAAGGTATTCTTGGACGTCATTTACAAGATAAAACTATATTTGCAGGGAATCTCGGTACATCCTTCCAAAGGTATTAAAGAAAGTCTATTGCCGATACTTATTGAGTTAGCCCATACTTTAGCCAAGTTATCCGCCTCTGGCCATGCTAGGAGTAAATCATCTGACTAATCAAAAATCACGTTAAAGGTTACAAAATCATAAACCATTTCACAAAAGAAGATACGTATTTCAATGTACGAAAGAGAATTTCAACATCACACGCCAGATTTTTCCAATTTAAGTCGATCACAACTCCCAATTTCTCGTACAGTCCAAAGCGGCAAAGCCAATTACCAGATTTTTCGACAAATCAATAAAATACTAACAAAAAGCACAAGCAACAAAACGTACATCAAACGAATTCTATCGACCCGAGCCATTGTGTCGCTATGAAAAACTTCGCAGTCGAATATCATCTGAAAGTTATTAAGTGCGAAATTAATAAAAAGCTGTCGCTCACTCCGGTTCACCGGCTACGAAAGAGCAACATCACAGTTACGGGATAATGGCCCTTATTGAGCGCGCGTCAATTAAATTCGTCTATCCTTTGACAGATAGATTCCAACAATGGTCGCTTGTTCCGTCGCCCCTTACGTCCCCATTCCAGTTCCCCCTCTCCCCCCCGGACGTGCCAGGGCAGGTTAATAATGATTATTAATATAGTTTAGTAGTCGTTAGGTCTAAATGAGGCAGCCGCGACAACTTGTCTAATATCGCAGCAGCAAATACTCGTGGTTGGGAGTGAACCGGGAGTGTGGCACTGTAATTTTATATTGTTAGTTTGCTGGTTTTAGCTTTTATACTGAGGACGTTAGTGCAAGGTAATGAAGCTTTGTTGTTTATCAAAGGAATTGGTTGATATTATGTGCAAATAAGAAGGTTTTCAGGGATACGGGAACAAAGTGTAGTCCTCCATCCTCCATTGAAAAGGGGGTATGGTCTGTCGTTGTATCTAGTGGGCCCGACGAATAGATACAAAATAATGTTAATAAAACATTATGAGCTGATGCTAAATTCGCGTCAACCCTGTCGAATCTATCTAACGTCTATTGCCAATTGTTTAATGACTTAATTTATACGAAAATGATTTCTATTCTTCTTCTGAAGCTGTCGTTACAGTTTACACCCAGTTTCCAGGATCTGTTATTGGGACGTCAATTAAACACCGGGATGGATAGCTGACTGATTTATTCATAAAGAACGTCTACCTACATTACACAATTATCAAAGTTGGTACAAATACCTTACACTTTTCCCCCTTAAGACTAAAGAAACATGTGTTATAAAACTAAAGAACAATTAAGTACTTATCTGAACATTAAACATAAGTTAGTAAATATAAAAATTACCGGTAAACATAGTATCCTATCCGTATAAAAAGTTCTAAATAACAATTACATATAACTAAACACATATGTTTATTAAAGTCTAATAAGCTGCCGGTAAACTACTCGGCTATGATTTTATCTTTCTTTACGGCGCGCACGTGCGCTCGTATTGTTCTGGCCGAAGCCCCTGGCGGCGGGGGCGGCGGCGGGGAGCGAGTTGCCGGTGCGTCCGAACTCACTGAGGCAGCGCTGCCCGCCTCCGTCTCCCGCTCACAAGATAACTCTGATGCATCCTCGAACGTCTTATCGTCTTGCCCAATACTTTCACCTCCCCCCTTCTTCGTACCGATGCCTGCTCGCGACAACGAATATCGCGACTTATTACCAACTGGGATTACTTGGTCCCGATGTCTGCGCCACTCAACACCGTTTCCCATGTCAATGCGGTAGGACACCGGTCCCGTACTTTTAGATACTGTTCCCGTAGACCATTTATTAGAGTGCGTACTGTAATCGCGTGCGAGCACCGGTTCGCCTATTCGGAGTGGAGGCTGGGGTGTGCCTCCTGCATGAGCTACCTGACGTTGTTGCGCCGCTCGCGCCACTTGCGCGACATCTGGCCGTAACGCATCTAGTCGGGACCGCATCCGACGTCCGGTTAGCAATACTGCCGGTGGCACACCCGTAGTAGCATGCTCACAATTGCGATAATTGAACAAAAATATATTTAATGCATGCAACACATTTTCGCCACCAAGAACAGCCCTTTTAATTGCTTTTTTAATGGTCTTCACCGCATTTTCAGCGGCGCCATTACCCTGTGGCCTGTAAGGTGCCGTTGTTACATGCGAAATAGAATTATTTAAGCAATAATTTTTAAATTCATGCGATTGAAAAGGTGGACCGTTATCCGTAACGAGTTGCGAAGGTAATCCAAACCTACTAAAAACCGTCATTAACGCGGTAATTGTTGACTGTGCATCCGTACGTCCCATAGGAAGTGCTTCAATCCATTTGGAATGTGCGTCGACAACAATAAGGTATTTTCTTCCTGCGTACTCCGCAAAATCTGCGTGCAAACGTTGCCAAGGAAACAAAGGAAATTCCCACGGATGCAGATCTGTACGCGGCGCTGCATCGCGCACCATACGACACGGCTCACACGAACGACACATTATTTCAAGGTCAACATCAAGGTTCGGCCAATATACGTAATTACGAGATAAGTTTTTCATTTTGTTAACACCTAAATGACCTTGATGTATTTCTTCTAGAATTTTATTTTGTAATGTTTTTGGTATGATAATTCGGTATTTATAAATCAAACAATCAAAATCTATTGTTATATCGCTTTTACGTGCAAAATATGGTTTTTCATCTTCGCAACTTGGTACAGAGGGCCACCCAAATTTTACATATCCTACTATTCGAGATAATATTACGTCTTTAATGGTTTCTTTACCAACATCACGGAAATTAACGGGCATACATTGTTGAACTAAATTTACATAGCTCATTGTTTCGGTGGGACAAATCTCGTGTGCTAGCGGTAAACGTGACAACGCGTCCGCGGGGCCGTTTTGTTTGGAACTTATGTATTTAATCGTGAACTCATATGCGGCTAACCGCGCGGCCCAGCGTTGTAAGCGACTGGCTGCTGTTTGTGGTATCCCCACTTTTGCTCCGAATATGTAGCTTAAAGGCTGATGATCCGTACGTAATTCAAATTGTCTACCAAAAAGATATTGATGGTGTCTAGTAACACCATAAAATATTGCTAAAGCCTCTTTATCAATTTGACTATAGTTACGCTCCGCGTCATTGAGTGTGCGCGAAACACAGCTCACCGGTCGCTCACTGCCGTCTGGGAAGCGATGCGCCAATACTGCGCCCAACCCGTACGCGCTGCTGTCCACCGATAGCACTAAGGGCCGACCCTCCTCATAATGTGCGAGCACTCTCTCGCTCGACAGGATTTGTTTAGCTTCCTTAAAAGCCTCGTCGCACTCGCTACTCCAGTTCCAACTGACATTTTTTTTTAAAAGGTTATGCAATGGGTGCAACAAAATACTTAACTTAGGTATAAATTTGCCATAATAATTAAGTAATCCTAAAAAACTTCTTAATTGAGTGACATCAGTAGGCGTCGGTGCATCTACTATAGCTTCTACTTTCTTGGGGTCCGGGCGCAGACCACCTTTATCAATAATGAACCCGAGGTATTTAACGCTCGGTTGTAAAAAACAACATTTGCTGAGTTTAACTGTCAAACCCATATCTTTTAATCTGATAAGTACTTGTCTTAAATTAGTCAAGTGTTCTGCTCTCGAAGCCCCAGTGACACAAATGTCATCCAGAAACACCACCGTAGCGGGCACCCCGCGCAAGGTCTCTTCCATTAACTTTTGGAATTTTTCTGGAACACAAGATAATCCGAACGGCGTACGGCGATAAACAAATGTACCGATGTGTGTAGTAATAGCTGTACACGGTTGTGACTCATCAGTTAACATTGTCTGTTGATATGCATGGGTTAAATCAATTTTTGAAAATTCACTTCCCCCACTCAGAGTAGCAAACAACTCTTCGATGCGTGGGAGTGGGTAGAAGTCACGTTTAAGCTTGCGATTAATGGTAACTTTGTAATCACCACAAATTCGAATATCACCATTCGTTTTGATAACCGGCACAATAGGCGTACCGTAGTCAGAGTGTTCGACGCGGTAAATAGTACCTTCGGCCTCAAGTCGCTCGAGTTCCCGCTCGACACGTGCGCGGAGCGCCAGCGGCACGGGACGGGCCCGCACATACACTGGCTCGTCATTAGTCAGTTGCAACTGGAGCAATTTTTTACACTTTCCTAATTTATCAGTGAAAACTTCTGGAAATTCGGCAGCCAACTTATTTATACATGGATCAGCAATAATATCATTCAAATTTATTTGTTTTATATTAAGCGACTTTAACCAATCCCTGCCCAATAACGGTCGTCCCCCATTTTTAATAACATAACAGCGTAAGTTGGTTGCTGTGACCTCACCAAGTCGAACATTCACTAGTATATAACCTATTGACTCAATCCGCGTACCCGAATAGCAACGTAACATAAGATTATCAGATTGTATTTGTTTATTGGAAAACATCTGTTTATAAAAGTCTTCACTAATCGCCGAGATACGACTCCCGGTGTCGACTTCACACTCAATTACATAATTGTCAATGTTTATGTTAATAAAATAAGGTTTGTTACCTTTAGATGCCAGTTCGATACTTAACAAATCCTCGTCCTCCGAGTTGTTTTCACTTAAATAGTTTTGCCTGCCAGACCGACCACTACCGCGCACCATTTTACACATCACTTTTAAATGTCCGCGTTGGTTACACTCATCGCAGTTGTAATGGATGTAGCGACACCTTTCTGGCCGGTGTGGCTTTCCACACCGCCAGCACTGTTGAGTTGACGTGGAAGGCGCCGCAGAGGTGTGACCCCCTGGCGTTGCTCCCTCAGCCCTGTGTCCTGGGTTACGCCCTAGCCGGCGTGCGCCTGCGCCGCCACTTCGCCCTGCGCCGGTCCTGTGCAGGCCTTCGCCCGCGTCGCCGCCTGCACCTGAGGTCGTGGCTGCAGCAGTCGCCGCGCTCACCTCCGCGTGCCTCTCTGCGGCCTCCAAGGCCAGAGCCAGCTCCACCGCCTCTTTGTATTTAATATTTTTCTCCGCAAAAATTCGCGATCGCATCGCGTTATTGGCAAGTCCCGATACAAATTGGTCACGTAGATTTTCTTCAAGCATCGTGCCAAAGTTACATGTAGTCGCTAGATGTTTTAAATCTTGGAGGTAATCAGTCATGGCTTCTCCAGCGCGCTGTCTACGTAAGCGAAACATGTGGCGCTCGGCGATCTCTGATCTCTGTGGTTCTAAATGGTCAGTCACCAAACGTACCAATTCTTCAAACGTCTTTGTCTCCGGATCCGCCGGGGCACATAAGTCGCACATCAAAGAATATGTCGTTTCACCCACCACAGTAATTAGTAGCGGTACACACAACTCAGCCTTAATCTCATTAAGCACTATGTACTGTTTGACACGACGAATATATGATGGCCATTGTTTTGAATTAATGTCGAATGGTTCTAATCGTCCGATCGGCATTGTTATACACAATCTAGTAAACACGCTCCACAATATAATAACGAAGGATTCGATTTCTTTGCCTCGTCGCCAAATGGGACGTCAATTAAACACCGGGATGGATAGCTGACTGATTTATTCATAAAGAACGTCTACCTACATTACACAATTATCAAAGTTGGTACAAATACCTTACAGTTATCACAAACTCAAATCAGAATGTGCCTTAGGTAGTGTGTTATAAGGCTGAGATTAATATACATTACTTACTTCGTTTTTATCATGCTGTTGTAGTTTGACTAAGAAAAATATATTTATCTTGATCTAAGTCGCATTTTTATTCTAAACTAGAATTTATGTACCGTAGTTTCAATGTTTTAGGGCCTTATCATTGTCATGCGGTTGCGGGTGTGGGCCAGGCCGACAAGTTTATTGCAAGCTGCACGTATGCGTGCCTCCCGCAACTTATCATACATGTTTTATTGTAAAATTTATATTATACGGCTTGCAACAAACATGGCGATGAAAAGGCTCTAAAACGAGTCAGGTACTGTAATAATAATCAAGTTTCTGAACGACACTAACCAGTCTTGTCACAAGTCGTGGCATCATATTATGGAGAATGTGTTTTATTTTAATGTATCGCTTAATTTTTGTCAAATTTCTTTTGCGTGTGTCTCTAACACTATTTTCGTGAAAACGTAACTGATATCAAATAAATAAGCCCCACCTCCCGGGCTATGTAATAGAGCTGAATATTAAATACGCAGCTATTTCAATTAGCTCGCCGCCACTTGCGACCATCCATGCCATCGACAATCCGATTAAAACGAACCAATTAATGAACTTCCATATATTTGTCACATTGACAGAATATTTGGGAAATGGGGCAAAAGGACCGGTTTAATTGGTATTTATTGAATTGAGACTGTAGGCTCCTGTTTCATAGAAATGAAATTGGTGTTAAGTATGATGGGTATTAAAATTACTTTTACACCTTTTTTTAGGGCGTGTTAGACTTTTGCCCACTAAAACCCACTCATGTCCCTTGGGTTCCCTTTATGTCCGGGACCACGGTAACTAATAAGGTCTCACTACAGCCACCCGGCAGCCACTCCGCGCCGACTCGCCTTATAACCGAGGCGATCCGGTGACGCTACGGAGTTGATGTAGTGAGCGCATGCCCATACAAATCCATATAAAGAATACTATCTAATCTATTTAGAACTATTCCTCTACCCCGGCAGTCATCGGCCATAGAGGGCCCCTTTACGTGCTGACTGCTCCTTGAGGCGCGCGTGGAACATAACGCCGTCTTTTTATATTTTATTTTTGACTAGGTGGAGTCAGCGGCTGTCTCAGGAACTCTGGGATTACCGTCTCTTTCTAAGTCCAGACATTAAAAATGTTATCAATGTTTATGTGTACGTAAACATAACCATGCAGAACTGCAGACTAGCTTTTTGAGGAAAGTACAAACAAAGTTGAGTTAAGTAAAAAAGAACCCTAGGGCCAAGGTTGTAAAGCTCGTAACGTTTATTTCTGTAAAACAGAGATTAGACAAAAATCCATAACATATATATATATATAATAATACCAGCCTATAACTGTCCCACTGCTGGGCAAAGGCCTCTTCTCATACAGAGAAGGCACGAGCATTGGTCACCACGCTTGCTCAAGGCGGGTTGGCGATTTCGGACTTATATTAACTACAAGTCCAGGTTTCCTCACGATGTTTTCCTTCACCGATGTCTGTGATGTCTAAGATAATCTTTAGACAACATAAGACTATAACTGAAGTAAAAAACATCTGGCTGAATCTTAATCAATTTTATAAGACAGTCTTGGCTAATATCATGTAGTACTCGGCAGGTTTCTAGATGTAAACATAATGAGCTTATACTAATCGCTGAACAAATCACTGAAACATACAAAAAGTAATTAACAACCAAACGTTTAACCATCAATTTAATCTAAATACAAATAGAATTTAACCAATAGATGAACCTTAAATCGCACACATTAAGGACCATTTTCCAAGAGCAAGCGCAAAAATGTTACCAATTGAATATCAATGAAAGTATTGGCAAGCGGTTGGTATTTCACGACAATTCTCAGTGCGTTGAGCATTTGATGAATCTTGCTGAGCATCAATAGAACATGTTTGGTTTGTTATATTTGGAGTTTAAGATCACGATACAGGAATAGACACACCTGCTGCCGTGGGTGTAGTGAAATTTTAGGAAGGCAGATTGGCGTAACTATACTGCTAAGGCCCATAGCAAACTGATACTCGTAGAATGGGGATACTGTGATGATGTGGTCTTTGCGTTTTTAGATGACTTGGTCTAAGACACTGGTATATAAAGCTTATCCTGAAAAAAGAAACCAAAAACGCCAATAAAAAATCATTTGTCCTAGTCCAACGCATTATATCCACATCCGCTGAATGTCTAAAAAGAAAGGTCATATGAAATTAATTTGAATTATGGTGAGGATTCACAGGTTTGGTACCCTGCACAAGAGAACGGATATGATTACTCATACACAAAATGTTGCCAAGCTATCACTGGATATAGTGAGTGGCCCCATTAACTGGCATAAACTCGTGACCTAAATGCCAGCTGTTGTGTCTAGGTTTTACCTCTCTATTGCTACTCCACTGAAGGCAATTTATGATCGTGGTTTATTTAAGAAAAATATTACGTACACATCCGTATAACTCTCATCAATAGTATAATCTATAATCAGAAAAGTGCTTTTGACAATGTCTTTTTACAAACAAACTATTTCCCATCAAAAAATCTTCCTACAAGTCTGTTGAAAAGTGGGGACGGCGATTTGGTTCAATAAAAGTTAAAAATCTAAGAAGAAGAAAAAACACCTCACGAACTACAAAATAACTCAATTAACAACAAAAAGAACAAATCTACAGACTTCCAACTGTGTACGCTGACGATAGCTGATGATAATATTCTCACAATAGCATGGTTTACGTTTCTGATGTTATTTATGACCGCATACTAATACCTGAAGTTAATGAATGTATTGCAATAAATGTCAATATTTGATGTGTTGTCAATGTCAGTTAAAACGATGTTGTGATAATTAATACGAAAGATGAATGGTTAATAAAGATGGAACTATTAATATGAGTATCGTTTAAAACAAGAGAACGAATATGATTACTCATACACAAAATGTTGCCAAGCGCATTTAGTATGGGTGACTAGACTGTGATGGGGATGGGTGACTAATGTGTGAGTTAACGTTAGCTTGTACGTTAAGAAGTGTTAATATAAGTTGAAAAGAAACTAACCAACAACGCGTACCGAAGGACCAAAATGACTCGCGTTTCTTCGAAGCTAGGGGGGATACAAGAGCGTGCATTCACTGATGTAAAGCTCCCGAAATAGATTCGGATATTAAACACCGTTTCAGGAAGACGCGCAAAGGTTATCTAACCTCTTCTGTGTACGTAATAGATTCTAATTCATCTACCATTCAACCTGTTAAATCATGAACTTGAATGAACTGTGTTACGGTAATTGTTAAAGCCCAAACAATCCAAATTCCTGTCACCAAAAAAATCTAAAGCGTTAACCCGATAACAAATTGGATTCTTGCCACATTCATACGGTCCCAAACGATGACTATAATTAACTAGTTTCTAATCGTACCGTGGTAAACAAGAGTTGTCGTCATATCGACGTATTGCTCCCAATATTCGTCGAGCATGTAAACTGAACACGCCGGGAGTCTGTTATTAATAGACAAGCCGAACCGATGGTTTCTTTTACTCCAGCGAACTCTCGCGATATTTACGGAGACACGTGGTTTATGCAAATGTTTAGCTTATCGTAAGCTCTTAAGGACTAGTGTCGAATGGCAGGTTGGGCAGCGCCGCCCCAAGATATTAGGATAAATTTAGAAAATGCTTTTGGCCGCGGGAGTTGTCTTTACTATTTATGGTAATGCACGCGGTGGTTAATTCTGACGCGTGTGGTAACCTCCGCTTCTAATTATAACCTCGGACCCCGCTCTCTCCAGGGGAAGTGTACCTACTCTGTCAGTTAGCTATGCTTCCTTGTGTTCCCGATGAATTTAAAAAGTTTCAAGTAGGCGGCGATTGATCGCCGGAATGTTGGCAGTGAGTGTGACCCAGATATAGACAGGTGCGATCTACTGACTCACATAGCTGTCACATGAAACACTATACCGCAGGGGGAATGCGGGTGTGGGACTCCAAACAAAAACCAAAGTCAACGGTTGTATAAAAAGAAATAATGTAATTAAAATAAATAAATTAACCGTTTATTTATTAATTACATTTGGCGTGAGATCCATAACGATCCCGTGTATATAATAAAAATAAAAAAAAGAAAATTAAATTTATATAAATTTTACAATAAATTACATTACAATAGATGGCGTTATCTTAGATGTTCAGTTCTGTCAGGTATCACTACGTACAACGTACAAATGCTAGAGTTCCTTGCGGAACGAGAGCACCACAATACACAGCACTAGGGTCACGCAGCAGCGGCGCAGGAGCCCCGCGCGTGCGCGAGGTTCACGTGCACGCTTAGAAGCACTTGCGGTGGACGATGCCGGGGCCGGACTCGTCGTACTCCTCCTTGGAGATCCACATCTGCTGGAAGGTGGACAGGGAAGCCAGGATGGATCCACCGATCCATACGGAGTACTTCCTTTCGGGGGGAGCGATGATCTTGATCTTGATGGTGGAGGGAGCCAGGGCGGTGATCTCCTTCTGCATCCTGTCGGCGATACCGGGGTACATGGTGGTACCACCAGACATGACGGTGTTGGCGTACAGGTCCTTACGGATGTCAACGTCGCACTTCATGATGGAGTTGTACACGGTCTCGTGGATACCGCAAGATTCCATACCCAAGAATGAGGGCTGGAAGAGGGCCTCAGGGCAACGGAACCTCTCGTTACCGATGGTGATGACCTGACCGTCGGGAAGTTCGTAGGACTTCTCGAGGGAGGTGGAGGCGGCGGCGGTGGCCATCTCCTGCTCGAAGTCGAGGGCAACATAGCACAGCTTCTCCTTGATGTCACGCACGATTTCCCTCTCAGCGGTGGTGGTGAAAGAGTAACCCCTCTCGGTGAGGATCTTCATGAGGTAGTCGGTCAAGTCGCGGCCAGCCAAGTCCAGACGGAGGATGGCGTGGGGCAGGGCGTAACCTTCGTAGATGGGGACGGTGTGGGAGACACCATCGCCGGAGTCCAGGACGATACCGGTGGTACGACCGGAGGCGTACAGAGAGAGCACGGCCTGGATGGCGACGTACATAGCCGGGGAGTTGAAGGTTTCAAACATGATCTGGGTCATCTTCTCCCTGTTGGCCTTAGGGTTGAGGGGGGCCTCAGTCAGCAGGACTGGGTGTTCCTCAGGGGCGACGCGCAGCTCGTTGTAGAAGGTGTGGTGCCAGATCTTCTCCATATCGTCCCAGTTGGTGATGATGCCGTGCTCGATGGGGTACTTCAGGGTGAGGATACCTCTCTTGCTCTGGGCCTCATCGCCTACGTAGGAGTCCTTCTGACCCATACCGACCATCACACCCTGGTGACGTGGGCGACCAACGATGGACGGGAAGACGGCGCGGGGCGCGTCGTCGCCGGCGAAACCGGCCTTGCACATGCCGGAGCCATTGTCGACTACAAGCGCAGCAACATCGTCGTCGCACATTTTGGCGTTTGTGTTTGGTTTGGGACGCGGTGGATGTTGACTCTACGGCAGCGAGACTGCGAGTGCGGCGAACAGCGGTCACGGAATCTTTTATAGGGGAGCGGCGCAGACGCCGCGCGCCTTACATGGCGAGCGCGCCGGCCCCCTCGCGCGCTCAGCCCCCGCCTTTCTTTACATATTTTACAGGAATATACTAACTGTAGTTCTTCTTATCATCCCTAAGACATTCTTTAGGGATAAAGGGAGGGTTTTCAGTCAATATTTTGGTGTAAAACGCCGCGCGCCGTAACAGGCGCGAGCGCGCTGCCGCCCGTCCTGAGCCATTTCAGGCGATGGGCGGACGCCGCAGTTTAACTACAAATTAACTTTATTGCTTTTTTTAACTGGGTGTACTAAGATATCTAAGATTAAGGGTCTAATCTGGTTAACCATTTATTTTTAGATTTCATGAATCTAAAATTTCCATAGTAATTTCATCACATTGTCGTAGTTCTCTTAACATTACCGATAACTTTATTATTTTAAGTTGTAGACCTTAAGTTTTTGACTAGGTAACATCATTCCGCACAAAATACATAGCAAATTAACTCTTATTACGTTTTCAAAAAGACGACAATAGCATGCGATATTTTGACGACGAAAATGTTTGCGAATTGCGGAGTTACTAGGTCAATAGAGTTTAATGAGTAATGGTCGCTACTTAAGTTTCGCATGTGTTAATAACATATCAATTGAATATTCCTAATTAGTTAAAATTACACTCTTCAAGTAAGTAATCTAGAGGCAGTTTTAAAATAAAAATAAAATATTGAAAACCGAATAATAACCAGAAAGAAAAATAATTCATTCGGTTTAGCAATAATTTGTAACAATAGTTTACTGACAAGGAAATTTCTACAATACATAAGTCAAATAATTATTATAAAGCACACAAATTAAAAAGGAGAATAAATTCTGTAAATAATCTAAACGACAAATTAATAAAAAATAATATAATAAATAAACTCAAAAAACTGACACGCATAGGTCCCTTCTCTCTTTTAAGTGCTTTGTTAGTTTTTAACTACTATTTTTATATTATATTCGTATAACGTATAATACTTATTTGTGAGTCCCAAATAAAAATATTTTTTCTATCAAAATAAAAACAAAATAAGGTTCCAACAATACATGCCTCAAAATACTTTTAAACTGTAATTATATTTGCAATGTTTTTCGACGCCCCTGTCAAATCATGTTATCATCATCTCCCTAACCTATTCTCAATGGTTGCGAAATGTTTATAATAGTTACCGTGACCCCGGAACATAAAAGGCAACCGAAGGAACATGAGTGGGTTTTAGACAGTAAAAGCCTGACACGCCCTCCCGCCGCACCCAGGACGGGATCAGCCATTTGATGATTTCCCACTCCTCCAAAAAAAACTTTTTCTCAATTATGTTAAGGTCAGTTTCCAGTCTAATCGAAATCAGCTGCAAACACTGTTCTACGTTAAGCGATTGCATATCAGGCCTTCACAACCCAGTTGCTGGGCGCCACGATACTCTTTGGATAGAATGGCCAGACTTTCTGACTTCAGACTTTTCGTAACAACGTCAAAGTTCTACAAATGACAACCGGGACAACGGCTTTACGTGCTTTCTTAGGCACGCGGTGTCAGTGATGTCATCTTGGACTTCACAGACACCTTTAGAAAGTCAAATGATATGAATGAATTGAAAAACGTACATTTGATATATATCGTATAGTGCTCGAGTTCCGGGCTTCTAAACCACCACGACATTTTAATAATATTTTTAAGCCTGTTAATGAACAATTAAAAAGTATATTAAATAATTAATAGATATTGGAAACGTGTCTAAGCAACATAGTGAGGTTAATCTAAATCATTAACCTTAATTGAGCTTGTACAAATTTTGACCACTAGCCTCTGAATAAAATAACATAGTCAATCGAACAGTAATTAATTTGCATACTTGGTAATTTCTCCCACAGTATCAATTAGAAACTTTGCATAAACAGTTTATATGTATCTACAGGAATATGACTATTATTCCAATGTGCTTTGCAGCTGTTGCAACTTATAGTACTTACTAGTGTGATAATAATAATTTACACATGATAATACTATGAGGCCAATTTTATTCTGCTAACTAAATGACGTTTGCAAAATTCGACCAGTCGCAATGTGATAACAACAACAAACTATATTAGTCGACATCGGCTTTGGTTGCCATTATAAAAAAATTGAATAGAATAGAACAACAAACTATGTCAAAAAATATAAAGTGCAGTTTTTCCAATCATTCAGATAAAGATAAAGATAAAGATCATTTTATTTGTCAAAACATGTGTAGGTCATAATAATACATGCAAAAATGGATGTTTATTATAGATGGTACATTACTTATCGATTGTATCAACATGTTTTACCACGACTGGTGTACAAATATTAATTATTATATGCAATGAATCTAAATAGTAAATGTCAAAATGTTCAGCTAGTGCAATACTGTTCAATGAAGTTATTTTTTAAAAGTTACAGAGTTTAATAAACTTGGATTACGTTTATAAACCTCAAAAACTCGATTCTTTTAATTCCTGCTCCGTCCCCATTTATCTCCTAAAAAAAACCTTTTAGTTTTCTTTAAAAAATATTAATTAGTTCTTTAAATAAATCCTTAAATAGTTCTTTACATATTACAGGAAAATCTATAAGATTGAAAACCTTTGTGTATGGGATCGATTGATCTCTGCTAGCTAAAACTAAAACTAGCTTTTGCCCACGGCTTCGCTCGCGTTAGAAAGAGACAGAAAGTAGCCTATGTTACTCTCCATCCCTTCAACTATCTCCACTTAAAAATCACGTCAATTCGTCGCTCCGTTTTGCCGTGAAAGTAAGACAAACATACAGACAGACAGACACACTTTCCCATTTATAATATTAGTAGTAATTTTTAGACGTCAATACTTTATTCCATAGATAAAAACTTATATTAGCTACTAGCTGTCCCCCGCGGTGTCACCCGCGTCTGTAATTATTGCTACGTCCCCGAAGGTCATAGAGTGGTTTTAATTAGACTGTACTATCCGTACTAATATTATAAATGCGAAAGTAACTCTGTCTGTCTGTCTGTCTGTCTGTCTTTCTGTCTGTCTGTCTGTCTGTCTCTTCTTCACGCCTAAACCACTGAACCGATTAGGAAATGGAAAGAGAAAGATGCATTTAACTTAAATTTAGTTAAGTTTGTGAACAAGAGAATCAGCACCATTATTTAGTAAATCCAAAATAACTGGTACTTAACCCCTTCAAACACACGTGATTCGAGACACAATAAAAAAGACAATAGCAGCGGGACAGCCGTCTGTCGCTTGGTCGTCGAAAGGGTAATAACCTAACGCATTTAAATAACCCAATAAATTCTTCTCAAAAGTCTTTAAAGCTATGACAACAATCCTTAGTACAAGAATAATCTATTTCACTCAACACAAGCTTTAGCCAAGGAATTACACTAAATATGTTACCCTTATGAATAGTTCAAATAGTGTTCTTAATTACTTTAGAACAACAAGCCGGATTGGCATGTTCATGTTAATGGATCACTTGATCAGCGACGAATAATAATACAGGTGTGAATAGGATGGTTTAGATAAGGACTGGGGATTTAAGTGTTCTTAAATGTTACGCCTGGTCAGTTTATGAATATTTGGTCTTAACGTGTGTGGTTTGCGGTAAAGATAAGTTTTAGAAAAAATATTATAGCTTAAAAAGATTCATTGAAGTTTCTTACGTTTTATTATTTACTAGCTTTTGCCCGCGACTTCATCCGCGTGGTTCCCGTTCCCGGGGGATTTCCGGGATAAAAACTATCCTATGTCCTTTCCCGGACTATATCTGTACCAAAGTTCATTCAAATCGGTTCTGTGGTTTAGGCGTGCGTGAAGAAGAGACAGACTGACAGACAGACAGAGCTACTCTCGCATTTAGAATATTAAATAACATTAGTATGGATATAATTGAAAGCATTTATTTATTTTAGTCCTTTTTCAGGTAATTACGAATTGTCAAAGAGACCGACTTTTTTCAGTTAGTCAGTGTTAAAGCTAGTTGCTTGCTCCAAAACGTAGGTTGGTCTCTAAGAAGAAGAACAAGCAAAAAACTACATAAGCGCTCTTTTCAATAATTAAGTTTTATAAAATCTTGCATGCATTATTTGTGGAACTTATCGTGGTGTTAAGTATTAAAAACAAAATGATTCGTATAGATAGAAGTGCTTTTTATTGGTTTTATGATGCAGATAATTACTTATGCTTAACATTGAGTTAAGGTAAAAAATTAATGTAATAAATAAATGCTTGATTTTAGCTTTTAATACTGAGAAGATAGAATAATTTTTTAATTGCCATTGCATTTATTTTATTACATATTTCATTGAAATACAACTTTGATATAGCATGAAACTATGACAATTATCATTTTACATTTTGTTTGTATGTATACAAAATTACGCACACAATGTAACTACGCCGTAGCACCTCTCTAGCCTGCTACGAAGGTTGTAGAGGCTCTACGCCGTAGCATTTGCGCCAAACAAATTAAGCCTGCGCTCTGATTGGTTGATTTGCGAACGACCTTTCTGCTATGGGCAGGGAGGTAGTTGGGTCAAGTGGTAGCTTATATAAATTGATTAATTTACATCCATGCCTATACTGCTTGAAAGGCAATTTCTATTTCGTCTGGTTTTAGCTGTATTGCATTGTATTTTTGATATGAGCAAGTAATTAGTACGATTTTGTTTTTAATTTCTATGATTTATAATAGGTGCAAGTTATTTGAATATTTTTTTTTCGTCTTAGTCTTGGACAGATCATACATTATTTCATGAACTGTTTAGATCTAATCTAACCGAAGGAATGGTCGAATCCAACACTATTTCATAAAAGAGACGAACACTGTTTCAACCTATTTTTTATATCATCTTAAGATCTGAGAGAACTTAGAACAAATCTGCTTATAGTTTGTAACTGATTGCAGATAAACAAAAAAAAAAAAAAAAACTTAAGATCAGGCCACCACATATGTATAGGCATTAAGTTCGCCGTTGTGCATTGTTTTTTTTAATGTGCGCAAAGTTTTAAATAAATAAATATGTACATCTTAAATAGAATGTATAAAAAAATTATATAATAAGGTCACTATAAGGTCACTATTTAACATTTAAACGACCAAGCGACAGCAGGCTGTCGGGCTGCTATTGTCTTTCTATTGTGTCTTGAATTACGTGTGTTCGAAGGTTTAAAAGAAATTTTCTGGCGGACTCCACTGTTGATTCTGGCTTTCAGGAGTTGCAATGGTTAGGAATAGTGTATAAGGATTGGTAAATTAAAAAAAAAATAAGAAAATCCTGCTCTACGCGACTGTAAAAAAAACAATTGTCTTGAAAACTTTTACACAAGCCAAAATGGATGCAATAATAAGAGTTGTTGTAATGTTGGAGTGTCTGAGAGAAAACAATCTTAATAATCCTTGCTTGACATGAACTTAGCCAACTTTTTCTTAATTCTTTTAACCTATTGAATGCTCTAATTACAGACAGACACAATTAGAAAAGCATTGTGTCTCGCGTGGATCCACGTCCTAGACACACGAAAGGTTAAAGCTCGCAGTGCTTAATATTGAAAACGGATTTGTAGGCAACATTACATTTTTATAACGATCTATTACTTTCTTGTGAGAAGTCTTTCAAATTCCGGTATTTAGTATCCCAACGACCTTCGCACTAACCGAATTAGATCAAAACAATACTTTTAAATACCTCTCGTCTGTAAATCTTTTTGAGAAACAGTTTTGTTAGTTCAAATTATATAATCTACATTTCGGTTGCGTTCGCAGTCAGGGTGAAAGGCTGATAAAGATAGCCTTCTCAATGTTCTTCTTAGGAGTTTAGGCTTACAGGCCCAGCGGTTAAGGCGCCTGCTTCGTGTAAGAGATTGTGAATTCGAAACTGGGCAAGTACTAACCAGTGTTTATCGATTCATACATACTTTCAAAAGTTGGTCTAGAATATCACAAACATCAATCCAGGAAAACATAGAGGGACCTGCTTTTACAAGGAATAAAAGTACAAAATCACCAATTAGCCTTGAACAAGCGTGATTATTATGCTCGTGCCTACTCTGTTTTAGAGGCCTTTTCCTGCAGTGGACAGTAGTAGGCTGATATATAACACATACTATATTTTATCCGACTACATCGTACAAGATTTAGTTCAGCAAACAGTTCACCATGTTGCCATTGTAATACTGACATGCATTCATTAGTCAAGTTTAATTATACTACGACAACAAACAGAGTATATTTGGATCACGGTAGCGAAATGTCACTATCACTATTCATTGATTCTCTCAATTGCATACCAATACCGGTATTATATCACTACCAATTGCTTTTAAACCTCCGTTTATATCGCCTACTTTCGTAACCATTGGCGATTTTGTGTCACTACTTATCCAAACTCTGCATGTTGTACCAGCAATGGTTGATGTACAAAAATGTGCGGTAGTAGTGGTGTGTCTAAAGTGTTAGAGGTATGATGCAAGTGCATAGAGTGCATTGGCCGAATCTATTTGTGGGAACAGGTGTATGGAGTGTAATCGCGCCGATGGTTGGGTGTTAGAATATGTTATATCTCCGAGTCAGAACGGGATTCAAACCAATTTCAGTGCGGCGCCGGCGGCGTTTAAAATAACTTGGTCAATCGGAATCCGGTGAAGGAAATTTTGCTGTGAATCGGTGGGCAGAAACTGTATCTATACTAGTTTGTATTCATTTTGTAAATGTGATAGTTACACTGTCTGTGTGTTTATCTAATAACTGAACCACTGAAGTGATTTTGATGAGATTTGGTATGAAGTAGGCTTAAGAAAAGACGTTAGATAGTTTCTAATTTGCAACTTCATAAAGATCGTATGCAACCGAGTATTTTAATAAACCTCCAATTCTATATTTATTTATAAAAAAATATAGACTAGACATACCATTTTATCGGTCCTAAGGAACTCTCACGAATCACATTAGTTTTTTTTTTAGTAATATGATGTTTTTATTTTTAACAATAAGGAAAATCAATTTCAGACTATACAATTCAAGCGCGTTGAAGTATTTATATTTGAATCGGATATCCCAGTACACATGTGCGTATATAACGCGTGTCTACAATATGCGTTCTATAACTCAATCTTTTTGGTACAGCCGTCCAGGTCCATTTTTAGGGTTCCGTTCCCTGTTTCCCTCTCTTGAGAATTGGCGGGAGCATTGTCATGCTCGCTCAAAAAGTCTCGCTGATGGTGGCGAGTGCGTTGGATCATTCAGTTCCCTTCAAAATGGTTAAGCTAAATGATGCTGATGCCACGCGTCATGCTCGTGAACGGGCGCTATCAGTTGAGATGGGTCATCTCTTAACTGCCATTTTATTTTAATTTTGTATTCGTTTATTTTGTTACATTCTTACATTGTTTTCACATGTAGAAGCAACAAAAAGAAAATATAACCAAGATTTTGTAAAACATGATATTTTTAAAAAGAGTGTCCGTGGAGTTTCTTGCCTGTTCTTCTCCATAGAGATCTACGTTTTGGAACAGGCAATTAGCGTCACTTTTCTTTTCTGACTAACCGAACGACTCTTTGACAATTCATAAGTACCTGTAAATGGTCTAAGTGAAATAAATGCTTTAAATTTTGAATTTTGAATTAGCCTGTTTTTATCGGCCTTCAATAAGTAGGAGGTTCTATATTTGGCTGTATTTTTAACCGACTTCAAAAAGGAGGTGGTTCTCAATTCGTCTGTATGTTTTTTTTGTATGTTTGTTACGCGATATCGTCAATTGTAAACGGATTTTGATGGTTCTTTTTTTGTTTGATAAGTCATGATTCAGTTGTGATCCCATTTTGTGGCGATCAGTTCAGTGCTTCTCGAAAAATTCATCAAGAACAAAAAAAATTGACGAAATATACATTGACGATAATGTGCGTTTCTTCAAGTGTCTATTTTCGTTTTATAAAATTGTAAGTAGTTTTATTTGGAAAATAAATTACTTTGAAAGATACTGTAATACACAATCAGACATTGGGAGTTGTTACTTTTTTGGAAAAAGTTTCTTTTAATATATTTTTTTTATGCTCCTGGATCACGTTTTATAAAATGACTTATGCAATTACTTTCAGAAATAATCATAAGATCAAATCAGATTTGATGATAGAATCTAAGAAAAATCAAGAAAACTCTTAAAAATTTTATAAGTTGGCGGCAATGTAAAAAAACAAAAGCCCCCGGACTTCCAAAATTTAAGTTATTTTTCAATTTTTTTTTTGTTTTTGCTGGCGGTTAATTTTTTTTTTTTTTTGTGAACTTTTTTCAATGTAAAAAATTAGCCTTTAGAAGTTTATTTAACCCACCACTGCCATTCTGTGCCTCAGAAATTAATTCCGATTGTCATTTGTAGATCTAGATAGTTTAGTTAGATTTGAATCAGAAACCAAGGGGTACCGGAGTGTAGAAAATCTTCAACTTCGGAAACCAATTCTTTAGTCAGAACGGCAAACATTTCTAAACTTTTTATAAAGATCATTGACGTCTGCCGACTATAATTTCTGGCCTACATCCAAAGTGCGGTTTACTCAGCCATACGATCAAGGCAGTAGAAAGAGTCAGCCATTACTGAATGTCAAACAATGCATTTCTATTAATATCTACCTTCTATTTGTGATCACGCCTAATAAGCAAGCGCTTGATCTTTTGTAGTTGGTCGGAAATAGAAAAGTGCACCCACTGACTGTGGTGAAGCGATACTTTTTTTTTGGGAATGGGAAATCATCAAATGACTGTTGCCGTCCTGGGTGCGGCGGAAGGGCATGTCAGACTTTTACTGACTAAAACCCACTCACGTTCCTTCGGTTGCCCTTTATGTTCCGGGGTCACGGTAACTGTTATAAACATTCCGCAACCCCGGCAGGATGCGATACTTTTCGAAGACCATTATCAAGAGTTGGTACTTATAGAAACAAATGTTTTGATGGTCTTGGTGTAAAGGTACCTTTCATGTTAGAGGTTGTGGCATTGAACTAAGGCAAGTAACAATATAGCTTTTATAAAAAAAGAACAATTACTGACATCATGTCAGTAATGTCTAAGCACGTCAAACCGTTGGTCCGGCGGGGTTATTACCTATGAAACAGCAATCAGCAATATTTGCGCAGTGATCGCGCGATCACCGCGCGATCGTCAAAAAATATCGTATTATGTATGAACCGATTGCTAATCGCTCGCTGATTGTTCTAATGCACTTATTGCTACGATGACGATAAAGTAGCAATCGCTGGAACTAATTAAATATCACCTTTAACAAAAAAAACTTAACTTTGCTCTTAAAAACCATACTAAATACGAAACCACCAAACGAAAAATTCATATTTTAGTTAACTGATTGCTCCACAGAGGCAGCACTATCGCTAGTTTGCTATTTGACGTGACGTATTTTGAATTGACGTTTGAGCAGCAAATTTTGCTAAATTATCGCGATCGCTCGGCTATTGCAAGATACGTAATCCCGGTGCCGGTTGCCATTCGTGGAGGGGTGTAAGTGGCCCTACCATCGCCTCCAGGGTCAAAGCCAACCTCACCAGCACGTGGTACACCCTGCTGACTCACTGACGAGGCTCAGACGGACTAGGTCTCTTCACAAAGAGGAGACCATCGCAGTCATATTGCATATATTTTTGTCATATATCTTTCTTCGTTTGAGATATAGTAAAGTAAACATATGGTCGTGGCAAAACTGTGGGGTGTTTTCCACAAGTTGGGTGTTTGCCATTAATAAAGAGTTAAAGTTGAAGCCTTTCTTAGAACTTAGAAAGTCATTACGGGTAGTCAGAAGCCAGAAAGTCTGACCAGTCTAACCAAGGGGTATCGTGTCGCCCAGTAACTGGGTTGTAGAAGTCTGATAAGCAGTCGCTTCATGTGACACAAGAGGTAAAGGTTCACGTGGTTTGTGAAGTACGGGAGTGACGTCTTAACATAGAAAAGTACATATCGAGGGGTGAAAGGCTATTTAGTATAAGCGACATCTGGGGCGATATTAAGTTATATAATTATTATGATTTGTAAAACTCACATTGGTACTTGTCCGGCTTAAAACTAATATAAAATGAACTAGAAAACGGATTGATGCCGTTTTTATCGAAAGATTGAGTAGTTTAAAAGGAAGGTGTATGAATAATACATTTGAAACATTGGCCCAATTATTGCTAGAGAGAGTTACATTTTTGTTTGGTACATTTACAAAAGCATCAAGTTATGACCTCGTCGGTTTTCGTAATTTTATTATTATAATCATAACAGCATAATAAATGCGTATTCCTTTTTCAAAAAGATGTATAATGCTTTATATTTTACAAACTCAATGGTGTAAACACAGATGTAGTTCAGTATAAATTTCGGTAAGTATTCCAAATTTAAATCATATTCGCCCCCTAGAGGATGAATGAAATTCAGTACAATTTTTAACAGATTAAAAATGACTATTGTTATATTCACTTTTTGTGGCATAGAATGACACTTTTTTGAGCAAGTGGTACGACAATAATATAACATTTATCTATCCTCATCAATGAACCTTTACACATTGTAAACACAGTTCATATAGACACAAAAAACATTGTTTTGACACCAGCACATTTGTTCGCCGGTTCTCTTGGCAAAGCTCGTAATACTACAGAACTACGGTGAATCACGGTTCACTCTCGATGTTGTAATCTTGTTAACCGAAAAAGGAGTCTCCCTTTTTGGAACCGCCCACTATTAAAGCCCGTGGAAACCACTTGAAAGAAACCGTAGGCTGTTTTAACAAATTTTGCTATTTCATAAATTTTGTGATTTATAAACTGGTCTGCATGATTCTGACCAGTTCACGTATATATTTTTTACGATGACCCTGTTAAAATGGCCTGACGACAGACAGATAAGGGTGTCACGACAAGTCTGTTGGTCTAGTGGTTAGTGACCCTGACTGCTAAGCCGGAGATCGTGGGTTCGATTCCCACCCAGGACAAACTGTGTGATGACCACGATTGTTTGTTCTGTGTCTGGGTGTAATTTAACCATAATATGTATGTATTTATAAATTATATTAGTATGTACACCAGTTGTCTGGTTACCTACCATAATAATTATAAGCTCTGCTTAATTTGGGACTAGATAACCGTCTATTCAAATATGTGTGCTTCTTGAGAGAAGCACACATATTTGAGTGGACCTGTCTAAAGAGTACCTCAGACATAAACCTTCATGGTTCTCGCACATTTTTGACCAATACGATATTATGGACTTTAAAAGAGACTTTGACCTCTGAGTTTGTTTCGGATGTTTCTTCTCAGAGCAGTCCAGCTAGGAAACACCGGCCCCATCGTTTGCGTTAAATAAAAAATCAAAATATTGACGTGTAAAGTGTTATGTATATAACCTACTTACAAAATAATTACGATTTTACTGATTTTTACTGATTTACTGATGATTTATTTATATGTATGTATTTTGGCTAGCTTATTTACCATTCAATAACATTTAAAATGTCTACATGTCTACATGAACAAACCGCGGATACGATTACTTTCAAATAATGGTCCTTCTCTCCGCATTTTCCTTTCAGCACGACAAGCTGTTTATGAATTACGACTGCAACAATGTTCTCTCATTGTGAACAAGTGTTAAAACGTTCAGGTCCACTCGATCAGTATCGACGCCGTAATGTATTTATTTCAGGCGCAGTAGGGAGGATTATAAATAGGAACGCAAGTTCACTGCCGATTCGTACATTGTGGAGCCAGGGCGGTGGCGAGTAGGGATTGAGTCGCTGTGTTTTAGATAGTAAATGGCATCAGTTGAAGAGAAAAACTAAACTTATGAATGGCTTTCGAGCCACACTCAGATTGTAAAATTATAGATGATGAAGCTGTCTTAGCAATACCTTTACAACCGAAAGATGCTTTTGGGCTAGAACCAAAATACTGTTTAACCGACAGCCGGCTGTCGCGCTGCTATTGTCTTTCTAATGTGTCTCGAGTCACGTGCGTTCGAAGGTTTAACCAGCATACAAGCATTTAATATTGTTTTACGGTTTGATGTCAATCCAAAAATTTACTTAAGGTCACAGCACACAAGCACCATGCTGCCGTGCATGGCCATACTACTGTTCATCCCGCTATGGTTTGTGTTTATGAATGAATATGTGTGTGTTGGTTAATGAGATTTGCACCTTTCACAAAAAATGTGGAGTATAAAATTCTCCGTAACTTGTACCTTAACTTTTTTTTCATACGATCAACCGTTTTTGCGGTAGACCGCGAAGAGTGCGCCGCGTACATTAATGTATGGCCTAATACAAGGGCAAGCGTGAGTTACGGTTATCAGTACGTTGAATTAAGTTAGTTATTTACTAAAATAACATAATTTTGATGTACTAATTATTAATTATTTTATATTTAAATATTTCTATTTAACTATAGTATAATAATAACTCTGAAATGTATGTTTTAGTTATATTTTGAGTTAGAACGACAGTAAGGGAACATATTATACACGTGTTCAAGTATTAAAACATTTCACGGTGGAGGTGTGCCGCGCATGGGCGGACCATCGACGTGTCCTCGTAGAGGCGATCGGCGGCGGTGACCTCTCGCGCCCGGCGCTGGTTCAGGCCATGCTTCGGGGCGAGACGGAATGGGATGCCGTCGCCTCCTTCTGCGAAGCAGTTATGCTAGTGAAGGAGGCGGCGGCGCGCGAGAGGCAACGACGAGCCTCTCGCCCCGGACTAAGACCCAGGCGAAGACGTCGAGAGTCGCAAGACGACTACCGGCCACCGTAGGCGCGGTTCTGCGGATGGCGAGCGATGGGTAGCTCGCCGCCCAGCTAGGACCAGGACTGCGTCGACGGCGCGTTAGTGTTCTACGCGCGCCTCAAAGAGAAGGAGTCAGCACAGGAAGGGGCCCAACAGGGCCAACGCCTGCCGGGGTTGCGGAATGTTTATAATAGTTACCGTGACCCTGGAACATAAAGGGCAATCGAAGGAACATGAGTGGGTTTTAGTCAGTAAGAGTCTGACACGCCCTCCCGCCGCACCCAGGACGGGAGCAGTCATTGGATGATTTCCCACTCACCAAAAAAAAAAGTATTAAAAGATTTTTTTGTGGATTTTCATTACTTATAATAAAATTGTAAATGAAAGCTATTTATCTTCATCTTCTTCGTTGTCTTCTTCTTCTTGTCGCTGAAAAATGTTTAATTCATTGTCATCATCCTCATTATCGGTCATACTCATCTCCAAATCTTCCAAAATTTTAGGATCGTATGCGCTTTCTTCATCGGGATTATTTGGATATAGTGAAGCGTTGAGGCAAGCTTGTCCATTGCACTGGCCACAAGCTAATAAACATAGTAGCCCTGCTTTTCTGCATCCACAGTGGGAACCACAACCGTTTTTGCAATTACAAAATATTATATTTAGTAGTTCGGCTGGCGCTGGAGGCAATAACGTTTTTATGGGCTCCAGGATTTCATTTTCGAGCATCCAGCCCCATTCTTGAGGTTCTAAGTCCTTCCCTAACCACGTTTGAATTTGGTAGTAGACTCGATTTATGTGTCGTTGTGCTGCTGCACTTGTTTACACATAACACTGTACTGGTTTATTTAGTTTAGTTATTTTATGAATTGCGTGTAGCGTAAATGATCAATGTTGTCTTCAGATTTTGGAGCATTATATAATGCCAACAAGATACGCACTCCATTTTCAAATAATGTTTGTATGGGAAAGTTTTCTTGTTGGAATACTTTCATCAATTTATCCAAATTGGGAATTTTCTCCAATACTCTAGTAACAGTTTTATTTTTCCTTTTTCAAATAGCGCAGAAGTCGTGTCACGGCCACTAAATGCGTGTAAAAATAAAATGTGTTTTTTAGTATGAGGATATTTGTCAAAACTTTTAGGAGAGTATATTTTTGTCCTAATATTGCCTCTGCCAACCTATTTAAAGAAAATTTCCCGTTGATATGATTGAGTTATATTGAGTTGTTATTGATTATTGTTTTCGAAGGATTAATACTTGAACACACATTTCAATAAATGTATATTTAATGATAAATAAATATATGTATAAAGTATGTTCCCTTTATGTCGTTTTAACTCAAAATATAACTAAAACATACATTTCAGAGTTATTATTATACTATAGTTAAATAGAAATATATAAATATAAAATAATAAATAATTAGTACATCAAAATTATGTTTTTTTAGTAAATAACTAACTTAATTCAACGTACTGATAACCGTAACTCACGCTTGTCCTTGTATTAGGCCATACATTAATGTACGCGGCGCACTCTTCGCGGTCTACCGCAAAAACGGTTGATCGTATGAAAAAAAAAGTTAAGGTACAAGTTGTGGAGAATTTTATACTCTACATTTTTTGTAAAAGGTGCAAATCTCATTAAGCAATAGAAAACGAGATATTTGCGAAAAACCGATTTTTGTGACCTTTTACCTCCAATATCTCAAGACGCGGACACGATAGCAATTGTGACTTTTGAGACAACATTTGGAACGACGAAACGAAGGCTCATACCAATTTTCAGCTTATTATCTTTTATTCCGAGGTGAAACCCTAATTTGACTGGGCTATCAAGCCCTGTTTATTTTGTTCAAATGATTATATTATTATTACCCACATTGGAATAAATAAAACAGGTAAATATATTTTTTCAAGACAGATCTTTATTATTTACTAGCTTCTGCCCGCGGCTTCGCTCGCGTTAGAAAGAGACAAAAAGTAGCCTATGTTACTCTCCATCCCTTCAACTATCTCCACTTAAAAAATCACGTCAATCCGTCGCTCCGTTTTGCCGTGAAAGAAAGACAAACAGACAGACAGACAGACAGACAGACAGACAGACAGACAGACACACTTTCCCATTTATAATATTAGTATGGATATTAGTATGGATTTATTGTATGTCTAACTCAATTTTATGCTTTTCCTGACTGCAGGCCTAGCTAGAGTCACTCTTGGCACCCGCAGGGTTTGTTAAGCAGTAACAGCCTTAGCGTGATGAACTGCAGGATCTCATAATCGAAAAAAATGTCTGTGTGGGTTGAATCCTTTTTACTTAACTTTATAGTACAATCGCTGCTCTCATAGCCTCGACGAGCGGTGGAGTCGGTCGCCCGTCGTCTGCGCACTTCGTATCTACGAGTATAGGAACAAACCAACGCGAAGAACATCTGGTGTTATGAGCTAGCGACAAGTGTATTTATTTTAACTATGCTACTTAATTAGCTATCATGTTAATTAGTACATCTTACATCATAATTAAGGCGCCTCACATACATGAGGTTGGCGGTTCAAGGCTGGTGGTGTATCAATGTTTTCAGTTCATGTACTTTTTAGGACATAATTAATATCCCGTTATCCAAAAATCTTTGACAGTTGTTATAAGTAGTTAGACGCCAGAAAAATCGAGTTATAACTGAGTGTTACAGCTAGATACAGCAGCATACATTGGTATGCTGCTGTATCTAGTTGAACTGAGCGCTAAGTTAGAAATAAAGTAAAAAGTCAAAGTGAAAGTCAAATAGTTTATTTCCATTAAAAAGCACTTTAGAACGTCATTTACAAAAAAAAAAGAATATAGTTGCCAGAAGATGATGATGTTTTTGCTTAAGCACCGACTCTGTATTTGAAACGTACTGTTCGTTCTCTTCTTTTTTTTCTTTTACTTCTAGCATTCTATTTTAAAACATTGTAAAAAAAATCTGGGGAAAAAGTCTTGTCGCATTATAGTATGTATGAACTTGTAATAAAATCTCTTTGGCTATACTATTTGTATCTGGCTTTCACACATCTTTAGCCACTCAGCAAAAATTAAGAGAGTTTGGCTGGGAGGTGTTAATGCATCCGCCGTATAATCCTGACCTTGCACCTTCAGATTTCCACCTGTTTCGGTCTCTTCAGAATTCTTTAGGCAGTGTCAGGTTAACATCTCGACAGGACTGCCAAAACCACTTGTCGCGGTATTTTGATCAGAAGTCCCAAAATTTCTATAGCAATGGGATCATGTCCCTACCTAAAAGATGACAAAAAGTTGTCGAACCAATGGTACCAACATACTTTAGTTAAATGTAAATAAACTATATTAATAAATGTTTTGAATTTATGAAAAAATGCGAAGAAACTTTTTCCCCAACCTATTATAATGGGTTTTTAGATAAAGTCCCAAGTTGTCCCATTTGAAAAAGAAAAATAGATGATTATGACGTCAAAAATACAGTCGAAAGAGATAAAACAAACTGAGTACTTAACAAAACCAGAACAGTAAAATTTCTAAAAAATAAATATCTAAATCTCAAAGCCATTAAAATTTTAAAGATACGCAAAAAAATTCAAAATACTATTAGTCACAGTATTAAAACTCGCATCATTTATCCAGATAATTGTTTAAATGAAAACAGTCGCGTCATCCCCCTAATTGGCGTACAAATTGAATCGTAAAAATTTTAATCCACGATATTTGCCGGTCGAGTGGTCGTCGCACCCCATTCTACGATCTCTTTCATTGGGATTGCAAAACACTTATATCAATCAAACTCTATTTTCCCACAAAGAATTATCAACCACATTTGGTCTACCATAAAGTCCATTATCAATTTAAACTGTATGACTGTTATGACGTTACGATGCAGGGATTTCGAATGCATCCCGGGCTATTGAGAGTTATTAGTTTTATCTGTACGCGTGTTATTCGATAGTTGCGAGTCGTCGAATGCATATTGTTTGTTATCAGCATCGCGGTGTAACACAATGACGTGAGATCGATGCTGATGCCGCGATTATTATTTTGAATATAATTAGCGGAACAAAAGGATGGAAAGATTAGTTTGGGAAACCTTTTGTGAGATAAAAGGGAATCCATACTAATACTATAAAAGTGAAAGAAGCACTGTTTATGAAAAAATAGAATTTAATTTGAAGTACACGCTATTTTTTAGCTTTGCTACTGCTCGTGATATACTAAATGTTTAACCCTCAAGGTAAAATAATACTTGCAAAGAAACATTTTACGGACTTGTATACGCTACGTGTAAATGTTTCCATTATACGTTTATATTTATATTTATTTATTTGTCTGAAACTACCTCTATAAAACTATAGCAATCTCAGATTCGAAGAATCAAAACTTTTAGTATTTTTGGTCCTTGTTTCCTCTTCTTGAAATAAAACATTTTACCAATTAACAAGCTTCATTTTTACGTTTTCAATCGACACGACGTCTGACACGTTTATAATACATATAAAATATTTTATTAAACTGATACCTTCATTCATCCCGTACCTTTTCGATATAAAAATTCGATGTGTTGTAGCAAAATTAATAAAATCTGATTTGTACAGAGAGGACAGATCAAATAAGTGAGCGTATTAAATCATAAGTCGAGTCACACGCACTGCGCTGTCAAAGATTAAGTCTGATTACTTTCGCAAATATGACGCTCTTTTAACCTGGAGCGCTATTTTGGAATGAAAAGGAAGTATCTTTTTTATTTTAGTTTTATTTAAAAAGTACAGCTCACATTAAACATCAAAGTTGAGACTAATTAGAAGTTTTCACTTGTAGAAATATCATATATTATTAAGGTGGATGTTTTTTCTTTTAAATCATCAAAACAGCCCTCAAAGTGCATATAACACAACTGATTGCCTATTTCATGAAAAAGTCATTCAAAGCGTTGTATAAATTATGAAACAACCAGAAATAAATACTGTACTTAATGAGGTTATGTTGACAAAGTACAGCAATAATAATGAATATGGGTGTAAGAATAGTTCTGGTAGTATTTACAGATAGATTTTTTATTCTTAATTGAGTTTCATTGCACGATATGTTGCCATTACGATATTATTTTTTCATTGCACGATATTATCATAAGTCACACATCTGTCTTACTTGGTCTATGACGTCAGATGTATCCCACAAGGGGCGTCACAAAGTGCACATCGCCGGTCGCGTGGCGCGCTGCAATCATAGCACTAATTGACGATTTGCTGCCTAGTGCACTACGGGACAGAGGAACGGGGACAGTTCTGACGTGGAATGGTTTGTAGCCTGACTGTAGTGCAAACAATTAAAGTTATTTAGTCAGTTGTTTTATTGATAACTAGGTTATGCCCGCGACTTCGTCCGCGTCGAATAATAGTTCCCGTTCCTGGGGGATTTTCGGGATGAAAACTATCCTATGTCCTTTCTCGGGTCCTAGACTATATCTGTACCAAATTTCATTCAAATCGGTTCTATGGTTTAGGCGTGAAGAAGAGACAGACAGACAGACAGAGTTACTTTCGCATTTATAATAATAATACGGATTTTATAATTGTTGTCCTGTCTTTATCCGCTTCTATACAGGATTGGCGTAAAATGTTTTTGTCTTCCATGTCGTCACACTCACTCCTTCCAATCTTCGTACAATCGGTTTACCTAATATTCAGCCTTTTTTCCGGCAGCTTAATTCCTTCACATTCATACTCATTATACTCTCTTAGTTAAACGCTCAATTGAATACAGTATGATTTAAATGGATGTATTTGATTAATAAATTAATTGTTATGATATAATGGAGAATTATTGTGAATAATTATAATATTACGAAGAAATAAAAAAAAAATGAAGTAACAACTATTATAACTCTAAATATCTTGGAATTTTCCAAATAAAACTTAGTTTTGAATTAGGAATTCTCTTCGTATAAGTACCCTTTGAGACATAAGTATCTACTCTTTAACTCTTCGGTAAGTTTGCAGGTCAAGACGACCAAAAATGAAACATCTGTGTATCCACTTACAGTTTACGCTTAAATGTACTACTGGCTAAATTTTAACCATTTAAACTGCAAACCTTACACAGATCTGCAACTGTCCACTATCTCATGTCCCGACGTGTAAACTGCGCACACGCCATTAATCGCCTGCACGATGATCGGGGGCTGTATACTTAATTTGTCCTTTATTATGTTGATTCTATCCCCGTATAATAAGCGGTCGTTCGCGCCTCGTTTGCCCAATTAATTGGCAATATTTCCTTTGGGACTTTGCTAATGTAAATTTACATGTGACAGATTTATTTTATATGTGTTTATTGGACTGGTATTGGGTTTATTGAGTTTATTGTAAGTGGGGTAAACTGGTCTCGTTTTGGGAAATCGTTTATAATTATTAGGGGCCTATTTCACCACCTCGAATAATCTATCTAAAAATAGAACAGATTTTGTATTAATTTATTTGCCAGAAATTTTAATCAGAACTTATCAGAAGAATGTGAGACGGGCGCTTAGTATTCGGAATAGGTAGATTGATTTAAGGTCATTTGCGACGAACGTTAGTATATGTTTCTGAGTTCCAGGAACTTTTAAATAAATTGTTCATTTTTAATAGAATTTTGGGATTATTACATGCAGCTGGAGAAAAAAACGTAGAGTATGGTATCAACATCATAGAAGACTAACATCGTAATACTAGTGAAAAAAACAAATCCCATTAGTCCTTCCGTAGAACTAGTCATATGAGAAAATATTGAAAACTAGATATTTATTTATTTTACGATACCTAATGGTTGGGCTGGTTGTCTTAGTTTCCAGCTACAGATTCCATAAACGACTGTTAAAAATCTACGAAAGACAACCGGGACCAATGGCTTCACGTGCTTTCTGAGGCGCGCAATGTCAGCGAGGTCCTATACATAAACTAGAAAAGTGTTATATACAAAGATGGCTAACCTAACCTAACCTAACCATCTAAAAACACAGTCTATGCAATTAATTATTTCACCAAATTGTAGAAAAAAGTATAATCAATCATGGTATCAAATTACTATTCTCATAAAATCCTTAAATATTGGCAAAGTGAATACATTCCTTAATCACTTTTATTGCCAATTATTTCTTACTTGATGAATACACATAAAGGGAACGGCGGAATTGGGAGCGACAAATAATTTGGCAGCGAGTGTACGTTCCCACAAGTCAGTGATAATAGAGTAACTATGTTTTACTCAGATTTAGTCTAGATTTTTAATAACAAATGTGGTTCGGTGATCACTTTATTACGTGTAATTTTAGTGAGACACAATATTAAACTTGTTTCCTTTACACGTTGTCTTTAAAACATAAGAAATCATTAAAAGTGATTTAATGATTTAATATGTTTATTGATTTAATATGTTCCGCCCTGGGCGGGGCGAGAGAGAATGTCAGACTTTTACTGACTAAACCCCACCCTTGTTCTTTCGGTTGCCCTTTATGGTCCGGGACCACCGTGACAATAATAAACATTTCTCAGGATGCATTTAAAACAATATGAAAATAAATGAAAATTCGTACAGAAGAAGAGGTTAAGGCTGAAAGATCGAAGAAACGTGGCAAGCGATGGGTAGCTCGCCACCCGGCTAAGGACCAGGACCGCGTAGACGGCGCGTTAGTGTTCCACGCGCGCCTCAAAGAGAAGAAGTCAGCACAGGAAGGGGCCCAACAGGGCCAACGCCTGCTGGGGTTATGGAATGTTTATAATAGTTACCGTGACCCTGGAACATAAAGGGCATTCCCACTCACCAAAAAAAAAAAAAGATCAAAGAAACGTAAACTTCATTATTATGTAAACCTAAGCCTTCGAACACACGTGATTCGAGACACAAAAGAAAGTCAATAGCAGCGCGACAGCCGGCTGTCGCTTGGTCGTCGAACGGTTAAACTATTTTTTTTTTACAACTCACACACGGTCAATTGATCCCAAGCTAAGTAGAGCTTGTGTTATGGTAACCAGACAACTGATATACATATTTATATACTTTATAAATACATATAATAGATAAATTACATCCAGGCACAGAACAAACTATCATGCTCATCACACAAAGTTTGCCCTGGGTGGGAATCGAACCCACGACCTCCGGCTTAGCAGTCAGGGTCACTAACCACTAGACCAACCGGCACGTCTATTGTATAAACGTTAAATATTAATTGCTGCAGTTTTTAGTTTGTTGTACTATCTGTAGTTTCCCTGAACATGTGTTCTGCCTCGTATTGAATATCATGTAGTTCCTCAGCTATATATAATCCGGTACGATTCACATTTTCCCACGCTGCCGTGTGGGCGGTGTTTCACTGACACACTGTGCCCGAAACATTTCTTCATAAATATCTGAAACTGATGCTAAATTATCTTAATGTTTAGTTTAACCATCAGATGCATTTCTTATAACCTTGCAACATTGATAGTTTGTCTAGTTATCAATATTGGTTCGAAAGGTACTTTATTTTCTAAACTTCTGCTATTTAAACCGTTCCTGTGCTCCTGTTTAAAGGATACGAATGGCAATTACATCTGCAAGTCCTCCGGTTTTGCAGATGTCTATAGGCGCTTGTAACCATTCAGCATGAGGTGGGCCGTCAGCTTGTTTGCCGTCTGACAGTCCTCACTCAAGGACTACCGTGGTAGTTTTAGCCGGTAAGAGTCCGATGCATCTGTCCTGTCTTGCCTACACAGGGGATCGTCTAGAAGATTTTTTAACTTAATAAAAACGAGACAGACGACCTGAACATGGCGAGTTGTATTATAAATGCACAAAAAAAGATCAATATACTGTAGTTAAGTAAATAGATATAAGCTCGTCATGTTGATTCATTATTAAAAGTAACCAATACTTTGGATAGTTCTGTAATTATAATTGTTGATATGAAATGAGTAGAAGAAGAAAACACTGCCAAGCTCTAATGACATTGGGTGAGTCACATCAGCCGAAAGATCAATTGCACAAATTGAGCCTTGGGCGAGGAATGTGAAACCACAAGGACTGGCTCGATGTGGCGAGGGAAGAAAATACGGGTTATTCCGATCTGTCACCCCGTTTTATCCCCATAGGTTGGTAAAATACTGAGATACTTAGTATTTAATAAATCAAAAGTACTAGGCGCGCAGTAGCGTGAAAGGGGTTAATAGAAAATGTGTTCCACACATTGCTAACTGGGTCACAAAACGAACTTTTTTTCCTATCTGTCACCCGTGGAGACAAAACGGGGTGACAGATCGGAATAATCCGAAAATACCTGGAATGCAATGCTTGTCTCTTGTCAACTGTGGCAATACTAGAGAAAATATAGACAAAAATAGGATGAGCAAGAAACAAGGAACTGAAAACAATTCTTCGAAAACTTAAATGTAATAAAGAACAGGTGAAAAAGAATTGGACACATGGCTTCATTGCGACGTGGTAGTGTATATATTTTACATATTATACTATGAAGTTTTCTGTCTATTTAAAACGCATACATAGATTTGAACTACCTAACAGTTTACTTTTTTTGGGTTACGATGGTTACGAAATGGTTCAAAATGGTACAAACATGACGAAACCCCCTCTAAAATCAAAACGAATGGCTCGAAAAATTATGATGTTAGTCCAAATGATGAACTTAAAGAAAAACTATAACGACTTAGATGACAGCTTTGTTAGTTCAAGAGCTATAGAGGATTCTACATAATACTATGGTACGAAACCAGCATAATGCAAAATGGTAAATAAACTGTATTACGAAATAATTCATTACGAAACCCTAATCCTGACTCAACCTGGGTCTTTTTAACCTTTCAACGACCAACCGACAGCCGGCTGTCGCGCTGCTATTGTCTTTCTATTATGTCTCGAATCACGTGTGTTCGAAGGTTTAATCGACACATAAGGTGCTTCATGCATAAGGGTTATTTTATGTTTACATGCATTTAAGAGTATAAACATATTTCTTCTAATATACGTTTAACTCTAAGATTGAAATAACTGTCTCCCTCATAAAATATGCTACCATAATTAAACGAAAACAATTATATTTATGTATCTCTCCTAATGTAGTTGGATTCAGATAAGATTTCAGTAAAAATATTAAACGTTGTACAAAGAATATTTCTTTATGCAGTAAGACTAATAATCCATATTCTATTGAAATTGTATTAAATAAGCTTATTGAGCTTCAAATTTATTAAACTATTAGCTGTCCCCCGTGGCTCTACCCGCGTAGTACCCGTTTTTGTGAGATATTTGGGATAAAAACAATCCTATGTCCTTTCTCATTCTATGGACTATCTCTGTACCAAACATTTAAATCGGTTCAAAAGTTTTGGCGTGCAAGCGAGACAAATAGACAGAGTTACTATCGCGTTTATAATATTAGTATGGATTAAACTGACTTAACCAATCAGTTCGCTAACTCAATCAACAGCCAATTATTAATTAATTCATTAATTTACATTTAAATCAATGAAGCTATCCTATAGTCTTAGCACAGTCAATTGAATTGACGTTTCGACAAGCGTTCAAGCAATGCATGTTTCATCAATTAATTACTAAACTAAACTGTAACGACAAATTGCATTGTGTATGCCAAAGTCTGAACACCTGTCTATCTGTTTGTCATTTGTTTGCAATCATTACGACCAGCTTATCTTGATCTACAATTCTTAACAAGCAGTCCCGCCTTAAAGTTTCAATTTATTCTGGTTGACTGCACAATGTGTCTGTGCTCTTTGGCCAATGGCTATTAGAGTCATAATGAATTTTATTTATTGCAGTTATTAATTGATTATAGAGTGTTGAAACGTTTATTATCGGTAGAACAATAGTTACTGACGAGTTTAATCTTTAGTTAGGTAGTTAGGTACTTTGTATTCTTATATACAATGTGTAACTGAATTAATGCACTTTGAGAAAATAGTTTGTGAATCGTTTACTGAATCGATTTTTGTAATTTTTAATATAGGTTAATATTTTTAATATTTTATCCAAAAAATAATTAAAACTACGTAAACTGCTGTCACACTTCCGCTGTACAGTCAAAACAAACTAAAATGGATGAAATACCTACTACGTTAGACCCTTATGCAAGTGCGACTGTGTACATGCGTTGATTTGTAATGTGACTATAATTTTCTCCCACAATCTGTACAACTAATTTATAAAAAAAACAGTGTTTTAAACATAATAATAAAAATTCAGTGTATGTATTATGAGTATAACATAATATTCTAATTGGGGTGTCTGGTGGTGTGCGTTTATTCCGGGACATGTTGTATTATTGTCTATTGGTATAAGAGAGAGAGTTGAAGATCGGTGGCTCGAGACTCTTCGATAACTAAAAGAGATTCTGTAAAAGATTAATCGTCATGTTTTCTTCTAATTCATGTAACCATCATCTTCCCTAGCCGTTCCGCCAAGTATGTTAAAATCCGCTACTAGCCTAACTGGATGTTGCAGCTGAAAACAAAATGTTTTACATGTTGCTTATTAGACCTCTACAACCTAGTCATCAGGTTACAATACCCCTGGGTTTGTAAGTCAAATGTTTTAGCTTCAAGATATCCATAATGTCTGTCAAAGGTCTATGAAGGACAATCAGGACCATCAGTATTATGTGTGCTCCGCACTCATCAACATCATCAGTTGAGCTAGACTAACAAGATACAAAAAATCTTGTTAAAACAATAATACAATCATGATGTAACATAGAAGTTCAGTAACTAATACGTAACTGTCATGTTTTTTCGTAATAACGTTCTAACTTATACTGAACAATAAATAAAAGAATAAAAAAAAAAATAACTTTCGTTTATTGTAATAATATGTGTGTATCAAATAAGAAAGAAAGATAAAACGTTTCACACAGCTGGGGTACGGAAAGCAAAAGAAACTGAAATATTAAAAATCGAGGTATCTAACTTGAAAAACAAATAATATTACCGAGTCCCCAACAGCCCAATAGGATTAAGTTTGAACCATTACAACTTAATTCTGAATATAGGTGAATTTTTAGTCCTGCACCACCCGCTAGGAGATAATTCTACCCATGAAAACAAACAACTTTTATTATGGAACCAACTCTGAAATCGCGAAAAAAATATCAGCTGTTCCTAACAAAAGTTCAATGCCCTCCGACCGTAATATATGAAACAGCTGATAGAGTTGGTTCCATAATAAAAGTTGTTTGTTTTCATGGGTAAAATCATCTCCTAGCGGGTGGTGCAGGACCAAAAATTCACCTTGTATAACTAAACAAATAAATAATTGATTTATTTCTCATGCCAATAGTTACCTTAACTTAAAAGACAAAAAAAATGTAACAGGAGAGATTTATATAATACTACCTGTCCCCTGCGGTTTCACCCGCATTTTTTGTTACTGCTCCGCTCCCGTGGGTCGTAGAGTGATGGTATATAGCCTATAGCATTCCTCGATAAATGGGCTATGTACCACTGAAAGAATTTTTCAAATCGGACCAGTAGTTCCAGATATTACCCCCTACATACAAACTTACAAAACTTACAAATTTTACCTCTTTATAATATTAGTATAGATAGATAAAGATTTCTCATTACAATAGTTACCTTAACTTAAAAGACAAAAAAAATGTAGTAAGAGAGATTTATATAATATCTAAGATCTTTGTGAGAGACTGGTACCGATGTAGGTCTGTGCAAAGCACAACCTGAATTACAGGTCACCAGATTCCTCCCTCTGTTAGTGCCTTTTCACACGTTCCGGTTGCCGGGTAGCCGGTGCCGGGTACCCCGCGGCGCAGTGTATGGCCATGTACTAAAGCTTTCACACAAACCGTCGTAATTTGCCCGGCAAGCGGTCGCCGGGTGCGCGCCGGATCCACCACTGTGCGTCCGGTTAGCGCCTACCGGTTAGCCGGCGACCGGACGCGTAGTGTTCTATGGAAGACGCAGCATGCTTTCATACGCACCGGCACGTAATCGCCCAGGTACAATCACAGAGAGAGTACAGAGAGAGTAGGTCTGGAAATAAGGTGTAGAATGCTCCACACTGTTCTCTTTTCATGTTATGTATCTTTTATACAAAATCCACATTGCAATTATTTGTTCACGTTACATTTTTAGAGAAGAGTGAAAATAAATTATGTATGCGTTGTAGGACATTACTACAGTACAGAATTGAGTTCCCCTACAATAGTATTGAGTACCCATTCTTTTGATAACCTTTTAGCCTTTTAACCGCGCATAAAATTCTTCATAATTGAGCAGTTAAAGGCATACTCTTTGTCTTATTGTTACTCAGGCTATCAACGTCAATCTCAGAACGCTGTTAAGCACTTATCGTCCAATAGTAAGTCATTCTGGTTCGTGAGTTAAAGTGCAAGCATTAATGTGGTTGTCGTTTGAATAAATGTAACGGTAGAAGAAAAAGGAGCAATTTTGTAAGCCTGGTATGCATTATCCCTTTATCTGGCGATGGTATGGCTTTTCGAGGCTAGTTGAGTGAACTACAATAAACCAAGATTACACAAAAAAAAATCATTGATCATAAGGGACAATTTCGTGTGTCCGTAACACCTGACATTGATGACAACTGTCACATTCTAAAGGGTCAGCGCTGTGGATATGGAACTCTGCTTTTCATGGTACTTCGACGTTAGATGGCAGTTTAGGAACGGAGTCCGGAGAGAGGGGGGAGTAAAATTATATGGATAGATAAGAAAACAGATGAATAGACAACAGGGCTAAAAATTATAAATCCGCTTTTTAGATTTGCAAAAAATATTGAATACGTAATTTATCTTTTGTCGCATAAACCAAGAATGTATTTTTTATGCCCCTTTTAATACTAAAAGCAACGAAGATGGTATGGCTTTTCGAGGCTAGTTGAGTGAACTACAATAAACCAAGATTACACAAAAAAAATTCATTGATCATAAGGGACAATTTCGTGTGTCGTAACACCTGACATTGATGACAACTGTCACATTCTAAAGGGTCAGCGCTGTGGATATGGAACTCTGCTTTTCATGGTACTTCGACGTTAGATGGCAGTTTAGGAACGGAGTCCGGAGAGAGGGGGGAGTAAAATTATATGGATAGATAAGAAAACAGATGAATAGACAACAGGGCTAAAAATTATAAATCCGCTTTTTAGATTTGCAAAAAATATTGAATACGTAATTTATCTTTTGTCGCATAAACCAAGAATGTATTTTTTATGCCCCTTTTAATACTAAAAGCAACGAAGATGGTATGGCTTTTCGAGGCTAGTTGAGTGAACTACAATAAACCAAGATTACACAAAAAAAATTCATTGATCATAAGGGACAATTTCGTGTGTCGTAACACCTGACATTGATGACAACTGTCACATTCTAAAGGGTCAGCGCTGTGGATATGGAACTCTGCTTTTCATGGTACTTCGACGTTAGATGGCAGTTTAGGAACGGAGTCCGGAGAGAGGGGGGAGTAAAATTATATGGATAGATAAGAAAACAGATGAATAGACAACAGGGCTAAAAATTATAAATCCGCTTTTTAGATTTGCAAAAAATATTGAATACGTAATTTATCTTTTGTCGCATAAACCAAGAATGTATTTTTTATGCCCCTTTTAATACTAAAAGCAACGAAGATGGTATGGCTTTTCGAGGCTAGTTGAGTGAACTACATCAACCAAGATTACACAAAAAAATTTCATTGATCATAAGGGATAATTTTGTGTGTCCGTAACACCTGACATTGATGACAACTGTCACATTCTAAATAGAGGTTGCAAAAATTCGATAATTTTAATTTTCGAATATTCGAATATTTTTTCAGTGCTATTCGAATTTTATTCGAATATTCGAATATTTAAGAAAAAATAATAAAACACAGAATATCAGCGTTTATTGGTTTAGGAATTATATTTTTATGCACATAAATAAACCTAGCACAATAATTATTTACTTATTCAACAAAATTTTTAAACAATTATCCATGAAAATGTTAATCGAAATCAATTATATTTTTTTTAAACAAATTTAAAAGTTTCTCTCTCAGTAATAATAAAAACAAAATAAATGTCTTTTATTTTTGGTGAGTGAGAAACCATCAAATGACTGCCGCGGGAGGGCGTGTCAGACTTTTACTGACTAAAACCCACTCTTGTTCCTTCGGTTGCCCTTTATGTTCCAGGGTCATGGTAACTATTATAAACATTCTGCAACCCCGGCAGGCGTGGCCCTGTTGGGCTGACTTCTCTTTGAGGCGCGCGTGGAACAAAACGCGCCGTCGACGCGGTCCTTGTCCTAGCCGGGCGGCGAGCTACCCATCGCTCGCCATCCGCAGAACCGCGCCTACGGTGGCCGGTAGTCGTCTTGCGACTCTCGACGTCTTCGCCTGGGTCTTAGTCCGGGCCGAGAAGCTCGTCGTTGCCTCTCGCGCGCCGCCGCTTCCTTCACTAGCATAACTGTTTCGCAAAAGGAGGCGACGGCATCCTATTCCGTCCCCAAAGTATGGCCTGAACCAGCGCCGGGCGCAAGAGGTCACCGCCGCCGATCGCCTCTACGAGGACACGATCGCCTCTACGATAAATAAATGTCTTTCTCTCTTGTTAATAATAAAACAAAAAGTATCACATACATACGTAAATGTGTCGTAAAAACGTTACAGTATTATTTTCATAATATGCAATATTACACTGAAAAATCAGATTCATCAATTATAATTCGGAAATAAATCAGATTTACCTATTATAACATTTTTTAACAAATTCAATTCTTCTGATAAGATATGTGTAACAAAATAAACATCTCTCTCTCTCTCTCTCTCGTTAATAATAAAAAGAAAAACTATCACATGTCACTAAAAAATCAAATTCGTCAATATTAATTCGAAAAAAAAAACAGATTTACATATTAAGTATAAAATTCTTAAATAAATTTTAAAGTCGTTCTCTCTCTTTAATAATAAAAACAAAATAAAAGTATCTAAAATCACTTCAACAAAGAAAATGCACCACTTTACACATAAATAACAACGTGTTCTGTAAGTGACAAAATGGCGTCAAGTCAAGCAGTGTTGCCAACAATAATTTTCAAGCTCTATCAACATTGACTTTATACTGACTGACTTTTTTTGGTAATATTCGAATATTCGAATAAATATTTTTTTACTATTCGAATATAAATTTGGAAAGAGTATTCGAATAATTCGAATATTCGATTGCAACCTCTAAATTCTAAAGGGTCAGCGCTGTGGATATGGAACTCTGATGGCAGTTTAGGAACGGAGTCCGGAGAGAGGGGGGAGTAAAATCTATATATATAAAAGAAAGTCGTGTTAGTTACTTCACTTATAACTCAAGAACGGCTGAACCGATTTAGCTGAAAATTGGCAGGGAGGTAGTTTAGAGCCAGGAGAAGGACATAGGATACTTTTTATCCCGTTCGACATCATTCCCGTGTGACTTGACATGTAACGTCAGTCACTATAAAACGTGGTATAACAAAAAAGAATCAGACTTGGAATAACAAAATTGACGTATAATGACAGCTATGTAATGACGTATGGATGACTATTTGATATTTGTAAGAAATCAATAATATAACTATTTCTATTAAATAAATAATTAACATTATTGCCCAATTGCCCATTCGTATAAACAGTGAAGTGAACTATAAAACTCGGTATGGTTAAAAATTTAAGTTTTTAGGTGAAGTGAAGTTTAATTAATTAGTAGGTAGGTAGTAGGTAGGTAGTAGGTAGGTAGTAGGTAGGTAGTAGGTAGGTAGTAGGTAGGTAGTAGGTAGGTAGTAGGTAGGTAGTAGGTAGGTAGTAGGTAGGTAGTAGGTAGGTAGTAGGTAGGTAGTAGGTAGGTAGTAGGTAGGTAGTAGGTAGGTAGTAGGTAGGTAGTAGGTAGGTAGTAGGTAGGTAGTAGGTAGGTAGTAGGTAGGTAGTAGGTAGGTAGTAGGTAGGTAGTAGGTAGGTAGTAGGTAGGTAGTAGGTAGGTAGTAGGTAGGTAGTAGGTAGGTAGTAGGTAGGTAGTAGGTAGGTAGTAGGTAGGTAGTAGGTAGGTAGTAGGTAGGTAGTAGGTAGGTAGTAGGTAGGTAGTAGGTAGGTAGTAGGTAGGTAGTAGGTAGGTAGTAGGTAGGTAGTAGGTAGGTAGTAGGTAGGTAGTAGGTAGGTAGTAGGTAGGTAGTAGGTAGGTAGTAGGTAGGTAGTAGGTAGGTAGTAGGTAGGTAGTAGGTAGGTAGTAGGTAGGTAGTAGGTAGGTAGTAGGTAGGTAGTAGGTAGGTAGTAGGTAGGTAGTAGGTAGGTAGTAGGTAGGTAGTAGGTAGGTAGTAGGTAGGTAGTAGGTAGGTAGTAGGTAGGTAGTAGGTAGGTAGTAGGTAGGTAGTAGGTAGGTAGTAGGTAGGTAGTAGGTAGGTAGTAGGTAGGTAGTAGGTAGGTAGTAGGTAGGTAGTAGGTAGGTAGTAGGTAGGTAGTAGGTAGGTAGTAGGTAGGTAGTAGATAGGTAGTATGTCAATTCGAATTCTATATTCATAGTTGACAGGACAACGTCTGTCGGGTCAGCTAGTTATATGGATAGATAAGAAAACAGATGAATCCGCTTTTTAGATTGCAAAAAATATTGAATACGTAATTTATCTTTTGTCGCATAAACCAAGAATGTATTTTTTATGCCTCTTTTTTTCTAAAAGCAACGAAGATAATACTTATGGCGTTTCAATTTCATGTTTCATTCAAAACTTCTATCGAGAAATGAGTCACGTAAGGCGTCACAAGCCCCTACTCTAAAACCTTAATTATGCTATACTTATATCCTCCTTACTTCGTGGTTTTTAGTATAAGGGGCTAAAAGAAAAATATCGTGTCCAATATTTATTGCAATTCTAAAAGTCGGATTAGTTAATATTTTGTTTACTCCTGTTATCTGTTTGTATGTTTTCTCATCTGTCTATAGCTTTGCTTCTCCCCCCTTATATCCCTGCTCCTATACTTTCATCTGGCGTCGTAAAAGACTGACGGATTAGAATCATTGATACCCTGAGTGACTAGCCCTGTAGTTGTAGTGAAGAACATGAAATTTTATAAATCTCTCTTGACTCTAGGGGGACATGGCCTATTTAACCACCCCGCATCTGGCGATGACCCTTGCAGATATTGTGCTTGATCTTGTGACTACAAGCGTAACGTTTGACGAACCTGTTGGCCTAGTTGTTAGTAACCCTGACTGCTAAACCGGAGATCCGGTTAGATCGGAAGCTGACTCATAGTCGGTTGGTATAAAGCAAATAAGCTGAGCGAGCATATAGGAGTCTACTTACTATACCATACCGAACCATGACCGTGCCATGAACGTGTTAGGGTCGGAAAGGAATATGATGCGTGGTATATCATAACTAGCTTTCGCCCTTGAATGTCGAAGCTTCCATCCCCTTACCCCTTTAGAACTGGAGTTTCCAAAAATAATTTCTTAGTTGTTACCTACTCTTCACACAATGTCTCTAGCTGTTAGAGCTGTGCGTGATCAGTCGTTAGTTAGTCAGCCAATTCACCATTTTATATATTATATAGATTATTCTCTCTTACAAGTGTTTAACGTTTTGTGAATGGCACGCGATGGTATCGATGACGAGACGATTGAGTGGGATGAGTCCCAAATTTGTCAAAAATACAAAGATAATATTTTTGCCTGACTTGTTCCCAGTACTACCATAGGACTTTTGAAGTAGTAATGAATAAGAATGGGATATTACCACTAAACCGCACGGTAACATCATCTTTTTAAAGCTAATAATGTCTTCATGAAACCGGCTGGTGTTGCCATTACCTACAAATCTATTAATAGTTGCCACTTAAAAAATCATTTATGTCAAGTAAACATCCATGAGATAATTGTGTGTAAGTTGTAATATCTTTAATACATAGATATAGATATAACAAATTATTAATACTATCAAATTATTACATTATTAATGAACATTCTCCAAAACGTAAACACAAACTTATCCGCGGTACGCACTCTCAAAATATTCTATTGACTAAAACGAACACATGCCCACCAACCAATTTAGCTAGACAAGGATAGATACAATTCTAGATGTAACTACTTATTAGTGCGAAAGAGACAGAACCGCTGCAGCGCGACACCATTTCAGGCGAAACTCAGAGCGTGTCGGTTCTAAATATGGCTTAAGTTCCATAAATAAATGTAGTATAATTTAAACTTTACGTGAGAGTGATAAAGTAGAAATTCGTGTGAACAATTTCAGGCGAGTTATTTCTGAATTTACACAGCACCGTTGAACAAATTTCATTTCAACCGCCGAAAGTTTAAAGTGCAATATAAATATTGCAGCGGTGGAAGCAGGGGCCCGCTGTATTTACAATATTTAAGGCAGCTTCCGTGATGACGACACAGACAGCGCCCACGGCACAGTGTGTGTCATATCCTACGAGGATCTCACACACAGACTCTTGGTGGAAAACGCACTTATGCCCATGAGATACAATTTATAATAACACGCCAGGTAAAAAGAAGGTTTAAGCGTGTCGTGTAAGCTGAAATAGCTTTTATGTAGTCATGATAAGATTGTTTATAGTGTGTTAGGACAGGTGGAGTAACATATTAATAGATTGTTGCAGAATGCGCGGAGGACCGTCTTATTTGGTTGGAGAGTCTAAAGAGGCTCGCGGTGACGTATGGAAGCAATCGGACGTAATATTTGAAAATATTATAATATCGATAAAATGGTTTTTAACCAGATTTTCAAATATGTTTAATATAAATCTTAAAAAGATTATAAACGACACTTCTATCACTACATAAATAATGACTACATAATAGAAAGAGAGAGAAGTAGCTAACATCTTCTCAATCATCAGGACAAACCCTCAAAAGGCTGGCAACGTTGCTACTTTATTTGGCAATGCTTTGCCAAATAATGTATCTGTCTGTCTGTCAGTCTGTCCGTCTATACATCGCTAATGCTAGGTCCAGTATATTTGTGTCACATGTGTAATGGACATCGTTTAATGACAATTGCTTGTCAAACTTTGATACCACGTTGTGAGTCGTCTGTTAGTCGTAGTTCACATGTTGGGAGATCACTGTAAAGTTTTAAAAGCGACGAAGCTCTCGCTAATTTTTCTCTACTTCAATTTTTCGAGAGTTTTTAAACTTGTGAATATCGTCCTAATGACTTCCCTAAAAGGTTTTTTCAGGTAGTGGGAAATCATCAAATGACATCTCCCGTCCAGGGCGCGGCGGGAGGGCGTGTCAGACTTTTACTGACTAAAGCCCACTCATGTTCCTTCGGTTGCCCTTTATGTTCCAGGGTCACGGTAACTATTATAAACATTCCGCAACCTACCTATAACGGTTTCAATGATCCAGCTTAGTACTATAACAAAGTCTTAGAGAGTATCCTGTTTGGCACTATTTGACAGGAACTCCTTATCTATGTCTAGATCATGACAATTTTTAATGTCGACTGGTCCGAAATAAGCGAGTCTTCAATTAGTATAGCTATATGAAGGCCTTATGTTTCACATGTTATAACGAATGAAGGTATTAATGAATTATGGCAAGAATGGAAGCCTAAGAACATGGGCAAATTTAGTGCAAATCACAACCCCCATTGATTAGAGTTTTAGGTCGACGGACCGTATTTTACTGAAAGTCTATTATGCGACCCGCAATGATTAAAAGCTTAACGTCTTTAATTATACGAAACTCACTGTAATTCTTGAAATAGTTTTTGTAACATATTTAACTAAGAATTATAACATCAATAAATAAGACTGAAAAATAAGGCTTTAAATGACAATTAAATAATGTTTTTTTTTTCACTTTGCTGCACTGCATCTTTATTAAACTAAATCATTGTATTGCTATACCTAAGTAGCTAAAGATTTTACATGAACTCGCTATATATTAGAGCTCGCCTGTTCTCATTTGAATCGTTTTGTATGTTCTAATAAGAATATTATATTTGTATATCGCATAGTGACTGGGTTGAAGAGGTCTAATAGGCTGTCGCTTCACGCAAAACACTGGTTTCCAGGTGACTAAGTTGGAATAAGCTGAAAACAATTTACGCTTAATAGACTACGAAACCTTTAAGAAAGTGTTATTTAATAGATTACATTTTTCTTTTTTTTTGGGAGTCGGAAATCATCAAATGACTTCTCCCGTCCTTGTGTCAGACTTTTACTGACTAATACCCACTCATGTTCCTTCGGTTGCCCTTTATGTTCCGGGGTCACGGTAACTATTATAACCATTCCGCAACCCCGTTTTTTTTTCTGCATCTGCTAACCAATATTACTGTCATTATCCCACTACTATCAAATTATGATAATAAGCTAGAGACAGAGAACAGCCAAAGCGTAGTAAAAGTGCGTAATAAGTAACTTTTATTTTTCTTAGTTTTAGTCATTTTAGAACCTTTTGGGGTACGGAATAATGATCACAAAGTCATTTATTTGATTATTTATTTATTTTCTAATCGACTCCCGTACTGCACCGCGAGCCACTGAAAACCCTCTCGCGACCACTAAATAAGGTGCGTACGCGTCTTACTACAGCGGTGCTGAAGCCAAACACTACGACCAATAGCACAAGACCTCTGGCACGTCGAACATCTTTCCCTCACTCGTTCAAATGTAGAACGGGGAGAGGGACGCGGGGGATCTAGGTTATCTGGTCTGTTCGCAGCTGTGTTTGGTAACATGCGCGTGGGCAATCCCCACGTGTATTGCGTGCTGCTTACATGTGTGGGTGATAGGTGTGTATGTGTGGTGTTTCAGTGGAACCGTATGAGGTTAATGTTGTTTAATCTACGGTTAAGTAGAAGTTTATAGAAGTGAAAACAAGCTAAAACTTGTTGTTTATTATACGGACCTTGTGGAAACCAGAACCAATTTCCGTGCGTTCAAGCGTTTTTGCCATACCTACTATTGGAATCAATCGTAACAGCTCACATTTTAGGACCCATTAATTTTTAACAGATCATATTCCGTGGTGCTAGGCAATCTGGGCTTCTCCCAGTTATAATCGCCCCTTTGTGCCTATCGGCCTCTGCCTCCTGCTTGTTATGGAGGGAAGTGGAAAAAATATATTTTTCTTACTCCTCCGCTGTTCTTTTCTGATTAATTTCGTTGCGGGATCCAAGACAGTTGAATTGTTTCTCCGGGACTCGTCAAACTTCATTGCTCGGCGCTTTTCTGGCGGACTCCACTGTTGATTCTGGCTTTCAGGAGTTGCAGTGGTTGGGAATAGTGTGGTGGGATTGTCCCAAAAAAAAAAGCTAAAACTTGACAGCAAAAGGCAACAAAACATCCCATATTGCAGTTGGTTTTTTTTTTGTCGTTCCATTTGAAGTCGACTTCGCTAAAAATAGTTAAGATCTAATTGGATTCAAATAGCTCTAGACTTTTGAGCCCAGCCTCGAGGCGCGATACGCTTGTCAAAATCACAAGGTAACTGAAGTGATCTCTTGATGGGAGAAGCACACATTTGAGTGGACCTGGCCAAGGAGTGAAAGCATTTGTCAAAAGTCGTTTTGTTCAATTGAAAAACGTAATGAGCACAACGTTGGCACGACCTAAACAATCAGGGTAGGGGTAAGTGAGACAATTGCCCCTGAAGCCAGGAACCAAGAGCTTGTAGAGGTTTACACATCGCACTTTGTTTCGGCAGTGTGTTTATGTCTAATTAAAATCACCGTAAGAGTAAAGGAAGCCGCTGCGCCTTACGTAGATACAATAGTCCAGATTAAAGGGCCAACTTGGAAACTAAGCCTCCTAGATTTAAAAAGGAGCAGAAAGGTAGAAGAAGACTTGCAAGGGAAAACTTCATGTGCTTTTAACTGCATCTCCTCATCCTCCATCCTCCACAACCACCTGGGCCCGTTATGACAAAATGTATACAATACCAATAATCTATGATATAAAGTACCTTGAAAATGATGATCAAAGTAAATAGTTGGTTAGCAAGCTTTGCTAGACTGTCCACTAGCATCACGTCAGTAGAGAAACGTTTACTGCTAGACATGAACCTCTGAAAGTCTAATTAGATTCATCAAATCTTTCCACTATAAATGATGTATAAGATTTTAGTGCATAAATGGTTCTAAGTAGATTAAAACTGAAAATTTTAACCAAGAAAGATATAGTCAGGCGATGTAAAACGTTAGAAGTTCAGTATATTCTGCAAGCAATTCCTATACAATCATAGCAAGTCTCACTGTTATTTAAACTACGGCTAACCAATCGGTGTAACCCACCATTCTTTCAACTCACCCGCACGTTTCAGAATTCAGTAATCTCAGTATCGTTTCTACACTGGAACTCAGCACACGTCAAAATTGCGTGAAGTATTTCTGTTGTATTTACAAAGAGATTTAATGTCTACATCAGTTCAAAATTAGACGGCTTTCATACCCTGGACTGTTAGAAAACATTACTCCGGATTATTTTTGGGACGTCCAAGCGTTTTCTGATTACAATCTGGTTGTGTATTTCTGTTTGTGCTAGAAACTTGACCGTTGGTTTGTAGCTAATATTGTGGAACTCCACGTGTGTTTATGGAACCTGATATAATTTTGAAAAGTGGAGGATCAGTACTAATTGTGACTGTTCTTTTTTTGAGACAACATTGTCAATTAAGGGTGGATAGTGGGTTACTGACGTCATAGTGTTTCTAGATAATTATTTATTTGGATCTGCCAGATAAAAGTGTACCTATCGCTCAATGATCCCGGACGCATTGTCGGCCATGTTGTCAGTTTAGATGAGCTTGTGATTCAATTAGCATCATCACTCAGAATCTTAGTCGTGATCGTTTCTTTAAGTGTGGTAGACCTGAATAACAATGAACGTTTCTTAAACCTTCGAACATACGTGATTCGAGACACAATAGAAAGACTATAGGAGCCCGACATCCGGCTGTCGCTTGGTCGTTGTAAGGTTGTAGCTTGACTCCGTATTTGTTTCCGTCCCTTCGTATCAATCAAACCTAGTGACAGCTTTTTCGTCTACTTCATCTAACCCGGTTCTTGTAAATTTTGCACATAACCTCGTGAATCCCGTGTTCCTGTGAATCCCGTGTTCCCATAAATCTCATGTTTTCGTAATAATTCAGTATAGGAGAGAAATAGTGAAACTCTTCAACGATTACTAGTATCCCTCGGGTTTGGCTCATTCCGTTGACTTCGAAGAGTTTCTTTAAGCCTAAAAAATACTGGGTACACATGATAATGCACTTATTTTTATTTTGTTAACAGATCGTTGACGACCTTGATTGTATTGGGATTTTCATCGCATTGTCATTATCCTTAGAATCTTAAACGCATGTGTTTTAAAATAGAATAGTCATTACGACCAGAGGTTTAACCTTATGTGTAATTGTAGTCCATGTTTCATTGACATCTTATTGTAAGTATATAAGCACCTAAAGTGTAGTACTTAACCTAATAGGCTGAGCCGGCCAGCATTTGGTCCCCTATTTAAATTTCGACTCCGAAAGACTTATATACAGCAGTGGAACATTGCCAACAATAAATGAACACCAGAAGTTGAGTAGTTCTAGCATTGTAGCTTGCTTGTCGCCTAAAATCCTTATCACCATCATCATCTTTATCAACCAGCGTCATCAACCATTTACCTTCTGTCCTTTTCTTAACAAAATGGAAAGAGAAAGATGCACTTAACTTAAATTTGGTTTAGTTTGTGTACAAGAGAATCAGCACCATTGTGCGACACCAGCTTTCCATTGTACTGATTCGAGCGATCTGTAATGCTAGTACCTGATTTTAACCTATCTCCATATGAACATTAGGACTTCTGCAGAACCAGGGCCTCGCAAATAGGTCTTCAATGTTTTTGTCTACAGGTAATAAGAAATAAAATTGGCTACTATCCAAACAGTGTCTGTCATCAAACTATTCTAGTAACATCTTTATTGACATAGTTGAATGATAAACCAAAACAGCACAGCAGATGTTAATGTGATTATTACGCCTGTTGTTTGAACCTAAGAAAGCCAAGTTTACCTATGTAGTTATCGATCTATCAACTGTCTTTCGTAGACAAAAGATATTCGACCTTAGACCTATGACTGTAGCACAGTTTTCCACGTGTGAGTTTGACGCATAGGTTTCTGTGTAAATTAAAAGAATAAATATGAGTTTTGAGTTCTTTGATACAAGGTTCAAATTTGTTTTAGGATCTTAGGTGTGCTGATGATTGCCACTAGATTTTTCAGCATGCCACAAAGGATCCACTGGAAGGTTCGACATACGGATTACTGAAACTTGGCGTGCAGTACCATACATATCGTGCCACGCCTTTCCGTCTATGAATACAGACCTTAAAGCTTTATAAGAAACCTTTACAAGATCGTTCACAACACCGCGTTTCCGCCGCCCATTTACAGCAAATTAAACTCCGCTTAACGCTTTTGATGTTACAATTCGAAACTTAATAATAATGTCAACTGGCAATTGAGCATTCTTCACAATAAACTGGAAAAAAATCGCATAATATGATACGGTCGGGTAAACCAACACTAGGGCTTTGTTAGAGAGAGTAGTGGGTGATACACAACAATTCCTTCTGCGATTTGTCGCAGCACAGCGGGCGACATCGATACCCGTTTTTTTGTCGTTTGTCGGTGCGTGTGAATGCGGTTTCTGGGTTATTTGGGCGTACACTTACGTGCAATATAATGAGTAAGGTAACAATATTTGAATGTTTAAAGTTGCTTACATATATTTTGTTATTTGTACGAGTAAAATAATAAGGTATCAGACCTGTATTGAAATTACTTATAGGGGAATGGTAGAAATCTGTAGCACAGTTATATTGTGAAATCCAACTAATTAAAAGGAGCGGAGGAGTGATAACTATATATTTTTTTAATTCTTGCATTCAGCTCTTTTAAAATGTTTTTAAACATGTTTTCAGAATACTAGAGCAAGTTAAAGGCGACTCATTATAAATATATACCAATAATACAATAAAGCTTACGGTTTTTCTTGTGTGTAGGCGCGTTTATATCTGGACCTATCAGTCAGATTGTAATACATTTTAGTAATAGTTTATGAAAATGAATACACCATATTCTATAGAATGTATATGGTGTATTTATTTTCATAAACTACGGTTACGGAAGTAAGCAAAGCAACGGATGAAACCGCGTGCAACTGGTAGCATTACAATTATCACAAATTATTTTGCAAGCAAGTGTAAGCAATATTTTTTGCAGGATTTACCAAAATGTGTCTATAAATGTCAAAGACATAATAATGTATAGCAAACATATGAAGCGTGCTATCATGAAGATCAGGACATTACATTCAAAGAATTCGGAAATGAAATCAATTGTATCATTTATATTGAATCAGATTGTACATTTTGTGAATTTAGGTAACTAAGTAGTAATAGAGTAGTACTAGGTATCGAGGAGCTTAAGGGCAAGATAAACAGACGTTACCTAGCATGTACTTTGGCTAAGCACTGTACCTGTCACTGTTACACAACTGTCCAACGCCAAGTGCACGAAGGAGACGGCATACAATTAAGCCAAAGTATGTGCTATAACGACTATTTATCTCGCCACCTTACATCAATCTCCTCAGACCTGAGAAGGTCTGGGAGTTGTGAAAGTCGCATCACTTATCATCAACATAGATGGAAGGAGGAACTCTTGCATCTTCTGCCGCAGAGCAGAGATGCCGTGTATCTGTTAAATTACATCTTTGTCACCTGCAAAGCCCCATCTGTAATACCAGATATTACAGATGAATCCATACTATACTATACTATACTATACTAATATTATAAATGCGAAAGTAACTCTGTCTGTCTTTCTTTCTGTCTGTCTGTCTGTCTCTTCTTCACGCCTACCTACACCACTGAACCGATTTGAATGAAATTTGGTACAGATGCAGTCTGGGACCCGAGAAAGAACATAGGATAGTTCTCATCCCGGAAATCCCCCGGGAACGGGAACTATAAATCCACGCGGACGTAGTCGCGGGCAAAAGCTAGTATTATATAATGCTTATTTGCAAATCAATAATTATGTAAAAAAGGACATTGTTATCAGATTTGATTTAATATTGATTTAATAGTCAAAGATTTTTGCCTGCATGGTCTGATTAAGACACTGTTTAATGTTGCGAAAGGCAAGGTCTTACCGAGTTTGTCCATGACCGGTTAACTAACAGTCCAGGGTTTGACAGACGCGTGACACCGTGCCACAAGAATACGTAGTTGGTCTTCACCTTATCTGAATATGATCATGTTGACTTGCGGTCCCATATTGGACTATAAAGGTCATAGCTCATTACAGCCACCCGGCAGCCACTCCGCACCGACTCGCCTCCTGCGGCTAGTATTCTTTATATAGACTTGTATGGGCATGCGCTCACTATATCAACTCCGTACCGTCACCGGATCGCCTCGGTTATAAGGCGAGTCGGTGCGGAGTGGCTGCCGGGTGGCTGTAATGAGCTATGACCTTTACAGTGATGTAAGAGGGAGTGCAACTATGTTTGAGCACACACTAGTACACACACATACACTAATACACACTATCGTATCTATTGACATTATTCACCGTGATCAAATACTGGTAAAAAAAATAGTACTTAAACTAGCACCTGAGGACACAGCATGGTCCTACCACGAGAGGTCTAATCCTCTAAAAAATCAATAACCCCACATGTCGTTACTTCTCCCCAAGCTCTACTCTTCACAAATTGCGGTCCTCGTTGTACTCAAAGACCGCCCGCTGACACATTGTGCGTGTACGCATAAAAACTGCTTGTAAACCCATCAGCCATCATTAGTGCGGTTATTATGGATGTAATAATATGTGGTAAAATAAATAAATATCAATATTGAGGGCATTGTAAACGGGTTGTTATTATGTTTTTAGGGTTTCGTAGCTTTAATAGAAATGCTGAAACCTTTTATAAACATTTTTTGCCCGTCTGACAGTCTTTTCGTCTATCCGTTGGATAGCCGACATCCTTTTCCTAAGGAACAAGTGAAGGTATTATTCTTCAACTTATTTCAAATATTGAGGTTTAGAAAACTAAACGCTTCTTAGCAAGAACTTAGAAAAGCAATATTTAATGTCACTACGGCGCACTTCGATGACAAATTCCATTAATAAATAATAATAATAATAAACCTTTATTTTCAGGCAACTGAGGCCCATAGAAAAAAATACACAAATAATGTTGCTTAAAATAATAATCTGATACATAATAAAAGAAACTATAAGTAAACAAATTTAAAACTATTATAAAGAGTTCAAGTTGAAGTTGGAAAGATAGAATAAAATATTTGTAAGTAACATTTAATTATTTCGGCCTTTGCTGATTTGCACTTTAACCAGTGAAAAAATCGAAGTTATAAGACAACAAAATAAAAATTTACGACTGTTCATAACTCGTTGATGATGTATAATCTTAAAAAACACTGTTTATAAAGGTGTAAACGGCACAACAATCACAAAAATATTAAATACTTTATTTCTGTACCTAACCTACTATTTTGTACGGAACCCGCGGTGCGAAACTTCGAGTCGCACATGGCCGATTATTTTTTCATAAAAATGTTACTTATGAGATTTTTAGTTTTAATAGAGCAGTAGGGTTGTAATAATTGTATATTGTAAGAAATATGAGCTTGGGTACTTAAGTACATAATTAAAATGAAGGAAGAATGGATAAGCTTTTAAGCTGATCTTGGCTACCTTCGATAAAGTTGTTTTGTTTACTTAAGAGTTTGTTGGAGATTACATGTGGATTTTGTTGCTATTTAGAAATATTATGTCGTCACATGAATTTCGTGATTATATATAGTCGTTATCGTTACCAGTTATCATATTTTGTGAGTTTTCAAATAATTCGTAAAACACACAAAATTCTACAACATCACACCAGACACACATCCAGAATCACACACACATCACGACTTTCCATTTTCATAATTTTATTATACACTTAGCGCCTTACTAATAATCGCTGCATAAAGTTATGACAGGTTTATACGTCAAAAAATGTATGGTTACAAAGGCATTATTCATTGCATAACTTTACACAGTGATTATTAGTAAGGGCATTATTGTCTCTCTCTGCCATCTTATATTTGTTAAATTATTTTTGTACTTCGTCACTGGCGTAACGTTTTTTGTTATATTTTTAGTTGTAAAGTTGTAATACTTACCAGCTGTGAAGTCACCTTGTAGAAATAAATAAAACATTGTTTTTATTTCTGTTAATCTTATGTATGTTAATTCTTTAGTTTTTTTATACATATAATAATAGTTGGGAAAAGGCTAGGGAGATGATAAATAGCTTTCACGCGCGGCTTTGCCCGCATGGACGTCAAAACTTCTATCCACAATTTTACCTCTGTAGGGGTTGAATTCATACTATCCATACTAATATTATAAATGCGAAAGTAACTCTGTCTGTCTGTCTCTTCTTCACGCCTAAACCACTGAACCGATTTAAATGAAATTTGGTACAGACAGACTGGGACCCGAGAAAGGATTCCAAAGAAATCCCGGGAACTATTATTCCACGCGGACGAAGTCGCGGGCAAAAGCTAGTTTACAATGATCCTTTTTTGGTGGATACCTACTCTTCACAAAGAACACAACCTCTAAGTTTCATGTCTCCAGGTCCAGCAATTTTGGCTGTGCGTTGACATACCTACACCAGCCACCAGGCAGTCAGCCATCTGTCAGTCAGTATAACATTTATACAATGTGTTAATGAAATAACCCAAAACCTCGGACACCCCAACCGACTTTTTTACATTTTCATGAATTATATTAATAGATATTAGAAAATGTTGTTGTCGCGCTACTTCTTACAGACTCGTACCTAGCTCTATCGCCGCGCCGCTGTCAACGAACACGGGAGCACTATCGTTTACATCGCGTTGGACAGTAGTATACAGCGTCGTTAAAAAATATTAGAGGCGGCATGACACTTTTTTTTTTGGAAAAATATAACCATATAATAAAAATTATTGTATTCGATTTTGCTGCCGATTCTAAACAAACTAGTTTCAGGTTTTGGGTTATTTCATTAACACATTGTATATTTAGATACCCACACATCTCCAGTCAGTCGCATACAATCCAACTACATCAACAGTTTATGAAAAAATAGACCTTATGGTCAAAACTGTAGCATATTGTTGTTGTTTCCTGTCTCATACATTGTCAACACGGGACATAAAAACGTAATTTGAGACGCACAGTCATTTTGTGGGCATGTGCACACAAGCCTATTGTTGCTATGTAATTGATATTTCAGGTAAGTAATTTTTTCCACTGTAAATAAAATAATGATGGAAGTAAGAATTGAGCAATGATTTGAAGGTTTGTGTTGTGAAGCTGTTGATATTGTTGCGGAATGTTTATAATAGTTACCGTGACCCTGGAACATAAAGGGCAATCGAAGGAACATGAGAGGGTTTTAGTCAGTAAAAGTCTGACACGCCCTTCCACCGCACCCAGGACGGGAGCAGTCATTGGATGATTCCCACTCACCAAAAAAAAAAAAGCTGTTGATATTTTGTGCCGGATGTAAGGACCAAAATTTATTTTGGTTCTTAGATCCGCAACTTTTTAGTCAAACCTAGCCTATTCTTGAGGTAAATCTAATGAAAAATACTTAACAAATATTAAATAGGTATCAACTGACGGGCCTGTTGGTCTAGTGTTCAGTGACCCTGACTGCTAAGCCAGAGGTCGTGGGTTCGATTCCCACCCAGAACAAACTTTGTGTGATGAGCATAATTGTCTGTTCTGTGTCTGGGTGTTATTTATCTATAATATGTATGTATTTAAAATTATATAAGTATGTAAATCAGTTGTCTGATTACCATAACACAAGCTCTGCTTAGCTTGGGATCAGGTGGCCGTGTGTAAGATGTCCGTGGATATTTATTTATTTATTTATTTTAACTATTAAATTACTTAACTAAAAGTGGGGCATCTTAAGGCATTTCGTAGTATTTATAATCTGTTAATAAAATTAATTGAGTTTGATGATATTGTGTAACTTACTAAATCGTTCAAAAGTAAATTGTAACCCTTTTTGTTGTGCTTTTGTTATTTGGTAAATAAATAAGGATAAAGTACACTAGTAAGTACATTAAAATTGTTAGTTAAGCAGCGTTCCTTACTAAAACTTATTTAGTTCTCACACTTCACCTTATCTCAAGTATCTAAAAATACTTACTTAACTACCATATTTAAAGAAACTAAGTTCATAATCTTTGCAAAAAACAATAAAACTTCTTTAAAAATATACTCTAAGGATCACTAAACAATGAAATTCACTTTCATTGCAAAAATAACATTGAAAAGTGTTATTCAAATGGTTTGAGGTTTACGAAGATATCTCACGGTAGCAAGTAATTACTTCCTATAATCCTTTTCTGACCACCCACCTTGGTCTTCCTAATCCTTTTAAACGAATATGTACTGTTGACGAAATAGATATGTAAACGGAGCCATCAGATTTAATACAGCGTTAAACACCCGTGTACGTGTACGTGTTCAAATTAAAATCTCTTTTATCTTCTTCAATAAAAAATTGTGTTCATGTGTGTTAAACGGCCCTGGTTACCAATGGTGTGCCCTACATATTATTTTAACTAAAAAAATTGGCTTGCACTATTAAGACAATTGTACAAATAATTAGTACTTAAACATATAATTATTAAAAAAATGTTAGTAGCTTTTAATTTATTTCTTTTGCTGGAGTGTCAAAGAAACTTACCGTTTTTTAATATTCTATTAAAATTTTATATGATTTTTTTCATTTAGCTGGCTTAAACTAATTTTGGACTCGCACGCCACTGCTGCTTACTTATCTATTTTGTCGACTGTACCTTTGAAATAACTCAATGATGTATCGGAAGCACAGATGAATCGCTGAATAATTTGTATGGAAGTAAATATTTGTGTCAATTAGTAAGGTTTCGGGGTTCAGGTGTGGCGGCAACATCAGTAGGGATGGTAGTCTTAATTAAAATGTTTTGACGAACAGTTTGGTGAATTTAACATCAATAAGTCGGTGTTTGAAGGGAGAGTTGATATTTTAAGGAAGGATTTCCGGTATATTGATAAGATTTGGTAATATTGATGGTGTCGCGGTTCGGTGGATTAATTTTACGGGTTTTAATTGTTGCGGTTGTTGATTTATTTGGGACCAGCTTTTGCCCATGATTTCTTTCGACGTTAGTTTATGGTACTATACCATTTATATTAGGAATATTGTAGCTATCGTTCAGTGAGAAAATGTTTAGACTTAGGTCTTTAAGTCCGAAGATTACCCTAGGCCGTTTAAATGAAAACAAAATTTACCTCCTTACTATGTTAGAGTAAAGATTTCCCTTTATTTGACCTTAGTAGTCACCGTCCGAAATCGCCAATCCGCTTTGAGCAAGCGTGGTGATCAATGATCTTGCTTCTCTATGTGTATATGTATACACCTACGCAATATTATATGCTCACATATGACTAATAAAAATGTAAATTAAAATAAAACGATACAAAATCTATTATCGCAATAATCCCTCAAAGTGGGACAGTAAATATTAAGAACAACACAAAGTAAATAAAACAAAGCTTTACAAAGTTCTTTAATAAAATTCTCCATCGCTTAGTTTCATGGCATACAGATAGAGGGAGCGGAACTCGCAATACTGGTTGGTGCACCAGCCGTCATGTCCATCGGTGCACCGGCACGAGTCACATTCGTCCATGTACTTCTCACCAGGGATGCACTTGAAGAATGGGTTCTTTATCACTGGGAATAGAGAACAAAATTGAATAGAGTTGTGTTTATTGAGCTTATGTCTCATACTATGGCACGCTCTGCAATCTAAACTGCATAACGGATTTCGACATTTAAGGTTGTTATGTGTTAAACGCGACAATGGACTGTAGAATTCTGGGTTCGATTACTAGAAGCGGCCGTTGAGCGATTGAAGTTATCGCCGGTGCCTGATAAAAAAGTTTTAGCAAGAAAACATTTACGAACATGTTGTAAAGTATATATTTATGAAGCACAGTTGCACGACATTATATTTTAATTCTTGTATTTGGACTAGTTATGTCGATATTACGAAGAAAGCAAATAGTGAAAAACAATTCTAAGCAGCAACTTTTTTTGAGGATGGGAAGTCATCAAATGACTTCTTCCGTGACTGTGTTAGACTTTTACAGGCTAAAATCCACCCTTGTTCCTTCGGTTGTTCTTTATGTTCCTGGCCCACAGTAACTCTTAGAACTATTCTCAACCCCGGCAGGCATTGGCCCTAGAAGGTCCCGTCACGTGCTGACTGCCCTACAGTGTAAGTGCACAATTCTTACCAGTGCACCTAAGACAAGGCGTGCTCCTCTCACATAAGGCCGTGACGGTGGGCTCACAGAATACACACGATGGCATAGCTCTGCAGGCTCCTGTATCCTGTGCCTCACACAGCAGGCAGTTCTTGTTCTCAGGGATCATGGTCAAAGAGGTCTCCTCCTCCCAGTACTGGTGGGGGGGCTTTGGTTTCACGAATTGGGAGACTACGTAGCTGTAAATACGGTTTATTATTGTAATTTAGGTTTTGTACTTATGCTCCCTGATATAATAAGATTATGGAGTGTGGTACGGATTGTCTAATCAGAACCATTGGAAACCCATTTTTTTTATACAAAGTATTTGTTTTATCACTAAGTAGCATAGGCAAAATTTTGTAAATGTTTCTCTTTATATTATGATGAACTACTTGCATAATCGCTGTAGTTATTTAATATGTATATGACATAATTTTTTTTATTGCCCCCAGAAAAAATTACATGGTCATTTGCTCCATACATGTAAAGCAGCAAAAGCTTTGTTAGCTTTTTATATTTTTTAATTAACGTTTCTGATTGAGTTGTTTCCGTTTATCAGATTTCAATTATAATTTTGTAGACAAAATCTTACGCTTGACTGCCAGGTCGGTAGATCGGGGGTGATTCCTCACCACCACCACCGACAGAGCTCAGAGGACCAGGTAAAGGTGTGCCGCGCCGTCCCACTCGAGGATCTGGCAAAATATTCGTCAGTAAGTATAAACCCTAAGAAGAAAATAGTAAACCGATAAAGAAACTACATACAGGTATATATTAGTAATATTTCTTACAGTTCCTTAACCTGTACTCGTATATTTTAGTAACATTTTTTTATAGTTTCTTAAAGTTCAAAGCGTCTGCTAGGTTAATTTAACCTCTCAACGACCAAGCTACAGCCGGTTGTCGCGCTGCTATTTTCTTTCTATTATATGTCGAATCACGTGTTTTTGAAGGTATAATTATCTGTTTTGCATTAACACTCCTTTAATACATTATCTAAATATCTGTTTATATGCAAAAAAACAAATGTGGAACTGTAATTATACAGTTTATATTGCCCAAGCTTTGCAGGGGCATCCTTTAGGAACTAATACCCATACAAAGAATGGGTAGGTCGCTAGGTCATCTAAAGAAATAAGAACTGAATACAGCGCAAGTGCTACATGCGAGAACGTGGCGTATTGTATACCAACGCTCAACGCGTCTATACGTCATGCGATGCGACCCCATCAGATAGATTTTTTTCTTGTCATGTATTTAATTCGACTTTACTTGTAGATGATCTTTAGTTTTTGACTTTCCTTGTTTTTTAGATGTTTGACAAGTTTAAATGCAACGGTCGAACACAATTGTTTTCGACCGTTGCATTTGTACGTTCGGCCGTTGTATTCAGATAAAATGGCCAAATATCTGCACACATTTCGACTAAATCACACGATAATTAAAAATTAAATTGAAACTCGTTTTGCTAACTTTCTGCAGTATCTACCTTTTACAACAAAAAAAGAATAACACCAACTATAACTTTTTTACACTTACCTTCACCATAACCCATAACAGTAGCCATTAAACCGGCCAAAGACAGAAGATACCCTATCATTGTGTGTGTACATAAATCAGATTTTTCCTTTGGCACTTCACTCGTTGGTCCTTCGATCCGGCTCGCTTCAAAGGACCACAATGTGATACAGTATGTGCGCAGAGAGACGGCTAATCGATCGTTATACGCCAATTATTTCGATTGGTTAAGTAATACTCGTATACAGGCTGGTACTTCGATGGTAGTAGTATTTAAATAATATTTTTAGACGGAATTTTTTGTGCAATAATATAACAATCGTCCTGCTTTTATTTTACTATCGTATTGTTTTTGTATAAATTGTGGTAATATAATAATTATATATTTATTATAATTAATATGATGTCATTTAATTTTGTATTCTTTATTTAGTTTATCAGATCACTGATTAGTGATTACTGAAAAAGGTATTCTAAATTTAATTAAAAACCATTAATTTCAAATTGAAGTTTTTAGTGATGAATAATATAATATCGCATCAATACTTTGAGTAAAAGTTTTCTGTTTTAATGAAACATTGTTTGGCACGAAATAAGTAGTATGCTTCTGGTTTGTAGATATTTTATTTTTGTTTCGAATTTAAAGAAAAAACATTATGTTTTAATTAGGTACTTTACTAATCCATCAATCTGACAGCCATAAATTGAAAGACAGTTAAAATAAACGGACATAGAAACCGTTTACATCTCCCTAGCGTTTTCCCAACTATGTTGGGGTTGGCTTCTAGCCTAACCAGCTGGATACCAGTGTTTTACGTGAAGTGACTGCCTATCAGACCTCCACAACCCAGTAACTAGGCGACACGATACCCCATGGTTAGACTGGTCAGACTTTCTGGCTTCTGACGACCCGTAACGACTGTCAAATTTCTACGAATGACAACCGGGACCAACGGCTTTACGTGCTTTCCGAGGCACGGGCTGTCAGTGATGTCTAAGATAAACTTTAGAAAGTACATATGAATTGAAAAAGTCGCATTGGTACTTGCCCGGATTCGAACCCACAACTTCTTACACGAGAGGCGGGCGCCTTATCCACTAGGCCATCACGACCGTTTACATGGTCTAATTAAACTATTTTAAAATAATTGTTATTTTAAATGGTAAACCCATTCAAAATAACCTTTTTTTTAACCATTTCCTTAAAAAATACTGTGACAGATCAGACTGAAACACGCTGTACATACAGTGTATCTGTCCAATTAACCGGTGTATACCTCTCGTTAACGTTGCAGATTACCTGCACAGGCTTGCAGATTGACCCGACTGTTCAGGGCGATTCTGCAACCCTTGTGTCGGTATATTGACTCGACTGTGTTCAGGGTGATTCTGCAACCTTTGTGTCAGTATATTGATGAACGAAATGGCTTTTAGATATAGGAAAATCAGAATTTTGGAACGATTGCTACTTAATCTTATAGTCATATTTTGTTAATACTTTTAGGATGAATTTTGTTATTATTGTTGAAGTCAACAACCAATTTCGTAGATCTTCAGGTAAAAATAGTGTTTTCTTTTAGCCTTTTGTTACCTCTATTGATAAATTAACAGATCGAGAGACTGACAAAACTGAGGCTTTATAATATGAAACGAAAGATTTTCAATACAATAGCCTTCATTGTATTGAAAATTATATATTATAAGTATTGAATATCCATCTATGAAAATCTATATATGAAAAAAACCATAGCTATATACTGAAACAGTACATAGTACTCACAACTGACATGACACCACAACTTCGTTACATTATTATCCAAAAGCGATTACTCATAAAGGCATACACAATATCGCCCTAAAACAATAAACGCAATATTAAGGGCCAATTACACTTATATCGCGAACCTTATCTGTGAAGTATAATGAAGCTCATTTTCTGATTATTTGTGACGTCAGAAGGTGTAAATTTAATATAGTGATAATGGTGTTATTACATGTACCATCGATCATTTGGTGAGAATCGCCAGCTGATGGCCTATCTGTTATATACAAGTTTTTTGTTTATATAAAACGTAATGGTTAATGATAAATTGTTGTAAAAGAAATGATAAGTGTTGAATTGTGTTTTGGTCGGTTTATTAGTACTGGGCCGGTTTTTTTATGGATCAAGGTAAAATGTGGACTGAGGTTCTCAATTCCGCATTTACGAGTCCATAATTAATCCATCTTAAATATGTAGTTTTTTGTCAAATTATGCGATAAAATGCAAAAAAAAATTTGCGATCATTTGTGCTAGTCCTGAAGTTATTTTTTTACCCACAGTCAGTGCCTTGGATGGGTGGCGATATTGGCACTTAAGAGATATCGTCTTTGTCCCTTGAATTGCAAGGCTTTGGCGACGCCTCTGTTATTGCATATGTCAACCGGCTGCTGCGATTACTTAACATCAAATGAGCGGTCAGTTCATTTACCTTTTTAAACAACCTTACCTTACCTTTAGGTTACGTTGTTTTTAAGGAAGAGAAAGATTTCTATGTACCTTCCGACCCGCAGTAGACGCACTGGGGTCGAACTTGGGGACGTCAACTGGACCCAAGGTAGCGGAGCATAGTGTTCCTGCGCGCCCCTCTTTCATATCGCGGGGGGAGTCATACACCTCACTCCCCTCAGACCTGGGGTGGACACCAGTCGGGATTGCGCAAGTCGCGTCAGTTCTCGTGGTTTTCTTGGCGTATGTTAAAGAAAGATAACCGGAGTGGTTTTTAGTCAGTAAGAGTCTGACAGACCCCTTCGCCCTGCCTCTCCCCAAGGCGGAGGACATCCATAAGGATTTTCTACAGAGATTAAAAATAGTTTAATGGTTTAATTTACGACAATCCTTCTCCTAAGACCCAATTGATTAACAAATAATACGATACAGTTATCCTGTCTATCATAATAATACTATTTATCGATACATAATATTATCGATGCAGTTTTTACCTAACCTAACCTAACCTAACCTAACCAAAGACCAACTTAACTGTAAATTACAACAATCCTTCTAAGACCCAATTGATTAACGAATAACACGATACAGTTATCCTGTCTATCAAAATAATACTATTTATCGATACATAATATTGTCGATGCAGTTTTTACCTAACCTAACCTATCCAAAGACCATTTAGCAGTAAATTACAACAATCCTTCTAAGACCCAATTGATTAACGAATAACACGATACAGTTATCTTGCCTATCGATATAATATTATTTATCGATACATAATATTATCGATGCAGTTCAAACCTAACCAAAGACCAATTTAACTGTAAATTACAACAATCCTTCTAAGACCCAATTGATTAACGAATAACACGATACAGTTATCCTGTCTGTCGATATAATACTATTTATCGATACATAATATTATCGAGTTATCGCTCGCACGTGGACACTCGACGCGTGAGATTCTCCACGTGGCTGATAATCATGATGATTATCTGTTTATACACCTGAACTGGAGAAAGGGTTTCTGCTGGTGTTTGCTTTGATAGGGATTATTTTATTACTAGGTAAACGTTGCCCTGACAAAGAAACAGGTATTAAACGCCATGTTTATTTATGTTTGTATCTGTGTTTTGTTTCTGTCGTGTCATTTTTCTGCTCTTTGAAATGGCAATTTGTGATTTTTACGGAGGTTGTAATTATCTGCTATTAAAGCCAAATTCAGAAGAAATACCTGTGAGATACACAAATATATATGTCTTGAGCAGACATCAAACCTGTGTCACACAGCGCGGCAACCGAGTACTCAACTACGCTAAAGGAAAGCTATAAAATATATATAATTACATAGTTATGTTTAAAAAATAAACCAAACTATTTTGAGCTCTAAACAACTCACTTACTTAGCGTAATTATAATTTATACTAACTAACTTTTGTTCAGGAGTTCGGCCACACATAATTTTATATACCTAGGTATATAAAATTATGTGTGGCCGAACTCGTCACACACTGCTCAAGAATAATGGGTAATAATAACCTTTGAATCCAAAACATATTTTACCTTAATATATTAATTAAACTAGATTTAAAACTCCACACCATTTAATTATCCACACAAAATTATCCCATTAACAAAATTATCACCACCCAACCAATCAGTACCATTCAAATAAATTAACAACTACAATTGCATTGAAAACGAAATAATTGGTACACAATACATGCCTTTTCCCACGCGAAACTATTGGCACAACATCATCATTACCCCTTATTCGCATTACCCGGTTAATTCGCGAACAATCCGGTACAAAGTGCCCGGTCAGCTGTATGTGTGCATATTTACACACATTAGCTACAATCCAGTGAATATTGACTCCCGTGAGAAGTCATTGTTGATTTAATTTATTGGTCCTTTTCTGGTCCTTGGGGTCGCGAGAAATGTTGTAGAAAGTAGTAAAAAGCTTTGAAAGATTTTAATATGCCTTTTAAAATAAGTTTAACTTGAACTTGTGGTTTGAAACTAACAAATCCTTTCAGTATATTGTGTACTTAAATTAAGAGCGCCAATCAAATATTTAGAATTCGAATCATTCAAACATTAAATTACTTTGCACATTTGCATTTTGCATATTAGCTTTGCACGGGAGCAAAGCTGTCCCAAACTTAATCTTCGAAATTCTCAGCTTGTGCCACTATACCATGTAAATAACTATATACATTAACCAATTCATGTTGTACTTCTCCTGCCTTTTTACCTTTGGGATTTTTTTTATGGATAGAATATCAACGAACAACCCCTGTGATTAAATTATTAAAAAAAGGACAGAAGAAGAAATTCAATTTAAGTCTAATTGTATCTTCTGTCTTTTTCTCAATGAAATAGTAAGAGAAAGAAGCACATAATTTAAATTTAGTTTAATTTGTGAATAAGAGCACCGTTATCTGCTTGACGAATCCTCGTCCTTACAACTTCACCTGCTAAACGTAAAACCAGACTTTCGAAGACCCTTGTTTATCACCCGACTTAAACGCAGAGTTCGAAATGAAAAGAAAAAAAACCGAGCCATTCGCAGCAGTCATATAAAAATTCAATCAATCGTTAATCCACCGCTGAACATATAAAAGTATATTGAATATAATACTGTAATAATGAATGTAAGGTGAGTTTGGCCGATCAGCCGCGGGCGTGGAACTAATATCGCTAGGGGTGGGGCAATTGACCCAATAATAACGTTCGCCAACTGAGGCTTAAGGGGTAACGGGTACTGAGCCACTAAGGAAGAAAGAAAATACATTTATTTCATACAGCAGTGATGATGATGATATGATAATTCAAAATCCATATCCATACTGAATATTATAAATGCGAAAGTAACTCTGTCTGTCTGTCTCTTCTTCACTCATAAACCACTGAACCGATTTGAATTAAATTTGGTACAGTTATAGTCTGGGACCCGAGAAAGGACATAGGATAGTTTTCATCCCGGAAATCCCCTGGAACCGGGAACGAAGTCGCGGGCAAAAGCTGTGTACAACTGATACTTGTAGCATTCTACGTCAGATGTCGGCAGACATCTTGGATTGTCGGAAACCGAGAGTGATCTGTTTTACTTTTGCTGTTACAGTGGTATAGTTTTTTAGATTTTTGAATTTGTTTTTTTTTTAATTTTGCAAAACTTCCTTGTCTACTTGTCTTGTCCATATTTTATAATCGCAGGGCTGGACTTTGAACCGATTTTGATGAAAGATATGGTCCAGGTACCTTGAATCCTAAGAGAAGCACTAGGGTAACGCGACTTAAACTAAATCCGGAAGAAAGTTCGTAAAATAATTATGTATTTATACTGTCCTCAGACTAAACTTCAATCACACTCAATTGCGGCTGCGTACTTGAATTGATTAATCGATTAAGCTACGGAGAGAAAAATCTGTACTTAAATAAAAAAAAACAGTCGAAAAACAGTCGTAACAGCGTTTCTCAATCGCCGTGAGCGTCGCTCCGAAACCTAGGCCGGTGTAAAGAAGGGTACAAATCGCTGTATAAACTTAATATCGGCTAAATTGCCGGGCGCCGCGGGGGCGGGGCGGGGGTGACGCGCTCGCAGGGGGGGGGGGGCTCGGCAAACATCTAGCTTTTATTGCCATCATCGCGTATTGATTCCGGTCATAAGCCGTTGTTACAACGATAATTTCATCTTAGATCCGTGGTTTGCTAAACTTTTGGCGTCTTGGATTCTGTCTAAGTTGGTTCTTTCATTCTGTTTTCTTGTGGCTGTTAAAGGGAATATGTGTCAGTAAATGTCTGGCTACTTCTTGCAGCAAACTATACACTAGTTTGATTGCAAAGACTTTATCTGTAGGATAGTCTTGTTGATTAGATCTGTTGTTCCTTTCCTTTTGATAATAATGAATAGTAATATACTAAAGTTTCAACCAAATGCATTAAGTAGTTATTAAGTAAAGGAATAACAAACTGTGTATTATATTTAAAAAAAATGGATTTACCTTTTTTGTAGTAAAATTTTAAAATGTATCGAATTTCTTCATTAGATTCACTCATCTTGACAGTACGATAAACAAATGAAAATCACGCATTTTCCTAATTTGAAGTTGGAATTATGTTCTTTAAAATTTAAACTTTCAATAATACCAAAAACCAGCCAGATACAAATAGTATAGCCAAAGAGATTTTATTACAAGTTCAAACATACTATAATACGAAAAGACTTTTTCCCCAACTTATATAATAAAAATCACCCATTTAACCCAGTCTCATCTTTACGAACATCATTAGACATCCGTACCAAAAACCGCAAAATCTTCCAAACAAATATAAAACCCAAATAACAAACAAAATCCAACCCTTTAAGTAATTCCCAAGAAAATCCGAAAAATAATTACAGTTCCCAACATTTTGTTAAAACAGCCTTAACACTCGGAAATTCTGTGAAGTCACTTTAATAAAATTCTACAATATTATTTGCAGTAGGGTGGCATTCAAAATGTAATTAAGTAGAAAGACGAAATGATTACTGTTTGTGAAAACGTGATATAAAACTAATAATGAAGCCAGGACTTGTAGCTGTGAATTGGGAAGAGTTGAGTCTATTGCTTTGGTAGTTACTTTGATTTTTAATTAAGAAGCTTTAGGGTAGCTTACGATATTTAATTTATCGTACTTATCATCTTAGCAAATGTTACTGACGATTAAAAGTGCTCTAAATAATGCATAACCTATTTCCAAAATAAATTTCACTTATAATTTGAATCTGAAATAGACTGCTAGCACGTAAATATAATGTTTCTTCCAGTTCTTGCCTAATTGATAGATTAATAATGAAATAACTTATTTATTAATCAACCAAATTTAATTTGGATTTAACTGACTTCTTTCTTCGTTCAATAATACTTATTATTCTTTACACAATATTTTTTTAATATTTTCGGCCATTATCTCTTGTTCTATATTTCCATATCCTTAATAGTTTACCCTTTTCTTCACATGCAAAACGTACTTTTTTTTTTAAACTATTCTTTAACTGGCGCTACATTCACACTTCCTCTAATAAACTCATTTCTTACTTAATCATTCTGGTTCGATACCAATCTTATTTATCCATCCATCTCCAAGGCTTCACAACCCAATTTACTTATACAATACGAGACTTGTTACGGACTTCTATATTTTCCTTGTAGTTATATGTTCTAGTGACCAGTCACCGCTTCATGCATCTTGAGTTGATAAGAATATGGTCACTAAGTTGAAAGAAAGAAAGAAAGAAAATACATTTATTTCACACAGCAGTGCCCGGTATGATGGTACAAATAACATACATTACATCGAGTTTTTTTTTAAGTTTTCAGCTTAAAATTAGTAAATTAACTTAATATTTCTGCCCCCGGCAGCTGTGTCGAAAAGGTCCAGTTCAGCAAAATGTCAGGCCTCAAGTGCCTGACGCTGGTTTTCAACTGTTGCAAGCTATAACACCTCCAACCACGGCCTCCAACGCACTTGGCTGACGATTTTAATACGATTGGCCGCCGTAACTGGAATTTGGTTTGAATAAAGATTTACACAAATCAATGAATAGGAACAAGTTCAGCAAAGATTATAAACCAATCGACAATCGCCTTCGCAAAAGCATAAAATAGGGATGTTGACTACATCAAAAGAATGACATTCTATTTAGTCCGTCTGTTAGACAGTCCAAAAATACTAGACACATATTTTTTGCTTGATCAAATTAATAACAAAATACAAAGATAAAGAGCTCAAATTCCGAGAGGGGGCTTGTGACGTCACTCCTCAGTAAAAATTATACAAAGGTGTGACGTTTCACGAAACTTTAACGCACTGTATTGTCGTCATTTTCTGTTTACGAAAAAAAAAAGAAAAAATACGTGTCCCAAATTTTTTGACTATCTAACTGACGGACTAATTACTTTTTTTTGTCATCTCGCCAATAATAAGTCTCATCTTAATACTAACCCGATCAAAATAACGTTCTTCAAAATGGTATTTATTTTGTTCCGGTAAGTAATTAAAACGAGAGACAATGGCTGCATGTCTACGACAGCTCAGCGGTGAAGGTGCATTGTTATCGCGACCCGGGGAGCTGACACTAAGCAGGGATATAGCAGTAAGTCAAAATGTTAAAACTTTTGAAGACGGCTTGACTACTCTTTGTGATTTTGTACTGTTCATGACGTTGAGCTTCGCTTCCATAACCGATGCTATCTGGTATGATACCAAACTTCCTAACTTTCTTTCTAACCTTATTCCTAATTTTTTTTTATGGGACAATTCCGCCATTGCAACTCCTAAAAGCCCTGCAGAATCAACAGTGAATTCCACCAAAAAAGCACCGAGAAATTAAGCTCGACGAGTCCCGGGGAAACGATTCGAGTGTCTTGCATTCTGAGCCTATTCCTAACTATGATAGGGTCGGATTCCATTATATCCGGAAGTTGCTGAATACCATTTTTTACATGTTCTGGAGATCTGAGAGGTGAATTACCTCTCAGATCTCCAGAACTCAGTTACTGGATAATATAATACTTCGACTGT